>OZ016502.1:21545957-21660957 GCA_963966595.1 Physocephala rufipes | reverse complement strand
CAATCTGCTCACCTGCATCAATACAAACAGAATCCGTTGCCATACGAATGCGTAAGGCAATGTTTCAGTAACTTGCATCTATAATCTACCGGTTGAAAATTTTTTGAAATCTCTGCCTGGTGAGGGTAATTTTCTGCAAGGTTAAGTATAAACTACCCGTAACTCCGTTCATCCTTTTGTTACACTTGTAACAACCACAATTGTTACAATGAGCTTAGCAGAGTAGTCTGCTAAAAACTCAACTATAGATCATAGTAACTACCGACAGTAAATAGCATAGCGTATGACACCGCACACTCAGGTGCGAAAGTACGACGGTTCGAACCTCGAACTAAACAAACATTTTGTCATAATTAAAATTAAATTGACGAACATAACGACAAACCGGCAGACAAAAGACGGCCACACCGAAAAGTGATGTCACGATTTATCACAAACGTGTTTGTAGTGACATCACAAAACTAAAATAGGAAACTGAAAGTATTTAGCTTTTACCAACCACCACAGCTTATAATTCACATGGTGTTTAAGAAGATATATGCAAATAGGCACACCGTTGACTCAATACAATCGAACTCCGCAAGGGTAAATTATTACCTTAGAATTTTAGCATCAAGCTTTAACTTTGGTTGTTGGTTGGCTACCACGTCATTTGTCGACTGGCCGTCAAGTAAACAACTCCTGTATAAGCCTGAATTTGCTTCAGTTCTGATTTGCGCCACGTCATTTGTCGACTGGTTGCTGCTAAAGGAGTTCCACCTTAATACATTTCACCTTTTGATTTTTTTTTCTGGTGGTCACGTTACCTGTCTACTGGCCGCCAGCAAAAAGGCTTTGCCTTAATTTTGATAATTTTTTTGGTGGTCACGTTACCTGTCTACTGGCCGCCAACAAAAAGCTTTGCTTGACTCTTGTTTTTTTTTCTGGTGGTCACGTTACCTGTCTACTGGCCGCCAGCAAAAAGGCTTTGCCTTAATTTTGATTATTTTTTTTGGTGGTCACGTTACCTGTCTACTGGCCGCCAACAAAAAGCTTTGCTTGACTCTTGTTTTTTTTCTGGTGGTCACGTAACCTGTCTACTGGTCTCCAGCTCTTTTTGCCGTCCTGGTTGCCATACTGGCCTCCAGTGAATCAACTCTAGTGGCAGTCTCATAACCTGAGACTTGCATAAACCCACTCGTGTATTTTAGGGAACCCTTCACCCCAGTTTGTAAGCAGCCTTCTGCTGTCAGGCATTAGACCTGCCTCTTTGTATTTTAGGCACTTCCCTGATCAACAGATTGTACGCAGCCTTCAGCTCTCTGGCATTTGGCCAGTCTTGGAATTTGTAAAGAGCTTTTCTGCTGTCAGGCAATTGGCCTGCTATTCATTTGTGAGCAACCTTCAGTTGCAAGGCACTTTGCCTTTATGATAATTTGTAATATTTATTAAGTATCAACTGCATCATCGACCGAGCTGAGCTACCTTTGGTAGCCAGTGAATAGACTGTTGTAACTCGACAGTCGTGCGAACCGTTCTAGGTTTAATTCTATTTTAAGCAAGAAATCAGGAGGTTTGCGAGGCCCTTCTGATATGGACCCTGGGGCCGCTGAACTTACCCCAGCTGGAAAAGAAAACTCGTTACACACTCTAATTAAAATATTATCGAAAATTCATCCATCGAGGGGCAACTTTACAAGCCAGCGCTTTTTTTCAGTGACTTCGTTATAAAAATAGATCTTTGGTGCCTGACGCTATCAGGATTTTTACCAAGCGGGTCACTTAATTTTACCACTTTTTTCTTAACTCTATGACCGCGAAACACCAATGCAAACCTGTGTTTACTGAGAATATTATTGTTTCAATATTTTCGATGATTTCCATATAATTTGGGAAGTGTATAATAAGCCCCTCTTCCTCTTTAACACCAAACAATATTTCCTATCTTGAAGTAAATTTGCCCACTACCCATGAGTCATAGACTAATACGTCTTTTGCTTTACTTACTTCAATGAATGCATCAATGAAAGAGCTAATAAGAAAATCATCTAACCACATATCAGTGTCATTGTAGTGCGAACACTTCCAAGATACTCTTCTCTCAAATCATTTTGTATGACAGGCTTAGTTTATTCAAAAGTAGACCATTAGCCGCAAAAGAGTCTTTTTTCAATGCTAAGTTATGTAGTAGTGTCTTTTAACATGTTAATTATTCTGGTGGTAGTTACTAATTTCTCTTGTCCTTTACATTCGCTGTATTTGTACCTTCGGCTAGACTTTGTCAGCGAATTTCGTTTTGACCAGCACTCTAATTTGTCAGGCGATGATAATATTTTATTTCCCGTTGCACATCTTTGCTTGGGAATATTCATATTTATTTCTTCACATATAATATTCTTTCCATTTTTTAAAAGCAGCACAAATCTTCCAATTTTTACGGGCAATCCTCCCAGTTTCATATTGGAGCCCAGCAAAGTTATATCATATTTTTAAAGGGCCTTCCACTCTACCATTTGTTATATGCTTCCCTTTGTCTTTTTCTGTGTTGTAGCGTTTTCCATCATTGATTATGGGACTCCACATTGGGAGGTAAGCAAATTTATTTTTGAAAGCCTTTAGGAAATCAAGGTTATAGTAGGAGTTATTTCCTCTGGCAATGAAGAATTTTTGCGAATATGTTTATCTTCTTCATCGACTATATCTTCAAAATCTCGGTAAACTTTTCTCCTCCAAGTTTTCATATTCAACGTGCATATTTAAGGACAGCTTGATTAGAGAATATTCTATATCCTCTATTGTATCATTTACCTCATGAAGAAAGAGCTGGTAGAACATACGACACCAATATCTTACGTTTTGATAGTTGTCTTCGTCGTACAAGTACGAAATAATTTCTTTGATTTCGCCAGCTCTCTTTTTATTTCCAAAGTATTTGTCCACCTCACGCGTCATGTTATGCTGGTAATGCGCAACGGACAATTTTAAAACTACTTTGTTCTCCACCAGCTTATATCCTTCTTGAATTAATTCAAAAGTGATGTTTGTGTAGGCTAGTAGACTCATTTGATTTAGACTTAAGCGCGCTGCATTTAGTAGAGCTAAACTAAAGTCGGTGACTATTGTGGTAAATATGGGCCACATTTTTAAATATTTGCATTTACTACAAAAGGTTTAGCCAATAACCGATAGATTGCTGATCCTGTAATGACGAAATCCTCTCGGCTATTGCAAATGTGAGATTATTAGGCGCATTAATAACCATGTCGTACCAATATATTATTTTGCCCGCCTCATTTAAAGTTCTGACAATATGCCCTGTAGCGTCGAGGTTACTGAAAATATCCATGGCTCTCATTTTTTATGGTGCTTATTTGTTTTTCACTGAAGAGAAGGATATCTAAGTTCCGGGCGGCTTATACAAATATATCCCGTTTGGTTTTTATCTGCCATCATTTTTATCCTGGGAGTCGTTTTCTTCGTAATCTGTTTCATTTAAGGCTTCACTGCGAATTTTCTTTGCAGTGACATCAGAAATTATATTCTGTAAATTATTGTCTACGGTCAACATAGATATATCTGCACTTTTTATACACTCCTCGCTGTATTATTGGGGTATATGGTCATTAATTTTTCTTTTATTAACTTCCAATTGTTTCCCCTAACCTAACCACTCAGGTATGAATTGTGATGATTCTCACCTCCAACTTTAACAAGTAAATGCGTTTTTCTCAAAATTCTATTTTCGTATAAAGACGTGAAAGCGTAAAGTGCAACTTCGATGCCTACTTATAAATTGTATGCTTAATAAGTATCTTTTTGCTTTTGCAACCCTTTTGCAGATACAACGCAATTATGTATACTCTCAATTTTAGGCCATGCAAAGTAAAGATAATCTCCTGAAAGGGCCCATGATTATTTGTCGATTATTTTAAAATAATCTTCGTGACTCAATGATACATTGAACTGTTCAAGATTCTTGTTTTTTATAACCGTTTTTATATCGGTGACAGTCGGATGTAACAGCTTCTCAGAACTTCTATCTGAAGCTATAGAGTTGTGATAATTTTCTTTCTTATTCAAAATTTAAGGCAACAAGGATTTTGCGGAGTACGAATGTCTTCGGATAAGTTTATATTGTTGCAAGTTTGAATTTTTAATTTAGTGATGCTATTGCTTAATTCATTATTTTTATTTTCTTCTTTATTAATAAATAAAGCTGGATTTGTTGGATATTCCATTTCGTCTTCAGACAAGGGATCATATTACCGCAAAGAGGGGTTTGCATAGCCTCGTAATGCTAAACGAAACTTTTAGATAATAAAATATGTGACTTTTATACAGCCCATTTGAGCAAACCTTGCTGGGAAGCCTCTTCAATTTCTAGATTTTTAATGTGGTCCTTAATAGCAATCGCATGCTGTTTTAAGAAACTTCTTATGAAGTTTATGTCTTTGCTATTCGATACTGTTAAATAATCGTTTTCAAAGAAATATTTGCAAAGAATCTTCTGAACATCTGCTTTGTTCACAATCTTATCTTCCAGTTCTGAGCTGACAAATTGATCTAAGCGCATGGGGATTGGATGTGTTTTTCGTATCTTAGTTTGTCGAAAATGTGAGTGATGCGCGGTAAAAAGTAGTCATTAGGAATATATTTTTTCTTTAATGGTCTGTAGTCGTTGCAGAGTCCCCATGTGTCAGTCGTTTTCTTTACCAATCCAAAAGGAGCAATGAAGGGGCTGTGTATGCTGCTCAATTTTCACGGTGTACTGCTGCAAAAAAAAAAATAAATAAATAGATCTATTTATCTGACATTCTCTATAAAAATGTTAGAAGACTAGAGGGAATTAAATTTCGTTAAAAGACTTGATCCGGATTTTGACATCATTGCTTTTACAGAAACATGGCTTAAGTATGATGTTTTGAACTCTGAAATCTCCTCGAATGATTTTGTTGTTTATCGGAAAGATTTTGTTGTTTATCGAAATATATTCTAAACCAATGTGGAACGTGGAGCAGTGTACCGTAGCGATCGGTACCGATCAAAGTAGTAATAACGCCATATATTCCGGGATATGATCTTGGAAATTGAATTCGGTTGTGCTCATGTTAAATTTGATTATTTCGGTATATATATCGAATGAATGAATGCTCCCTGCGGATATATTCGCCGCTTTGGACGACATTAACGTGGACTTTATTAACTGGGTGCCCCGTGTTGATGCTGCTGCATTGTTATATCATCGTCTAACCGGCTGTTAGGAACCAGTTATTAACCGACTTTTGGACTTTATCTTTGTTAAAGATAAACATATTTTTTATTTACATCGCTGTAAATCCTGTATTACCTGAGGAACAATGGGAATTAATTTATCGCAGTGTTGCTGCAAGATTCAGTAAACAAGGTTGCAAAGTATTTATGTTTAAAAAGCCTTTAGAATATTGAGGATAATGGGTTTATCGACGTTAAACAGGGCGATAGAATGTGAAGATATATTATAGGTTAGATTATAGGATATATTATAGGAAGCTGATTAAAAGTAATATGCAAAAGAGTCACAGACCCTTTCGACATCAGATTCCATAAGTTGATGCTTCATAAATATTGGGTAAAAAGTATGGAACGTAATGTATCCCATGTTCCATACTCTTTACCCAATATTTATGAAGTATCAACTTATGGGATCTGATGTCGAAAGGGTCTGTGACTTTTTTGCATACTACTTCTAATAAGCTTCCTATAATATATCCTATAATCTAACCTATAATATATCTTCACATTCTATCGCCCTGTTTAACGTCGATATAACTGTTTACTTCACATTATCCTCAATATTCTAAAGGATTTTAAAAATTCACTAAATTCTAGTCGTGACAGTATTCCATAATGCTTTTTGAAGCTCTGCGCGTTAGGGCCGGCGCCGCATATTACAGTCTTATTTAATTTTTTCCTCTAGCTATTTGCCCTCGTGCTGAAAAATCATCTTTTATTGTTCCCTTTCATAAATCTCGAGATAGGCGCTTTATAAGTAATTGGCGTGCTATAAGGAATTACTTTACGTTCCCTTAACTCTTTGAAAAAATAATTGCGTATCAAATAACTCGCCCAGCCAAATCTTCGATTTCGCGTTTTCACCGTTGCTTTCGTTTGGAGATTCTTACTACATCAATCTGCAGTCACCATTAACTTAAGTAATACATATATTAAGTATACGGGCAGATATCATCTCTACCGATTTAAATAAAGCTTTCAAAGTAAATAGTAAGCTACTGATATTCCAATTATAATTGCTTGGGTTTCCAGAATTATTTGTATGCTGGACTATTTTGCCTCAGTGCATTGAGAACGATTCACCGGTACCAATAATCGTCATTTTGCCTATCAAACACTCATTTAGTCAACATGTCCGTAATTTTTATTCGTAACTGTAAAAAATGTCTTTTCCTTATAAACTGCATACAGCTTTTGGTAACCATACACAACATGTCTGATACTCTCCGTAAAATGCGGCAAAATTTTGCGAGAGAAAGAGAGAGTAGAGAGAGAGAGAGTTGTTGCCAAATGACGTATTAAACAGAAATTAGGCAGCGATATGCAACTCCATTTCCTAATTTGTCCAAATTACTTCGAAAATTTGGAGGTCGGGAAAAATTTGAGCTCCATTTTGCTGCCCTAAATTCCTGCCAAAAGTTGTTTCCCACTGTGTAACTACTTCTAATTTTACCGGTAGTAAAACTGCTGTTTTCCTGTCTTTGCTTATAAATTTGTTGTTGAAAAATGTAAAATTTCTTAGTTGAACTGATGTAGGAATCTGCTGCTGTTTTAACTGAACGCCGAACTTTTTCTTACTTTTCTAACATAAAGTTGCATCCATCACCCCAGTCTCCCGCAGCGGCAATTTGGTATTTAAGATTATATTTTTACTGACGATGAGTATGGTCGTTGCATATGTTATACATAGAATTCCTCGTTGCCGCCGGATGCCGCTGTAAGGTTTTGGTTGCGGCGTTAATCAGACTCCAAAAACTGTGCTTAATAGTAGTGTTCTTCAATTGGATCGGGTCGATATATGCAGCCCGTATTGGATATGTTGGGTTGGTGCCATCTGGTTCATAGCCTGTTTGTTATTCAGTCAGTGATGACACATCACTGTTACACGGTTAAACAACACGTCCGAATGATAAAACTATGTTACCAAATTGAGTGCACATAAATGCAAACATTGTGCGCGTCCCACCCAAAAATTATCCCAAGAGTCGTAATTGTGTATGAATTTCCACATGAGCAATCGTAATTGCCGTGTATGGCAACTCTCGGCGAAAGCAACCCACATGAGGTCTACGAGGTGGTAGCACATCCACCAAATTGAACGATACGGCCGTAGGTGCCAATGTGGTTTCAATACGGCAACGTTGCCACGATCAACATTTGCCATGTACGATTCGAGGATATGATTATCTCTCGCATAGGTGACGTGAATTGTCCTAGTGGTTGTGATTCTTTTTCTTGTGGAGTTCCCTGAAATCGAAAGTAGATAGCAATAAGTCTGTATCGACCGATTCCCTTGAAGCCAATATAACCATCATCGCTCACACTACGACAAATTGCATGAGCTTGAATTTACAGGAATGCAAATACTAAGGAGGATTTCATATACTAAGAAGGAGAATACGAGAATGGAAACCTAATTTTACTAGCAAAAAGAATGATAGCAAAAAAATTCCCTACCTGCCCATTATGTAATACAATTTTATAAGAATATATATAAATGTAGTTAGTATATAAATGCGATAAAATAATATATAAAACATATAATTTGACAGGAATTTGTTCATATTAATCTAACTTGTTCATGTCATCTATCCGGATGGCAAGTGAATTTAAATACACGTGCAAAGTTACAGTAATCTATACTCACAATATTTTAGCACTCAAAAGTCGGTTGTAAAGTATTTGCAGATTAACAATAACCTCTATAGTTTGCCATAAAAAATGTATAATAAATTATTTCATAAACTAAAGAAAGGACAAGTATAGTGGAAATATTGCCCTTTTACTTCCTCTAAAATCTTTTTATATTTCCTTGCTTTTTCCAGTAAAGCGTTATATAATTTTTTTCATATCTTATTGTTTAGTTATTATTTGTTAACTTATCTGAAGTTATTTGTTAAGTTCGAAAGTATTCGTCAAATTATTCCCAGGTAATTTTCTGGTCTTCGGTGCTTTTCACGTCTATACAGCTGGTGGCGCTGCCAACAATGACATCGCAAATGAGAGCAATGAATATAATAAAGTCTTATCACAAACATTTTAACCACTTTTCTTTGAAACGTGTAATAAAAACCACAGAAAATTTCTTAAAATAAGAAATTGACGATTTAAAGATCGTCATTAAAAAATAGACTTTACTTCATTCAGGCGTTGTTTAATGGCCCCATTAAGAGGATTTTGTTTGGACTTTCCGGAGAGTTTTATATGGTTCTAGACATAATCAGAGTAACGTCTGATTATATGGTTCTAGACATAATCAGAGTAATTTTTAGAGTTTACGAATTTTGGAGGTTAATACAATTTTTTACTTGGCCTTCATGCAAAATATTATATACTTCTAATTATTACTTTTTATTATATAATTTATTAAATTTTCAGTTTGGAGTAGTTAGTGCCACAAGCTGGAGGTTGTTGAAAGTCAAAACCATCCAGAACTTTAGAGATCTCTCCTTAATACATTATAAAATTAATTAATTAAATATTTGTTAATAAAATATTACTGTACCTCGGTTAGGATATTTACAGTCATGTCACAGCAAGTCAAACGAAAATAAAGAAGAAAAACTATAAATATATCCTCGGGCGAAAGTAATATGTCCCTCGACATATCCACGTATGATTGCATTTATCTCACTATGTGGCTTTGTGGTTGCGGTCATTACAATTTACAGTTTTGAAGAACACGCACATGTAGACAAATATAAACACGTTCAGCATTTACACATCTAGCCATTTAAACTGAGGTTTGTATTCATAGCAAGTGGAACGAAACAAAAAAGAAGAGAAGGAGGTACGAAGATAAAATAATTGCTTATATTTGGCTTTCTATTGAAATGTTTGTTTGGTTGCGGTGCTTGGTTCTTTATTTTTGTTAGCTTTTCACATTTGTTTTTGTTCGTTTAAAAAGTACGCAGCGATTTGCGATCTCGGAATTTTATTTAAAGTTTCTCACGTAGACATCTCGGCTGCTTGCATGTGTAACAGTTTTCCTTCGAGGAAACATCGAACACGGTAATAATGTGGCGAGGTTTTTTATGCGTTAATGAATGCAACCAAGAATTAATGATGATTGATTTAATGAATTCGCTTTACGTTTACGAAATCGTTTAGAGGGCTTTTTTACATGTACGGACTTTTCGTTAATTCAATCGAAAAGAGCAGTTACGCTGATCAACAAACTAATGTTAAGCTCTATCAGTCCTCATATTGACCGGAAGTATAAAGACGTACTAGCAGTGATCAAAGTGTGCCACGTCATGACGCTAAATACTCAACGTAATGTATATAAATAAATTCGCAAGTGAACAACCCATGGGAGTATACAGAAGAATGCGAGCAGTTTCGCGCCTGTATTTGTTTACGGGCTTGCATTTACAGCTGCAATAAAAGTTAGAGGAAGTAAACAAAGAAGGTTAAATAGAAATTCCTTAAAATGCAAGAAGAAGACGAAATGGAACGACGAGGAACACCGATTTCGACGAGAAGCGGGCCGGTATTGGTAAAATGAGAAACTTCCGTCACTTTTCGCCTGGCTTCTTCAACCGCAGTTATATTTTCCATCGTACCTCGGCAACCATTTTGCGATGCTATGAAAAGTTTTACCATATATAGGATAATTCGAAATAATTACCATTTCTCGATTATTATTTTTGCAAAGAATATTTTTACACCACTATAGTAGGTAATAACATTAAAGCATATTAACATGTTTATTTATGTGGTTTTCATAAATATGTGCATTAAGAAGAAGAGAACAGCGTCGCCAGGTCAGGATCATGGCATTGTTTTCATGTGAAAATTTTCGAGATACCGGAGCAAGAATATGTTCTAATCTTTTGCGTTTCTAAAAACGGCCGGGACAGGGCCGTGCCGAAGTTAGCGTTCTTACTCACTTCATTTGACTCAATTTTTAACGTTTCTATATTCTTTTGATATTGAAAGCATATAAAAAGTTGGTAGTTACAATATAGAAAACTGCAACCAAAAATCTTTTAACCAACTTGTACTAGTGTTTTAAGTAAATAGTGCAACGAACTTCCGTCGTTCCTTGCCAAGTTTGGGTTGCCAACTTCTATACCTAATTGCAATCTCGCTTCAACTAATTTGTTTACTGTATCTTTTTTATTGGTTTTCTATGATGTAATTCTAACTCTGTCGGTTAGGCTCTGACTTATTGCATAGGTCTTTCTTCATTGTGGTCTTTCCAACTATTGTACTGATGGCCTTCGAACGGTCGAACGGAACGAAACAAATAGTCGAACGGTCATCGGGCTCAGCCCGTTCTTTCCGCGTTTTTTTGGATCGTGCGCTCACCGCATACCGACTCTCGAAATACCCGAGCGATTTTCGAACTCCGCCCATTATCTATCAGCACACATATTAATTCAGTCACATGCAACCTCCGGCCTCTTAAGTGTATCGGCAATCCTAAGCCACAAGACTTCGGCCATATTATAGACTATTATTTGTTAGCCATGAAATGTGATAAATGTTGGCCATAAATGCATTTTGAATTTGCGGCGTATTTAGGTAAGCCCGCGTGGTTTCGAATGTCTGTGTAAACGAAATTGATATTCGCAATCTTATGGGAGTGACTATAATACCCGACGGGCTGGCGCATAGCTATTCGAATTCCCGTTTTGATACGCGCCGAAACATGATGTTTTTGTGCGATACAGTTGAAGTCAGAAAGAAGGTTGCATGAAGAGAAAAATGATTGGTCAACATACGAAATGTTGCGTCAAGATATGAAACATATGTTGACGCGACGCTCTTATGGTCTTTATATGTCGATTGAGTTCTGAGTCGCACCGAAGAAAACCCGATTATATATAAAAATTGTAAGTAGGCGGTTTCAGTTGATAGACACTCTGTCTCAAAATAATTGTGTGAAGCAATGTGAAAGAACGATCTACAACACCACTTCCGTGCTTAATTATGATTGTAAGCAGTGAAGACATCGGTTCGCTAACCAATCGTGAGGCATCCAACGTTGATAAAGTCAAGTCTTGCGTGAAACAATAGGAATAAATAATGAACCTGGCTTTATTTAATACTTTCCTCATTTCCTCCAATGATTATTGGCTTTATTTAGTCCTTTCCTCCAGTGGCATTTCTCTTCTATCATAGATACCTCTACCTCTGTTGATACTTATTATTAATTGTTGATCTTCATTTGGATTAATAATTAAGAAGAGTTGAAACTGTTAAAGCGAACAGGCAACCCTGTTGTAATTATTGCAATTCTGTAAAACACTTTCACTTTACTTCCGTTTTAAGTATCCGAAATAAAGCACACACGTTTATTTTCAAAAAGTCGGAGCATCTTTTATTTTAACAGAAACAAAGGTGAAATCTATGACAGAGGGAAAGGCATCTGGAAGATAATACAAGACAAAAAGTTTCCTCGAAAATATTTTGGATAAATTTGTTTAATCTAAAGCACCTGTAAAATGCTACAGTCTAGAACAATTTGTGGTTTCATTATTTTTTAATTAAATGTATGCAGAATTATATTGAATTTCCACACTTAATCACAATTCTCATTATCATAATAATCGTCATTATTATCATTATGTATAATTTTACATACTCGAATGATCAATTTGTCGTTGCTTCAGTGTTAGTAGTTTTTGTTGTTATAAATAGTTTCTCCTTTGAAATCTGTAATACCTGCAGCAGAATTTTGTTTCGTACTACAATTGTTTTTCTGCTTCCGTAACAATATGGTTTATGACATTTCGTGACGAGAATTTGATTGGCACTCCCGATGGTGGTAATGAATCGTTTCATACTCAGTTTTAATCCTATCAGGGGCAAATATCTTTCAAGCAGCTGTCGCTTGTATAACTGAATCAATAAAATAGGAGTTACAATTGAGGGATTTGCAGGAATTTCCTGTATATTAATGCATTTCGCTTTTGTGGTCATTGTTGTTGCTTCGAAAAGAAAAAAAAACGCAGTTAACTAAAGAAAGATCTATACAAAATCATATCCAGGTCAAATTTTTGTTGATTACATTGGCTCCGGAAAAACTTTCCAATAAATATTGTAAATTTGGAACTGTTGAGGATTCTATAAAGTTTGAATAATATTATATTAATTTCGTTATATGAAGCATGAGGTTTGTGGCAGTGGTAGTAGGAACAGTGTAACGTTAATCATCATATAACTTATTTGAAGGAATTTTCACACTTTCCATAAATATTATTTAATAAATGTCGCAAACAGTTATCGTCTGTATTAATCTTTAACATAATTACTAAAGGTGATGTCACTACGCGAGTCAAAAGCCGTAATGGTGCAATGAATGAGAGAAATGTTAGATAATTAGAAAAAACTACTAACAAAGGCACATTAAATGGAACTTTTATTAATATAACCTTTAACAATGTTAAGTGTGCTTATAATTATTATAACGCAGATTAAATGAACTATTTGCTGTTAATGTAATGTCTCGCAATAGATGTTTTTTATAGCAGAGAAAAAACAACTGTTCGACCCTCTATGACTAATAAACGGAGCCATAAATTTCAAGCGAAATGAATTATGGTACACATATTCATTCAGATATTTCCCCCTCCTTCCTCCTACAAATCGTTTCTAAAGAATTCCTCCGTTTTCCTTTACAACGCCGAACACTAAGGGACGTTAAATACTTTTAATGATTATAAAATTTCTATAATTTATAATTCCTGCAGCAAAGAATATCTGTCGTCGCCGCAAAAAAACGATTTCATAATTTATCGAAAATGCAGAACGCCCCACAAGCATTGAATCGCAGATTTATTGAAATTTATTGCTATTGGAGGGGATGATTCAACAATTTTGAGTCCCATTTCTGGGTGCTCAGTAAGAATTCCAGTGTGTATCAATTTACACAAAAATGAAACAAGCAAACTATATGATATGTTATAGATATGTTATTCAATTAATTTAATTTATTTCAATTTATTTAAATTTGTGTGCAGTTGAAACCGGCAGGTAGATCTGCGTTAAGTTTTACAACCCGACATTTTTATGAACTATGTTTTAGCTGATAACTCGGACGAGTACATTGATATTTTTCTGTTAACGCCTTGAGATTTGTCTAAAGTTTAGAGTCATATAGTTCGGATATATTTGACATTATACGTTGCTGATGGACACTGCATATGAACTCAGCTCATTGAAATCTAGAAGTATTTCAAGTAGCTTATGCGTCGTGCACTTCGCTTCTCTATCGGCTGGAAAATTTTCAGCAAAATTGGTTTGGGAAAAGTTTTGAAATCTTTCAATTGGTCTTGGTTTTGGCTTCGCCTGAAACCCAGTTTTGTCTAAAACCGCTGAAAAACACTTTCATAAAACATCATAATAGAAGTACTCGCTGTGATGGCAATGATTTTGATGAGTGCATTATTTTATTTTGAATTTATTTTCGACTTTTTCTGGTTTTGATTTAATGTTCGGCCTTCTGTTAGATTTTCGGTAAATGTTAATATATTAATAATTGCTTACTTGAATTGTTGAGCATGTTAGCACGAAAAAGTTCAGGTATTTAAAAAAAATGCAAATATTTCATAGTTCATGAAGATGAATGAAAATTGTGAATATTAAAAACTATAAAATATAATTGTTTTGACTGCACTGTCGACAAATCTTTCTTGTATGTTTTCTTAATTTTAATTTAGAAAATGTTTAAATTTAAATGTTCAAATATCAAAATTTTCGGATTTTCGAAAGTGATTAAAAGAGACGTTTTATCATCATTTATGATCAAAATATTGTATTAAGGTGACTAATACGATGTATCCATGATAGGCCTGTAAATTTTACATATAATTTTATTATATTCTGTTTAATTTTTTATTTATATCTTATCCTTTATTATATTGTTTAAGTGTGAGGATTCTAGGAAAATTTGATCGGTCACGGATGTAGCATAAGTTTACATCTCTCCTTTTCTTACGTATCGTATATTTTAGTGTATTTTGTGCTTCCCTCAGTTGTCAGATTTCTTTGGAAGCCGAAATAATTGCCGAACTTTTATTCATGAATTTGAGTTCATTCTGGGTACGAGTATATATTCTTCCTTATACATAACACACCTCTTTTAATATGTCACAAACGAAACCACAAAGTGAATGTACACTTCCCTCTGGGTGTAATTCTTTCTATTAGAGTTTCCAATATTGACACGCGTAAATAGGTGAAGTTAATGAGAAACAATTGAAGCTAGAGAAGGAAATTTTCATAAAAAGAATGAGAAATGAACACTAACATATGCTGACGCAACGCTTTTATTTTGATCGAGCGGAGTCTCGCTCAGAGGATAAGGAGCACAATGCGACATTATACGCCCTCATGTAGCTTGCACAGTAGAAAATTATTCAATGTGAGTTAATGACTATATCCAGCGAAGACTGCCTTAGGGTCACATTTATGCAATTTGTCTAACTCCTGTGACAATACGAGAGTGTTGACAATTTTTGTCCGCAATGCCTGAGGAATATTTCCATATTTTGCTTGATGTATGACGGGTATTTGCGTAAGAGGGATGAAAATTATGCATAATTACATTCCATAGCAATGACTAGAATTTATGTGAAGAGAATTAAAGCAAAATCTTGCCCAGCATTACTAATTTTAAATTGGGATTGAAGTAAATTGAGGAGTCGTACAAATAGTAACATTTTTCATACAAAGGTTAACATCATTCGGTGTTAACCTTTTTTCAATCCCTTTCATTTCCTTCTTTTTGTCTCCTGTGCGGATCTATTTGTTATTTCTTTAAAACGTACGCAGCTAACGGGTCAAATATCAATATCTATGTATGACTTCACTTCTTCAAAACAGTGCGTAATTTTGTAATGGCTTTCATAGAGAGAAAGGTTTCTTCTTCTACCGGCCTTCTCTACAGGAACCAGTCATCATAACTGGTCATAATATCATGCTTTAGTCTAGTTTGGTCATCTTTTCTTTCGTGTATTTTTCCTGTAATTTGACAGTAATTAATTTGAAATAATGTGCAAGGGAGTGGACCTTATATCCAGGAAAAAAGCAATTCGCCGCACCAAATTAACGTCACAGTGTCTTCCTTCTTTCTTTCCTCTTAATTTTTGTTTTCACAGCAGAGCCAACCTCTATTGTTACTCAGTGGCAGCATTAGAGTTGGAATCTGTTTTTATTCATAAAAAGGGTGCCGTCTATATTATGTTGGTTCAACCGTCTGTAGAATATTCAAGGTGTATCAGGTTGGAAGATTAGATATATTTTGGATCAGAATCACCTGAGTCGATATGGCAATGTCCGTACGTCTGTCGATCAGTATGCGTGTCTGTCTGTATGCCTGGAGAAATCACGATTACAGGAGAATACAATGCGATATTTTCGTGAAATTTGGCAAAAAACTTCCTAATAACATAAGGTTTGGGATAACTAACAGCTGTTTGGGATTGAAGATGGCTAAAATTTAATGAGAAACACGCCCGCCCCTGATATTAATATTTACATATTTATATGCGCATTTCACTTTCAGCACTTGTAGATTGAACTTAACGACAAAATTTTAAAATATAAGCTTCGACCTGGACGAAGTCAGCATTCTTACTTGTAGTACTTAAAAAACTGAGCTAATAATTGGCTTATTATAATAATTAATATGCTTTTGAAAGGAAGAAGGTTGAAACAGCACTGTAGTTGATTTAAAAATGACTGTAAATTTTGTATATATATTTTTACATGATTTGAAAATTCCCTTTCGTATATATCAGGTTTGATCAAATAAAACATTAAAACACTTAAGTCTAAATAATCTAATACAACATAGTTTTGCAGTTACTTTTAATGTTGCAAGTTTACCATTTAGTGCTATACCACCACAATTGCGAATTCACTACCGTCAAACTTTATCGTTTTATGTTTCATCAAGGAATTAAATATGTTAAGGTTTCAGTATTAGTGGCATTCTCTTAGTGGCTTAATGAACTAAAATTGCTTGAAATTATTAGTCATATTTAATCACGTCAAACATTCTTTGGATCAGTGATGTGAAACCAAGCGGTTAGGCATAAAAAGAAATAGCTCTCAAGAAATTACTTTTCACATATTAATAATTTTCGAGATAAGATCAATAAGTTAATTTCTTTGAATACATTTGTACAACCTCTATGTTGCAACATCACCGTCTTCAGAAGTAAAAGAGAGGTATTTTTAAAAATTAAATGCGATCTCAGGTGATAATGATTGCAGGTGATGAAATAATATATAAATTAGTTTATAAGGAGCATATAACTAAAATACTCAGAGAAGTAATCATGTGAATATTTGCTCATGAAAAGAAGTAGAAGTCGGATAGCCAGTTGTTGGAAGGTTTATGCGATAGGAGCTACTGGAACCTATCGAAGAACCCCGAAGGAAATGGAGAAGCAGGGCGGATATAGCGTGATGAGCGTTTGTCATTGATATGAAATCCTATAACCCACACTCATAAACACACACAATAAACATGTCCAAAATAAAGATACATAAGAACAGGAGCATGTGTGTTTTCTGCTGACGTGTAGGGAATTTATATAAAACATGCAGCCTGTCCATTCAGTTGCACATATACATATTAGTCCTTTAAGTTCTATATAGTATATGATGTTATTATTTGAGTTGAATAAAGAGCAAACAGAAAATCAGAAAAATAATTATCGTTAGGTGTTTGACGTGTATATTATTGGGGTGTGAATTGAACCCCTGCTGATTTGTGTTTGCTCCAATTGTTTTTTGTCATTGTTGTTGTTGCACGGTGTCAATCATCCTCTTAGTATTCGATTATTTTATTAAGAGGGGTCTGTCAAAATTAATGAGCAAGTTTCAACATATACATTGCTGCGACGGTTAACCTCACAGAAGTGAGACTGTGGGAATAGCATCCGTAGCCGTTATTACTTACGATTCTCAGGCTAAGACATTTATGTTAATTGCCTCTAAAGAATAGCAAAAAGGGATGGAAGATAAAGCCAAATTGGCGTTATTTATCGAAATATTTAGTAAGATATATATTAAAAATTTTTATACTTTCTGTGCCGCATACTTCGGTGGAATTTTAATCCACCAAATCCTTTTGTGATGTTTTTTTTGCAACTTCTTCAACTTGGGCTCGTGTTATATTACGGGGATAATGAGCAGAAAAAAATTACTTCCAGCCATAGAGGATATCAATTGGCTATATGGAAACAAGAAAAGGGGGAACAAACGCGAAGAAAATATTCATAAATGCTACTGCGTAAAGCCGCTTTCTGAACGGAAAACCATATTTATTTCGCCTTTTGTTTCTTCTTAGATATTGCATTGCAAAATTTGTGGGTAAAAAAATTATGCCGAACACGGTATTTTGACTAAGATAGTGCTTGAGGCTGTTGTGATTGATGATACATTCAAAAATACTGACAAGTACTTATGTAAGGCTTTAATAATCTTAAAGTCGATTATCGAAATTGAACTGAATAAATAATGGAACATCGTTAAAGCTATGGGTATCGTTATATAGGGAATAAACTACAACTTCTTCTTTAATACCTATTGGGAATAATCAGCAAGATCCCTTCGTACTCATTAAGGTAAGTGCTCCTATTCCCATAAACGCAACAGTCTATTTCAATTTCCTTTGCATTAATTAAATTATTGTTCGATTCAGCTAATTCTGCATGTGTTTGTGCTTAATTAGATAGATGATGGGTAATATTAGTGCAAATTAAAGAAATAGAATAAATGGAATAGTATCACTAATAATAATCCTTTGAACACATGGACTAATATTTCGATTTATTGTAGCCTTTTTATATAGTATTTATATTTATCATGGATGCACGTATAATGAAATATATTAGTCCCACTTAAAAAACATACTTAATTTTAATCGGCAAATATAAAATCTACAAAAGAGTCTGATAAGAAAGAAATTTGTGTTGACAAATTAGTCATTATTAGCAAGCCAGAACGTTAACCTACCTTCGTCTGCCTACGGTTATAGGCTAGTAATAAATATGTGTAATAAAAATTTCTAATTCATATTGTAAATTTATAATATTTGTAATAACCAGCATATGGGGCCTCTTTGGTAATATATTTTCTTTAGGTTTAAAATTTAGTTTAGCTCTAAATTTTCATTACGATTTGAGAAATTCAGCCGCAAGCATCGATAACCTCAAACTGGTTTCAAGAATTGGGTACCATCACACTTCTCGATTTTCTCAAATTCCCAAAGAACGTATACAGGAGTGGAATACAAAGAATGTATACAGGAGGGGTTGAGAATAATTTTATTCGTTCTCCTGTAATTGTTATTTTTTAGGAAATTAGGTTGATGGTATTTATTTTTGGATATATCTTTGCCTAAGGTAGTGAACTGAAATGCACAAGTTTAACTTTGAATTGGTTGTAAAGCTGAGAAATTGATTTATACGTGCCGTTAGATATATTAGCTTTAACATCTTGTACGACACTACGCTGATGTTTGTCGTTTCTCTTCGTGACTATCTACGAAGGAAATATTCGTGTACAATTTTGTGACAGGAGTCTACAATTTAGTAGACAGGAGGCAGACAATTCATATCGAATTATTCAGATTCGGAGTCGGAATATATATATTCTGTATTATTGGATACGGAGGAATATTCCATATATATGGAAGATTCATAAAAGAGTTTTTCGAAAGAGTCGTAGAAGATCATTTTGAAAGACTCGTAGAAGTCTCCTCTAGAAGAGTCGTAGGTGATCAATTGCGTAGAGTCGTCGAAAACACTTTTGAAAGAGTCATAGGTAATTCTTCCTACAGAATCTGAGAAGAGTCTTCCTGAATAATCTTCCATGAGGGAACAATTTCCTACAATAAAAGTATCGCGGACGATTCATAAATTCTCTCGTCCACGATTGTTTTCCATATTCCTGACAATTCGCAGAAGAGTAATCCGCGATCGAAAATGTTTGCGGGGTATGTACTTTAACGTTAATGACTTTGAGTGATTCACGCGTGAAAAGGTTTAAAACATATAATAATGTTATGGCGGAGACTTTTATTAGTTTTTTGTTTAAACCAAAAATATATCATTACCCAAAATAAAATACTATTATTACTTACTTTTTCGATGAAAAGTTCGCCTTATAAAACTAGAAACAAGATAAGGGAAATAAATTCTATTGGTTCTGTTTAAAAGCTTCTGTTTAAAAAAAGTTACTATGAAACAAATTTTCAAGTTTTTCCATTAACCACGATTTTATGGGAATAATTTGTATTAAAAATTGCCTGAAACAGAAACTGTTGTAAGGGCTCATTACAAAACACCACACAGATATGATTGTAGTCACATTACCGCACACAATAGTTTCCGCAACAGCAGAATACGCTTATTGCGAACGTTTTTTGAGGAAAATGGCATGACGCTTTTCCGAGAAAGTGACTACTTTTATCGTTTACCGAGTATTATCGTTTATCGGTATACGTTTATCGAGGCTTTTCTATCAAAATAAAATTTGATAGCTGTTCAATATTGCTGAAATATCGACACTTTGCCACTTTGATCGCCCAAAGTGGCGTGCCGGAAATATTCGCCTTCTCCTTCAATGCTTGTTAATAAAATGTCAACTTTTCAATTCAGAAACACTCATATAATTTTTATCGTTGGTATTTACCTCCCAGTTTGTTTCTGGAATGAAAAAGGGAAAATAGCAGCTGTTTATAAATAACTCAACTTTTTGTTCTTAAGTGATGAATATTCAGCATTAATATTGCTGAAGTACTCGTAATTAGAAAGTATTAGTAGGTATGATTTTGAAATTATTATGACACAACATAATATAATATTTTTGACATTTTAGCTCGAAAATAATACTACATATTTCTTCGGAACGAGAAATTAAATTATAATTCCTATTATAAAACACTAAATATTGTTATTACTGATTTGAAATTGCTAAATACCAATAATCTGTAAGCCCAGCAAGAAAAGTCCTATCACTACCAGGGTATGTGCATGCATACGTTTGTGTAATGTGCTTTATTAGATGCCACATAAATCTCGAAAGTGATTAAGCACAAAGGGCTCGAAAACTGACGGGCATGAAAGTCTGTGTGAAAAACTGCGCCATGCGTGGTATGTGGTGTAATCATAATACTACTCCAAATTTCCAGGGTGATTTCTTCATAAGTTTGAGAACTTAACGAAAGATATTGCTAGAATTGTAGAAAGAATAAAATCCAGAATTCGGTAATAGGACGATGAGAAATGTGTGCAGGGTAAATGTTTTTTCAAATTAAATTTAGGTTTATCGTGAACATATTTGGATTTATGCTATCGTTTTTCGTTCGTTTTCAAGCTCGGTTATTCAAAGCTCAATACTGTTAATCGCATTCGAAAATTTTAATGAAGTAGAAACTATTTATTACAACCTCTAATCCGATTAAGGCTCAGGAAAAGAGAAATCCTGAATAGAGCGAAAAAATTAACAGACGTTTGGAAATATTGTTTGATGTGTATTTCCGTCCAAAAAATTTTGGTCACAATGGTCATTTTTATATGATCACCCCCTCTATCCACCCCTCTTGTATTCGGATACTATTGCATGATATTATCAATTCAAGTGGCAATTAATGATAATTAGTAAGCGCCTTAAATGAACCAGAAGCCTTCTATTGTGCTGTTGACTCTGCTTCACCAATTAAGACTCATAATCTCTCGAGAATTTCTGAGTAAATAATAAAATCCAGAATTGCACATCAATATCGTTAACGTATCATGCATTTCTCTACACGACGGTAAAACAATGTGAAGGATGGGTAGATTGTTACCCTTTTGCTCTGTTTGAATTTAAATTAATATTCATCAAAAGTTTAGTTACGAAAGGAAGGAAGGAAAGATTGAAATTAAATTGTATTGTCAAAATTAATTGAAGTGTTATTTTTGCCACTGTTGACGAAGAAGTAATGAGGAAGAAGTATGGAGGAACTAGTGACTTACTGATTTTAAAATATAATGGAGACGTTGCAAGAGGAAAAAATATTTGAACATAAAAATTTTTTTGTCTTTCTTTATAAGGATATTACATTTCACTCAATTATTATTATTACTGTGCTCGAGAATAAAAAAACATATGCTTTCTGTAAATTCAATAATGAAAATGAGTTGCTGCAAGTTTAAATTCGATTAGATTTCCATTCTGTTTTACATTTTTCATTAATAATAGAAAATAATAAATAATAAATAAAAATACTTCAAAATTAATGAAATTTTTCATATATTGTGTACATCGTTTCGTGCATTTACTTTTGGGAAATAAAGCGCTTCATTGCCTTCAGTAATAAAATGGCACAGATTTTCTTGACTGTTAAATGCAATGTGTTTTAAATATCAATTTTTGTTTTCAAGAATCAGTTTTAGTTTTGCAATTGGTTTTCATAATTGTGATATTAGTTTTTTATATCCGTGGAAATCGCGATTGCAGACGAAGGCAAATATAATACGCAACGCATGAGGCATTAAGTTTGTTTCACATTCTTATTCTATAATCTCAGCCATGGGTTATGGTAACGATTTCAGAGTCAGTTCTGAATGCGTAACGTAAACCCTGGCAATACTCCCCAAGACCCTTAAAATGGAAAGATTTTTATTTCTAGAAAAATTGTTGTTTATCTGGTTGTGACAATAAAGGAGATTACGGAACTGTAGACAACATACATTAATATGGAAGCGCGAATTATATGCAAGTATGATTAGAATGTTAAGAAAATTTCGTACTTACGTTTTCAGTCATTGAAAATAGGAAAGAGTATATTCCAAGCAGATTTTAGTATCTCCTCGTATCATTTTGAATCTTTTTCTCGTTTCTTTCAAAAAATCAAAACATTGATTTATTTAGAATAATTATTTAAAATTTAACAAATAAAACTTCGTAAAACAACAAATAATGAAATGTCAAAAACATAATTCGCAAATGTAATTTGCATTAAAATGCTCTATTCACAAAAATTCTATAAATGTGCGTGCTTGAAGTATTGAAGTGTCCTTAAAACCGCTTCGGTACTACTTTGTGGACTTTATTCTTGCCGCAACAAAAACAATCCGCAATAAAATAAATGAAGTTCGAGAGCCATTCCCTTGAGATACATACCCTCTCCGGAATCGGTCGTCATCACTGTTTGCATGATTCATCGTCGAAGTCAGCGCTCGGTTGACAATTTGTGCGATTTTCAAGATTAATATAAAATTAAGTTAAATTAATTGTATTATATCGAGCACAAAGCCACAGTAGCAATTGTTAGCTGTTGCTGTTGTTTTTTTATTTTTTGAAAGTCAATTAAGGGCAAATTATGTCGATTTCGTGGCTGCAGACTCCGCTGATATACGCGGTTGATAAAATATTATTGTAATTTAGCAAAGAAAACTCCATTAACTTTAGTGAACATCGATGGAGTATTTCTTTATGTAATCTAAGTATTGCTTCATACATGGTGTAGTATGCAAGTGGACTAATTTTTCGAAACTATATGTCCAACCAACTAGAACTAGAATTAACTGTAACTAGATGTCCAATAATGCCATATGACTAGGTGGTTAAGAGGGTGGTTATGAGGGGTGACTAGGTGGTTAAGAGGTATGAAATTATCTGAATCTCCTAGAAGGTATGTATTTAGAAAATAGTATGATTATAGAAAATAGAAGTGTAATGAATTCTACAGTGGCTTAAATTTGGTAGTATGGATGAAACGGGATTCTCTCGGGTCAGATTCGATTTAATGTAAAAATATCAAGTTTTTTGTCTCATAATCTTGTGCTAATTCTATTCCAATATGTGGGTTAGTTAACAGATGGTTGGTAATTACTATTGCTCATCAAAATGATACTTGTCCTTTATGGGAGGACAATTAACATATCCTATAAATGCAGTTGATCTTGTCACTAATTAATTAATATACCAACTATTCATGTAGGTGTAAATAAATAGGAGCCGTATTATATCCCCCATTCCATACGTATGAGTATATAGATGAGGATAAAAAATATTGAGGCACCGGTGGTTGGGTGCGTAGTAGTCATCAGAAAATTACATTTCGCCAGATGTGGTCTACTGAATTAAATGTTATTCGACATCTGACGGGTAATGTATAGCTAAGAATAATCCTGTTATATAATTTGAGTGGCTAAACATAATCCTAATAGAGACCCAAACTTCACCATGTTGAAATGCGTGATTATGTTGGTAAGTCAATTAAGGTGTTATTTATGATTTTGAGAAAGGGTGTATAATTCGTATGGAATTATATTCATTAGTTTATTATATTCGTTAGTTCAGTTTTCGTTTTAGGCCTTGATTGATTTTATGAATTTTTACTCTGACAATCAAGGTAAATAGTAGATAAATTATGAACAAAATACTAATGGGGTTCATGGGAAAATTATATAATTCATTTAGGTATGTTTAGGTAAGTTGCTTGATATTTTTTATTTATTATTAGTTAATTTGAATTTATTGGAATTATTTCTGGGTTTATTAGAATATAAATTATTATTAGATTGTAAATGTGTTCAAATAATCTCCGAATAGATCATTTTATTATATGCATATTAGATATATATTAAATGCTAATGGAATTATATGTATGTTTAGGACTAATATACCTCCTAAAAATACTAAGAATAGTATATATGAAAATTAAATGATTCTGGTTAATATTCTATGCATTATACAGTTTAAGGTTGTTTGTGTAAATAGAGATAATCCTATTGATAGGTGGTTGTTTAATTGAATAAAAACTGTTTTTGTTATTAAAGTTATAGTTATCAATATATCATGAAATATCACAAAGTAGATTATTCAAGAGATTTTTCGTTTCCATAAACTTTTTGAAATTTTCTTATCTTTGATTTACTGGTACTTCTTTTACTGGTATTTCTTACTTTTAGAGTTTGTGAAGAGGATTAAGGGCTTTCGTTTTAGTTTCTATGATACGTTCTGATGGTAATGATTATTTGAAGAATTCCATTTTATAATGACATCTAATTTGTTGTATGTAATTTTTATGAAAACATTTTATTTAAATAATAACTGTTTTTGTATGGTTCAGGCAGTGACATTTGACTTGATATTTTTGAGTATTATTTTTATCATTTTTAAGTATCATTCATATAATTAAATATCATTACTTACTTTAGTTTCTTTGCTATTTTGTCTTATCAGTTGGGTAGTTTTAATATCGTGTGGTCTTTTGATTTTAATAAGTCGAATTTTTCCATTAGTGAAAAAATTTGTTAATAAATGTGTTATTATTATTAGTTTTTCTGATCTTATCTTCTATTTATGAATAATTAAAGAATATATGTTTCTCGCGGACAAATCCATGTGGGTTACATGGTAGTCTTGTTGTTGTGATCCTTACAATTTTGCACTCCATTGCTGATTGTTGAGAAGGTAGACGTTAGTATCGAAGCGGATACAAACGGAAATTTGCTGTAAAATCCACAAAAATTTTCAAAAATGAATTGTTCAAATGCGTTTTTATTTACGAATCTCTGTGAACATCTGTCGGAGTCTTTCATATGAATATTTCTACGAATGAAAAGCGGAGGGTTGGGGAGAAATTCGGAAATAAAAGTATTAGATGCATCGATAACTC
The DNA here is from genome assembly GCA_963966595.1 of Physocephala rufipes. Taxonomy (NCBI): domain Eukaryota; kingdom Metazoa; phylum Arthropoda; class Insecta; order Diptera; family Conopidae; genus Physocephala; species Physocephala rufipes. The sequence goes on along the minus strand of OZ016502.1, from coordinate 21,636,071 downwards.
CATCATCCATAAATATAGCAAGATTTAACTTTATCTGCGGGGGACTGGCATGAAAATGGCCACAGAGGGAAGTAGACGTTGATTGATTTCGAAAAAAAACAGTGGTCGGAGGAAGGCCTATTTCTGGATCCCTTTGCTCAACGAAATTATCCGACGACCGAATGATAATATTGTTTACGATAACATGGCGCAGGACAATCTGCCATAGAATAGACGTAATTATTCGTAAATAAAGCAAGCTCGTCTCGTTTTTCTGTTTATTCGTACTCTCCTAAATTTCTTAAAAATTGTTTAGTACTTCCCTTGCATTTTCATATAAAACACTGATAGGCCGAAACATCAAAATTTTTTTTGGATTATTTCCTTACGAAACAGAATTCTAAATAAATATTCTATCAAGGCGTCTAGAAAATCAAAACCAAGAAAATTATAAAGTCAAAACAAAGATAGGAAAATCAACCTACAGCACAGCTTTGTGAAACAATAATAAAAATTGCAAGAATAACAAACAACCAAAACTTAATACTGAGCCATAACTCAATACTAGCCCTGCTTCAAAAAAGGCAGTAAAATTTCCTCGCATTTCCGAAAATTGGCGGGGATATTCTCTTTCATCAATTTGCATTGTTGTTAGATATCACTGGTTCATTACCACGCCTACAGTTAAATAAAAACCTTTATCAGGCTTTTGCGCTTTGAAGTGCATTTTTGAAGACAACATTTTATGCCGGGATAACCATTTCGGATATTAGCATACCACAAAAATGAGCCTCACTTACTATTATTAGTATTGTATATGGATTTCCTTAAGGGAAGCGTCACTGAAAATGGTTTGCATATACAAAGATACAAAGAATTGTGAAAAGGGAAATCTGACAGGAGAAAGACGTATCCCACCTCTAGTTATTGGTTTTAAGACTTACATTTTTCTCTTACGGGTGTAGGGTACATGAGCTTTGGCCAGGCTGAGGTTAGGGTTCTTACTTGTTCAGGTTTGATTTTGAGAAAAGCCAATTTTGCCAATAAAGCCATATTCAGTGCCTTTTTAGTGTGTCTGGGTAAGATTTTTGTTCATATCACAACTCACAAAACGTTCTTCAACGTCCGTTTTAATTATGCTTATGCTGTTTTTCTGATTTATTTCTGCTCGGGTTTATGCTTTTATTTTATATAATTTTCTTAAATGTGTATTTCTTACTTATTTATTAATATATATCAGATATTTGTTACTTTTGAATTTCTCTTAGATTTGTATTATAAACGGCATCCTTGATAGGAATCTAAAAACCCATAAAGGAAACGTTTATTATTTCGTAATCATCGACACAGTCATTATCATTTATCAAGATTACTTTCACTCTTCCGAAGGGAGTAGGGATATATTCTCATCTCCCTTCCAATCGTGAGATTCACGATTAGAAGAGAACGAATAGAGCTATCCTTATGAAATCTCTTATGGGCAATGTGAGCTTATCAATGTTTATAGCTAGTTTCCCCGACTTGTAAGTAAATCTGAAGATAAAATTGTGTTTTCATGTTTACAGTCTAAGAAGATATAATATCTAGAATATGGGCGCTGTTATCAGAAAATTAATTTACATTACACGCGTGGGTTTTGTAAGTATCGGACATGTCGAAATTAGCGTTCTTCTTACATGTTTTAATTTGAGCTCAAAGTATCACTTGGTATTCAACTTCACATACATCCGGACTAAATTGTGATCCCAAATTATATCACTGTTATGTAAGTCAAAATAAGTTTTTTGTTGTTTGTTCAATGCTGGACGAAGATAAACAGTATTGATTATGTACAGTATAAGTGGCTCTGAAAATTGTACGTGATTTCACGAAATGACCAGTTCATTAACACACCATGACACATAATTATCGTCATGTAAACCCAGTTCGATATGGCTGAATTGAACTTGGGTAGACCTGAACCAAACCTGATGTGCACCCAGGTGACTCCAAACAATCGACGCGATTTCTACGATGGGTTCATGGAATTCCATTGTGTTAGGCCTTCGCCATATATTGTAGGCGACCATCTGAACGATTGCTTAATGGTTGCCTAGTTCAAAAAACTCAGAAACAGCTCTCAAGGGCGATATAAAAAAACTCCACGCGCGAATGTAACGAATAATAAAGCGGTGGTGAATTCAACAGACCAAAGTGCGACATTTTTATAGTTGCTAACCGTGAAAATGAAGAGGGGCGTCGTTAATGTTAAGGAAGGAAGAGTTAAAAATAATGTGATTCGCTTGAACTGTTTTAAAAAATTTTTTATAGAAATGGCTTTGATTAGAGAGAGCTTTACCAAACAAATTATTTAATTTGCATTCATTTTTATTACCATTAATGATATTATCCAAAGAAATGGAAATGAATATATTTAACATTATCATGCGGCATCCTCGGGGAGCATTTCAGTAAATATTACTTGACCAAAAAATTAATGATTTCCTTCTTGTGAGATTTGTCGTGACCAAGAAAATAAGACGCAACAACAACCGGGCTGAAAATGAAAAACCTTTATTAGGGTCGGTTTTAGTATTTGCTCTGACGTTGTTGTTATTCACGTTGTCGCTGTTGTTATTGTTACTGCCGACTTCATTCTTTCATTAAAGCCATAAAGCAATTGCATCGCAAACATGAACAATAATGAGGAGAATTAATCATTTAATTTAATAACTCTGGAGAATGTAGACCGGAAAGGGCACTCCTTTCTACAGATGTTCGCTTCATATCTTCCTCCCACCCATGCATGTGCTTTGCACGCGTCCAACGCATTTGTGAAGCCATGAAGGCGAAGGTCCTTCCTTTATTTGGTTTGCGCATATCGTGGAAGATCAATGTTGTTTTATTTTTTTTGATCTTTGAAAACAGTGTGAGAAACTCTTTCAGTAATTGTAAGTTTCTTCAGTAATTGTATATAATAAATAAAAACAACTAAAACATATTTAAAATAGTTTGACGCGCAAAATAAACTTTCTTAACCACCAATATATTACATAATCTGCTTTCTATTGAGAGCTGGCATAAAGACCGGAAATTAGGTATTTTAATTAGATATTTTAAGAAATCACTATGGAAAATAAACAAGCATATGCTATGGTTGAAACCTTATACTAAGAAATTGCTCGCACAAGGTAAAACTTTACACTGGATTTGTCAAACTTGTAACAAACTCATTGCTACTCCGGCGCTTGAAAGTAAATTGTGAAAATATGGATACAATTTTCAGCTGTATGTTTATTTCCCCTTCTTGCAGTAATAATTGGTGTCGGTATCAGTTGATGTTCCATTTTAATGCCAGACGTCAATAACCAGCAACAAACCATGAGCAATCTGCAGAAATGCAATTATCATGATCGTATTTGTTCGCGGTCCTGCCGAGTTGTAGACTAGCGATTTCTTTAAAAATTAATCAGTGTAAGCAAATTGGCAGAATAAAGAAATTAGGAAAACAGAAGAGGAAATCTGTCTGAAACATTTTCGTTAAAATTGAGAATAGGAATAGAGATAAAATAGAACACCTAATATTAAACACAAGTCCTTCACGTAAGTAAGCTTTGTTACGGATGCAAATAACAAAAAAGAATTAATGAAAAAATTAATGAGTTAAAACGAAATAGATTTTGAAAATATCGCAGCAATGAAAATTATACGCTCTGCGAAACAAAAAGCAGCTGGAAAATACATGAAACCTATAAAATGCGAGTGCATAGAAAATTGTATAATGATATAAAAGGCATTAAATAAATACAAATTTTTTTCACCAAACAGGTTTCATAAAAAAAACCAATTCATTGACCTCAACGAAGGGAACATACAGCAATTTCTGAACAAGTTTCCAGAAATTCGACTACAAGCTTTTTATTTCCTCCATTTTTACAGCTGGCGTCTGCCTTAACGGTCTCTTCGATTTGTTCAGTACCGTCGCAGACATCAATTAATTTAGAAATTATTTATATTCTTACCGTAAGTTGAATAGATTTTTTAGGGACATGGCCATTATGAGGAGCAACCACAATTACCCAAATGATGCTTCATCGCCTTCTAAATATTTATTATTGACAAACAAGAACTTCACTTGTAATATAGTTTTAGCAAAAGGCCACACCTTTGAGACCAAGGTCTAGTAAAGTGCATTGACTGATGTACAAAAGCAAACCCAGCGTGTATTTTTAAGGAGTCTTCAATTATACGGTAAATGAAGGCAGGTAGGCAGGCAGACTTTCACACCTACCCCGCAATGAAAAGTGAAAGAACTCCTTCAATGTTAAAAGTGTAATCCTTTAAATTTTTTATTTTTTCTGCGTAAATTTGAGCCAAGGGTAAGTGAATTATGCTTGTAATACGAATATTCCAGAAGTTATTACAATAATTATAAGGGATATTTTCCCATTGGATGCAAAATATAATTGGTCCCACGGATTACTAATTGTTCCAAAATATATTACAGTAGAAATAGAAGAGAATCGGGTTAATAAACAGACAACGACATTTGAGTGGTCCAAACCGAACAAGGCATCACAATATTAACAAAGCAGCGAAGGACACAAAAAGAGTACGATTATTTACTATGAATAATTCAAATCTCCTGTCTGGAGAATTTTGGTATCAGGAGGAAATTTTGAATAAGAAACAACTTCAATAATGACCACAGTTTTTGTTGGCTTGTTGGTCAATTATATAACCAATCGATTAGTGAGTTAAATGAATTGGTAAATCATCCAGGAAAGGTATAAGAAATTAGGCAGGAGAATGAGTGGCACCTGTTTCTTTCTTGTTATTTCATTTTTATGGCTCTCCGCAAGGATGACTGATCTTCTTTAAAGAGTATACAGTTTCTAAGCCCGTTGTCGATTTTTTAAGGTTTCCTCTGTTGGGTTTTTTACTCAGTTTGGGTCTTTCTATATATTCCGCAGCAGCTGCTGTGAAAAAATTCTACTGTGCTCAATTACTGGCAACAGTATAAGTTTCAGCCTCACCAACATAAAAAAGTGACAGCAGCGAGTGGGGCCGTCTGAAAAGTCTTAATATGTTTTATGTTGATTTTTATTACCGTGAAGAGAAGAGATAGAGATGAAGAGCAATTAAGAGAATATGCAAAAAGTATGAAGCCATGACTTCGCAGTTGGTCTGCTGCAGGTGCTACAAAGCAAGAGCAACAACAATGCCAGACGTAACTGACATAAATTATGCAACATAATTAATCACCAAGTAGTTAGCTGCTGTTTCGATCGTGCCGTAAGGAGCATCTTATATTTTAAATGCATAAAACATGCAGATTTAAGCTTCAGCCAGTGTATGGCAGAATATAATAATGGAATATTTTAAATGGATACATAGGTGGAAATTTGCTAATGGAAATTAGTTCCGATGTAGTGTGAAGTCTGAAGAGATACTTCAAATTCAATTAGTCGGCGGCAGTTGCATAGACAATAAAGAAAACTCAGAAAGAATATCTTGAATATGTGGTTGGCGGTCTTAGAAAGGATCCGTAATAGTGTTGCAATGTTTGATTCTGGGCGGGTGGTAAGCAACAATTTCAGATAGCTTATGTCAGTTTTTTTATATCTAAGTGGCGATAGCATTTTATGAGGTGTTAATGTTGTTACAGCAGTAGACATGGTAAAAATGGTCTCTTGTTGATAAGAAACAAAAAAAGGACGACAAGAATCTTTCTGCTGTCAGAATTATAATTAGCTTGACAGCGGGAAGTAACTTTGGCAGCAATTTAAAGAAACAACATGAAAATCAAACCTTATCCTCGATATCCATAAGAAGCCAATTTTGAAAAAAATACCAGTCTCTATATTTGCTCTCGAAGGAGTTAATCCACAACTAGAAGTTAATAACAATTACAAGATGTCAATAACATTACGACAAAATCCTAACATATTTTAAAATGTAGCAGTGGTGTTGAATGATGTTATGATAACATCTGACACAGATGGCTTTACAGAACAATTTAAATCAAACCATAGCTAGGTTGTGAAATGAAATTATGTTAAAAAAACAGTTGCAACAATAATAACTAATAACAGTACCATCAAATTTGCTTCAAACAAAATCACCCTGGGACAGCAACATGGATTAGTTCGTTGCTGATAATACAAGAGTTGAGTTTCGATCTAGCAAAGAAAAGGAAATTATGTTAAATGGTTCTCTGTAATGTTCCATTAAATTCGGGCTGCAATCGGGTTTTCATGAATTACGTTACTTAAATTTTATTTTCTATGAATACGTTTATAATGTTAGTATTTAACTCTAAGTAAGTTATGGAATCCTTCAGTCAACATAAACATATGTTTTAAAATTATTTTTTCTTTACTGCAAATACAATAACTTAATCCTTTTTGCAGAACTCACCTAAATCCCTTTGCAAATAATAGTTTCAAAGAATTTGGAAGTAAAAACAGTCGCCTATGACGAGCACATCCTAGGTGCTTCTGAATATATGGAGTATACGAGTAGCTCTCGTACAAACGCTCCTTCGAAAGTCTGCTGATACCCATTTCCCTTGAAATTGTTGACGTTTATCTGTACCTTAAAAAATCATCAACACCTATTTTATTAACAGAAAGAGAATATTGAAGCATAGAATTTAATGCACGGCAAAATGTTAGCATTCTATTGCGCTTCCCATGACAATCTCTCTCTCTCTCTTCAAACACTCTCTTCAAAAATCCTCTTTTCACTGCGCATTATACAGTTATAACTTCATAATTATCTCACGAGCCACTGGTTTATTAATAATTACCTGATGTTTGTATCAAACTTGTGTAAAAACAGAAGTAACGAGACAATGGATGGATCTATCTGTACTCAAGACTCTGTCGGTTTGGCTTCAACCGGTTCAAAACGAATTTAGTTAGTTTAGAGTTCTGCAACGTTGTGGTTGTATATTTTGTATCGGTTCAGTAGATTGGTTCCTTCTTGTTTGGTTTTTCGTGTGAAAAATATTATCGAAAACGTTAAAGAAAAATCGGATGTGCATAATTTTATTTAATGGAATAAAAAAAGTTAAGCAAGCGGATCAAGAAATGGTACGCTATTTTAAATAATTTATAGAATTTTTAAATTAAATGATGTCACAAAAGCTAACTTAAAAATAAATCCTCTAATTAAAATACGTAAATATATTAGAAATATGGAAAATCTATTTAAAATTTAAAAAAAAATCAATTAATCTTCAGTGAACATACTGTATCATCCAAATCCATAATGTCTGCTTTGAAACAATTGCAGCTTTGGAAAATTTAAACGCAAGTCTTAGGCCATTACGAATACGCTGGAGTGTATCATCAGTCGAATTAATTCGCACTATTTCTTCACTTATCGGGCGAGATTTAATTTGAATATTTAAAGTAATTCTGAAAAGCCACGTCTTACTGACAACAAATGTGTCTGCTTGAACTCAGCAATTCCGATCCAATTTCCTTTTGCTGAAAACCTGTGAAACAACAACAATAAAAGGCGTTTTCTGTTTAAAATGATTAAATACGAAAACTAATAGTTGGAAACGATGTGTAGTGTACATTATCGACAATCATTTGTGATTCATCAATCGCTCGGAGTATTTTCCTTTTCGAAGCTATTATTATTTAAAATATCTATTATGATAATGCATTCAAGAATATCGTAGAATTATTTTGAACATTTTCCAAAAACATCAAATTGGATTGGCCACGAGTGTTAATATTATAATTATCTCCCTGAACTCAATTTTTCAAGAAAAAGCCAAATTAAATGAATTAAATTCCTTTCATTTATATTCAATAAAGTATAAAATATTATTGCTGATGTCCTAAGAGGCGACTGACTCGTTAAATGTCTCTCCAAAAAGAAAACATGGCATTCCAAAAATGATAAACATAGCATTAAAATTAATGAGTTTTATCGACTTTCATTGATGCAACGCATCGTTTAAGCTGGTTTTTTTGTGCGAGAACTTTTACAAAAATGCTTATATAAATATGAATGCTTTGTATTAGTAGGCAAGATATTATTTCGATGAATGTGGAAAAAGTAAGCATGAGAAGAAAGCCGTCTTTTGCGAATTCGAATTTATAGATGAATTAAAAATATGATGTATAGACGGGAACTCATTTCCAGAATAATATTTGTGCTCTTAAACAGTATTCCGTTCGCGTAATTCAAAAAACCTTTAAATTGATTCTTCTTTTTAAAGCTTTCAAACACTGCTATACATTTAAATTTGTGATATATGGCAGTGCATTTCAGAACACTGTCATACTTCTCCTTCAAACCTCCTTAGCGGTCGATTCTGGCATGGTCACAGCAGTGTCACAAATTTAGTATTCTAAACGGGTCAAATAGTTCTTGCTGTCTCAATTGAAAAATAGTTGTGACGTCTCAACAGCAGTTCACACTAAATAAATACGAAATTATTTGGATAATCTTAATTCTTTGGTTAAATGCTATTGCTTATTTTTGATTGAAAACTGAAGAACTTGCGCAATTCACAAAATCTATACGAGATGTAAAATTCTACTCCCATAAATTTCTTTTTGGAAGAATTAAAAAGGTTTTCAAGGTTAAGAAAAAAATCAATTTCTCCAGATAACAAACAAACAAAAATTGCATAAATATTATTATCAGTATAACAACTAATAACTTAAATTTTTTTAAATACAATTCAAAAAAAATGTTCTTAAGAAATATTTAACTGAATTTATACTAATTTATACCAAATTTGACAAAACTTGGCTTGACATAAATGTTTTACCACCTCAAAAGTAACTTTTCCTTTGACGTTTGTGCCAAAATAAACATAAAATAACAAACGGCCTAACTAACGATAAAAAAAATAAAAAACTGACTTTAGTTACTTACAGTTTTATTACTTTACCTTTTTGATTCCAGAAAACTGCTGCAAATACTATTGCTATTAAAAAAGTTTTAAATGGCATTTGAACATGTTTTTGTTTATACTAATATTCGGAGAAGAAGCGGAAAACAGAAACGGGTGTACATAGTATACGGCAAGATGTCAAGCGAACTGTCATCCTTTTTATGACAATTTAGCGTTTTCTTGCCTCCTGGGATGCTAAAAATTGAAATCGTTCAAGATTTCAAGTGGCTTGGTTCGTCTCCTTTAGCGCCAAAATGGCGATATGAAACGCTTGCCGCTAATTCTTTAGATGTTTAGTTAATGACTCGTCTTCAGAAAACTACTGTTAATCTTTTCATTAATTGCTTGAGGTAGAGGTTGAGGTTGAGGTAAAAAAATAAGAATAATGTGAACAATAATAACAAAAATACCAAGAGCAATCTGCGTATAGATATAACTCAGTCATTAGAGTTAAGATAATTGCAACAGATATCAGTAATAAATTATTGAAATTAAAGGCTTGAATCTATGCGAAACCAAAAGAATATCACCTAACCGCAAACACGAGTAACAAAAGCGCAAGCTGCTCAAATATGTTGACCTTTTTATGGAGCTATTAGGCCTAATTGTGGTTTTCATGTATTTCGGCTTGACTGATCTGTTTATTTTCTTCCAATTTGACTTATCTATTTATTTATATTAGATAATCCCTTCATTTGGTCAAAAATCGGTAAATAATAAGGTAAATAGTCCGTAATTTCAAGAGGCCTAACCTAGGGTTTAAAGCTAATCTTTCAAGAAACCTAACTTAAGAAACAGGATTATTGGAACCCGTTACTATTTTTAGTCTTTATTCAATCGAGCTGCAACAACACAAAACGAGATATGAACGAAGTGAGAGCACTAAGCCAGCGATTGGTACCAGAAGTTTAGAAATGGTAGTAGAAATTTAGTTTAGTTTAGACAGGTAACTTAGAATTAGATCTGTGTCAATGTAGCCTCATTGTCGCTGACTGATGGCAGTGTATGAGTTTAATGTAATTGAACTAATTTCTAATAATTTAATTTTCTTTAGTTGAAACGCTCGACAATTTATTGAGCTCTAACAGCACCGCATGTATATCCTCACAATTGATTACAATTAATTGTTCCACTTTATAGCCTGATGAATTTGTTTCAAAGGAATAATTATCTGTCAATCAATCAATTTCTTATTGTGGCTTTGACAACAAAATTAAGTAATATCGCATGACGTTGCATCTCCGAAATGCACATACACTTAATCCTCGATATTCTTTCTGAGCAGATTTGGATATCTGGTTTCTCTATGAGAATACCTAAATTCCTAAAAATGTGTAGGCAATCTTTTCACTTGTAGGAAATATCTGCCCACGTTTAAACAAATTTAGGGCAGTAATAAAAATTAATTTCATGCTCACCCCTTCGTATAAATTCATTGATTTTATTCAGGTCTATTTAATTACATCTTTACTTATCTTTTTTCAGAAATTACCATTAGTTTTCTGACTGCTCTTTCTGTTTCTCTTTGTTCTCCGATTCTTTGTTTATATGCCTGATTTATATTGAAGAACTGCACCAAATATGGATAGATTATAACAATAATTAAAAACTTTTTGCAATGTATATAAGAAGAAAACACATAAAGTAACAACTCAATAAAAAAGAAAACCTTGCGGGTAACCTCATAAAAATCAATTAACTGAGGCGATGTTACCTCAACAGAATTGCTAGCAGACAAATAAAAGAATATAAACAAATATCAGTTTTGTTTAAAACTGTAATCAGTTTTAATAAACTCAAATGTTGGGTAGTTTTCAAGAGTTAACGACTTTGTTATAGACACCAGCTGTAATAAACACGTATTAGGTCTAAAATTGCCATTTTGGATTAATTATATCATTAGTAAAGCCGTTTGGGCGGACAAGTCACGCAACAAAAAATGGTTTTGTTATTCCATAGTCATGACACAGCTTTCCTCTACCTATGCATTGTCGTCACTTCATTGAGTGTGCAATATTCGTATCTAGTGAATATTATTACTCTTATGCTAATTGATTCATTTTGCTTAACCGATCGTTTGCGACATTAAGCGATTTGATTTATTATTCAGAATCGCTTTTGCCTCTTCTCATTTGCTCCTTCTTCCTTTTCTTTGATTCATCCATATGTTAATAAATTTCGCCTATTAAATTTTTTGTTATCATTGAACTGAATGTAAAATCCAAGGCCGTGGGTGAAACCTGAGCCTTGCTGTTCTAAGCCGATTTTATTTGCTTGTTTTTTTTTGCAATTTTTTCTGCGAAACGGACTCGTCAAGTGAAAACCAATTATCTCAATTGCATGCTTGGCACATAATGTGAATTAGTTGAAAAAATTGAAGTTGAATAACAGAACGAAGGGAAAATGTTGATGATGTGGCATAATCATTGCATTTGATAACAGCTTCGATATTTGACTAAACCTGCATTTTTTTTTGTTTTATCGCACTCGTCCAAAATTAGTTTTGCTTCAATATCATCAAATATTGTGGCATAGTAGAAAAACATCGCAATTTTCTCCAAACTTCTCGCCCAACCGCCCAATAGTTTTATTCGCCGTCAATCATTATTTATCTCAACGAAGAGAACGGTTCAAATTGAAATTGATTGGTTTGTGCAAATGTCTGTTGCGCTAAATAAAATTTAAGCGCAATAGCTTTAGAGTTGATTTAATTGAAATGGATTTGTATGAATGTACGCGCACAAATGTACGTATGCGTTGCTTTACTTGATTCTTTGTTTTAATTAATAAATTGATTTAATGTCGACGTTTCCCTTCTGGTTTCGCATAAATTTTCACTGACAATACCTTATTTTGATCACTTAAATTTTAAAATTCCGCATGACGTAATTTCCACAAAATCTTAAGAACATAAACGGACGTTATATCGTTGATATTTCTTTATTTTTTATAGTTCGGATGGTTGAATGCTATGAACTGACTCAGCGTAGAGGCATTTGTGAATAATTTCAAGGCCAGATTTTGTTTGAATGAAAATAGATTACAAAATATGCACAAACTAATTATTTATTATAATTAAAAGAATATAGTTAAAATATTGAAAATGGAAACACATTTCACAAATTAAAAATATACAAAAAATACAATGATTTTGTTATTTTAGTTTTCAAGGTTTCATTTACTCGCATTATTAACTATACCGTATAGGAGCGATTAGAATATTTAACATATCTTACTTTCGTAGTTTTATTAAATTAACTTCTAAAATAATTATTCAAAAATACTATTTTTTAAAAGACGAACACTTTTCTTCTCGATTTTTTCTTTTAGCAGAAATGCATGTACATTCGTTCCTAAAATTCAGTTTCTTTTGAGTTTGACATTTCGAACACTAGGGAAGACTAATCAAAATCAAAGTTTATTGAGCTTGAGGCTCACGCTCACGATGTATATAAAATAAAAGGAACGGTGTTTGCCAAACTGAAATACGGATTAAGTTTCACTGAATATACGCGCCGTAATAATAGTAACGATAATTCCAACAATTAATAACAATAATGCCTGTTGTTGCATCGACAACAATAAAAACAGCTCCAGCAGCAAAGACAATCACAAATACAGCTATTATTAACGAAAGCTCCGGCGACCCTAGGTGAGATCAAAAAGTATCACAAATGCGGACTGAAAATGTTCTGCGCGGAATTATAGATTTTTTTCGCCTTTTGGACATCAACAATAACAACAATGAGGAAAACAACAACAAATGAATAACGGGATAATTTAAGCGACAGTGTTGTTGTTAAAAAATCCATTCAATGTTTGTGCGCACAATAAATAACACCCATGATAGGAAAGGAATGTAAAACGTTTCATTGGCGAGCATCGTATTGTATAGTTGTTCAACATTTATGTATACTGTTCTGAGACATACAATATTGCTCCTGTTGTTATTGTTGCCCTAAAGGCATGCTGAATACCATTATCGTCACTGACGTCGTTATGGTTAAACAGTAAAAGCCACAAATTAAGTCGTTTCTACCGAACGAACTCAGGACGAGAGTTCGTAAAAACTGTCCACAAAGCATTTGGATGAAAATATAGGCCATTTTATACCACCCCACTACATTCTGAGCAACCACCTCGCAACAGTAAGTGCAATGTGTTGGGTGGCAGGATGACCAACTGGTATCTCATCTCTCAACATTGTGTATGATATAAAAGAGTACGAGGGAAACAGCGTTTACGAGTGCGTGATGGGGTTGTTGGCTTCCTTCTTAATTTTATCAATAAACATTTTTATTGTCAAAAAGAATTGTTCATCACCAACGCAGCGCTGTCTGTTTTGGGCAGAAATAGTTTTCTTTAATGTTATTTTAAAGTATATGGTTTTCTCCTTCTCAGCGCACAGGTCCTAATTTTCTAACAATTCGTGTTTCCAGCCATAATGTTCCTACAGACACCCTTCACATTGCGCCTGGTAATTTAGATTGTGCATTAATTACCAACCTTGTAATTATGCTTATTGGTAACTTCGGTTCCGAAGTAATCAATTATTGACTCTCTCTCTCTCTGAGCTCAGAAAAAATTTTAATTGCAGTACCCTTTCATTTTGAAGAAATCGAAAAATTACTTGACGTGTGTAGTCATCGCATTATCCTCTATCGAAAAGATCATTGTTTAAAGAAAGTATCCAGGCATCTTGAGTTAATGAAAATTAATGATAGTATAATAAAATGCCACCAGTAGCAATAATAACAACTGAAACAGCTTGTCATTGGCGATTGAAAGAAAGAGGATAAAGTGAGAAGCGAAGTGTGAAAGAAAATATCCAACATCAATGAAAGCGCCGACTGTAATCCAAAGTCCGAGACGCAGCAAGCTCGATGTAATGTTATGGCTGGCTAGCCGGTCGGGCAATAAAATAAATAAATTGAACTGAATAAGGACGAGAGAATGGGCTATAAAAGTATGCAGAAAAATTAGTACCTTACTCCCCTCCTCTCGAATATCAAAGAATAAAGAAGAGTAATAAAGAATGACACCAAAGGCATTGTCTTATTACCTTCCTTCACTCCCTCTCTTTTCCAATTGTGAAGGACACAATAGTTGTCTCAGAGAAGTTCGTAGGCACGCACTAAATCGTCATAAATTAATATTAGCCGCATAATAAACTCCGGCTACTGGCGATTTCCTTTGCCAAATGTCAACTTGTCAAAAAGATATGAAATAAAAAGAAAAGAAGAAGAAAAGAAAAGAAGTATTCACTTTTCCTGTTTTTTACTTACGCGCCGATGGAAACTTACGCAGACACAACAGAAAGAGAAACTGAACGACGCGTTCCTTTTGGGGGCACCGCATTTAATATAATTTATGATACTTCTCCTTGACAATTTATCGTGCGGAGCCTCGAAAGGAATCAGGAGGTTAAGGATATCATGTCATGACTCCAATGTCAATAGCTATCTCTCTCACTTTCTTTGTATTTCTTTTCTATTCCTTCTATTTCTCTTATATTTATTTATTGCATTTTTCAGTTGCTCTGAATCGACGAACGTATACCACCTCTTTTGTCAAAAAATTTATGCAATTTATTTATTTCATGTTACCCGATGAGACGTTGGTGATGAATAATTGTATCGGAACGATGGAACAAAAATGCGAAAGCGTCTTGTTTATCAAAAAAGTTTTAGCTCAGTCCGTCGATTCCTGTCACTAAAGCTGTCATCTGTGCTGGCGGTATGTCATTGCCATTAGCAGCATGTTCGAAGACAGTCTGAGAATATGCCAACGTCAAGGAGAAAGATAAATATATTGGTCCAACTGTTTTGCAAATTTCCTTCTGTTATTGATGTTGTTGTTGACTTTTCTTGCAATTTTTCATCAACAGCAATTATAATTTTGTGCCCTTCAGGGTATCAAAAAGATATTACATGTGTCACTTCCCAGTTCTTTTCTTTTCCATGACCAACAAATATAAATAACTTATAAAATGTACGGCGCCCGTGTCCGATTGTTGCTACGGAATTTTGCTTTTCTTCTTCTTAATTTCATTACTCTTGCTACTTTGTCATTTTATCACAAGTCGTTGTTTCGCATTTGCCGCTTGCACTTACGCATTTCTCTGCAATAACTCATGAACGGAGCCTCGTAGTCACTCCCTCAATGTCACGTTTGCGTTTTATTCACTTCGCTTCGCTCGTTCTGTCAATTTATCGTCGAAATGCATCGGAGTGTATAAATGTTTACTTTTACACACCACACTAGAATAAAACCATTCATATTATCACATTTATAATTACGTACGTTTAGTTTTCCGCTAGAATCATACAAAAAATATCCGCCTCATCACTTCTTCATCTTTAAATAGTTCATGCTATTTTCTGAAATTTGCACTGGAAACAATTTTAATCTTAGGCTTTATTGTTGGAAAAATAAGTAAGTAAAATATAATAATAAATCGGAAAATATAAGTAAGGAAATAAGAATCTTTAATATAGTCAGGCATATTCTTTTGAAATTTTTACTGCCTCCTGAGGTACCACTCATAAATCTTTTATTTCCAATAAACCTATTCTCAAAGAGTGTTATTTTTACAGACTATAGTTCATAATGAAGTAGGGTTAACAGAATAATTGGAAGTTTAACAGACGTTTTAAGATGGTACAGAATGATAGAAGCCTAAGCCTAGAAACATAGAACACTACTGAAATGCTAAAGCAATTTGTTTGTGTTCTTTTCAATTCTCGTAAATTTTGATGTTATATAAACTTTTTCTCTCAGTGTACGTAAATTAGTTTCAGTCACTAAAATAATTACTCCCCTGCTTGGATCGCATCAGCACAGGCTGGCTAGAGTCTAATTGATTGATGATGTGCAAGATAGTATTTGATCGCGCGTATGCAATGGTCATTATTGATGTTGTTTTTGTCTCATTTTAATGAAATAAAAAGACCGTAAACACGAGCAAAAGTGGTCAAATGTGAGCACACATAAAAAACCAATGAAAGAGTCAAGGAAAATAAAGTATCTTCATACGTACGTCTTCATATGGAAACGCGCTTTCTAAATGCAGTATAAGCAGTATAAGTAAATCATGGTCTACAAGTTTATTTCTAATATATTTTCTATTTTTCCTATTTTTGAGATCTACAAAAATTTATATATTTTCTGTAATTTATTTTATATTAAATAGCCTATATTCTACGAGGGCAATGCATAAATGTGTGACTATGATTTCAAAACAGCAATTTCAACTTCCATGCAGAAACAATCCTAAGCAGCCATTACTAGAGGCGATTAAGATTAAGAGAAAAGAACGAAGCAACAAACAAGAAGCAAAAGACACCTTTTCAGCATCTAAAACTTCATCCTGAAAATTCTTCAAAATGCTAAGTGAGTATTAAAAAAATATTCAAATGCCGTTTTCCAAAATATCCTTAATTTCAATTTTTAATACCGTAACAGCAGTTAATTTCATGAATTCTTTAAAATTTATTATGAAATTGAATTTTTTAATTTACATTGGTTTTATGGAATTAAATTAGTTCTGATTCTAATTAATTATTATTGTTTGTTAATATTCTCTTAAAAATTCCTTTGTCCAAAAATTACAAAATTTATGTTGCTTTCAGGGAAATATATTATTTATAAAATTTTCAAATTTCTCCTTCTTCTCGTTGCAAAAGGAATACTCTGTAAAGGAAGGCCTAAAAATATATTCTCTAACGATCTTCCGGATTCCTTAAACACGACAGACATTCAATAAACGCACACACGTGCATATCCGTATACACAGATACTTTTATATAGCACACCATGAAGAATGAACGCCAATGGAAAGTAACTCAACAACAAGAAATCTTGAATGAAATGAAAACAATTTCGAAAGGCTCCAGTAAAAGTCAGGCTCGGTATTGAAGAGCATGATAGGATGAGTTTAAGTCTGCAACGGAGTCGCGTCGAGTAGATTAAGCCAATATGTGTTCGGATCTGCTTGGTTCAGAAAATGGAAGAATCATTATGGAAAGAAAAATGTTATTTTATGAGAATTGGAAAAAACGTATTGAATAAGTAACTGTGAATTTTGATAAGGTTTAAATAAAAATGAATAAAAGTAGAATTTTTTTATTTTATTCCAGATTATACAGCCTCCTAAACCCTTTAAGAAACTCTTGTCATTTAAATTGAAAGTCTGCCAGAACTCTGCAATCCTCTGATGCGGTAATCACTTGGAGATAATTCTTTTAGATAACTATCGCTTGGAGATAACGTTTAACATTTCCCTTGAGTCAGCTGTGTCATGAATTATTTCATTTAATTTTTTTGTGCCGGCGCATTCTCAGCCGTGTTAATTTACATTTACAATTTTCATAGAAATTTATTCCGTCTGAAGCCTTTACGTCAGCTTTAAAGCGTTCAGTGAACTTTCCACATGAGAACCATAAATTGAAATGAACTTTCCGTGTTCGTTTTCACAGTTCGTTACTGGCAACTTAATTCCCCCTATTTACTCACTTTTTTTAACATGTGCGTATATAGCAGATGTTGAGTGTACGGGATGATGATGATGATGATGATGGAATCATGCGGATGATGATGATAGTGTTATGAAGGAGGCGCTGAGAAAATAATGATATTCAGGGTTGGTTTTATCATATTCAGAAATGATTTTATCGTCATGAAGAAGTAATAACAGTAATAGTAATAATAGGACCACCAGTGTCATCTTTTCTATCATCTTTTCTATACATTTCACTCTATTTTTCGCCATATTATCCCATTTGCTGCAAATTTTGGGCAAATTTAAACTCCATACTTTCCAATGGAATAGAAACAAAACAATGATTTGCCGAGGCGCACACGTTGATACACTGTGATTAACTCCTTAATTATCAACTTATTTTCAATAGCAGGTTAAGTATCTTTCCTCCATACGGCCGTGCGAGTGCAACCAGTCCCAAGCGAACTCCATGCAAAACCTTCTCTCTCTCCCTCTTTGTATAACCCGTGGTAATAAACAGTTAAAAATCAAGCCTGACGAAGGATAGCGTAGCATCGTGTCATAAATTGTTATCATCAAGCCTTGGCGGTTAAACAACAATAATAATATATATAAAGTAAGTGAGAACGCTAACTTCGTCGCGTCTGTGGCTTATATACCCTGCTCCCGTAATAGAAACTAAAAGTCTGATCCTAATAATTGGTGGGCCCTGTTTAATATAACATTTATATTTTCTTGATTAATTTTGATCTTCAACACAATATTTGCCAAAAAAGTGATCGCATGATAACAACATTTTGGCTGCAAAATTCCCATCTGTCGGTTATAAATCGGCCTATACAAAGGATTTGGATAAAAACTAGGCGCGACACAGACCCATTTTCAATCCCAAGCAGCCTATAGCGACAATGAATATTCGTTCTAAATTTCATGTGTCCCTCCTTGCGACTGCAAGCGTGATTTTCACACACAGACGGACCGACGGGCAGATATAGCTAAATCGACTCAGCAGTGACATATATACTTTGATATGCCTGCCACGCCTCCCTCAATGTGTTCCAAACGGAAGAAGTAAGTGAATATATTCTATTCCTTCGTTTGCAGGGTATAAAAACACAAAGTCTTTTTTTTATTCCTTTATTGAATTTCACGGGATTATCCATCCACTAAACCAAATCGTTTAAAATTATTTTTTAAACAAAGTTTCAATGCAGTGGGGATGGGGAACCTAATAATTTAAAAATAGTTGCATTTTAATCAATTCCTCAACGAAGATAATGAGGTGTAGCGGTATAGCGAAACATGCCAATCAATCAATCAATACATCTCATAAAATTATGGTAACATTTTTAAATAATGAATGACGACTGATGAATGAGTGACGACTATACGAATAA
This sequence comes from Physocephala rufipes, assembly GCA_963966595.1. NCBI lineage: Eukaryota > Metazoa > Arthropoda > Insecta > Diptera > Conopidae > Physocephala > Physocephala rufipes. The sequence continues at coordinate 21,617,290 of OZ016502.1, read as the reverse complement.
AAGGAACATCGTTGGGCGTGGCACAGAATGTCGCGCATTTAAAAAAAATATCGCTGCTATTTAAATATTTAAATGGAAACGAACCCAAAATAAAAATATCAATTTGGAGACAATTTTGGTATATTTCATTCTGATTTTAATAAAAATTTTTGCGTCTCGGTTTGTATTGCATCAGGAATCAGTATTTAGAACTGCAATACTATTTTAATGCAATACATACCCACAAGAGCTCCATCCTGTCCAGTATTTCGCGCATTTATTCAAGTGTCACTTTTATGATATAAAATTGTTCGAACTATATTTTTTTGATTTTCGAACGAATTGATAACTCTCAACGATGCCCTTAACCCTTCCCTTCCACGTAACGAAGTCGTGGCTAACCCGAGCTGTAAATTTCATCGACGCATTGGGATCGAGCTTAAGAATTTGTTTAATCAGTTTCCAGAGTTTTTTGAAATGATTTTTTTACGATCCTCTTTAATTCACCTTAATTTTCATTCCCCTTTTTTGCTGTAATTCAATTCATCTAAAATTTGTTTTTTATTTAATATTATGTTCCCTTTTTAATTACTCTTAGTATTGGAAGGAAAGAAAGAAAGAAATTGGAATTATTACGAGGAAAAGTGCGAAAAGAAATAATACGATTAGTCCGAACTCTTCACTTTTGCTGCGAACATTTTTGGGTTTAGTTTGGTTTGGCCACTTAGAATTAAGCAATTTGGAATTTCAATGCATTTTCAGAGTTTTTAGTGTTTCTTTTTAATTGATAAATTACTTTACGTTAGGATCCCTTGTTATTTGAAAGCAGTTTTTTGTGTTTTCCTTGCAATTTTGCATTTAGATTTCAGTTTTTTATATAGGTACTCTAAATTTTAATGGAATTTTGTGAAATGAATTATTTATTAATTGTGATAAACGAGGTGTTAAATTTACACTGAAAACGATAGGAGAGACATTATAAATGCTTCTTTTGCTATTATTTCAACCTACTATCATGAATTTATTGCTTTGTTTTAAACATATGACGAATAGCTAAATTTCTAAATCTGTAAGATATATACAGCTCACCAGCTTATTAATTCCATCTACCTTAAACGCCGTAAATCTTTGTGATACATATTAATATAAAATTGAAAATTGTTTTCCATGACTCTATACCGCACTCGACCGCGCACACTAGTTACGTGGATTTAAAAATAAATTTCATTAGAGTTTGGTTACATCTTCGAGCCCAAAGAGGCTCTCCAAAAAGTTAAAGAGTCTGAGAATTCACAGCCGAAGCTACTGGAGGTATTTATGAATGGATTATCACTAAAAAGTTTTTATACCAGTAGACTGCAGCGATTGCTCACGTAATTTTTGCTAATAATACAATAAATATTGAACTGGAAAAGCATTTGAAAAGGAATTAATTTTATCATTTTTATTTAGCATAAGTTTTCAGAATTTTTTAAAATTTAAAACTCTCTCCTTCTTTCACTTTCTTTTAAAATGTTGACGCAAAGCATCCTTGTAAGAAAAGAATTTCTGTAGAAATAGATTCAATCTTCATTCTGATTCCAAGGCTTTTGCAATAGAAGGTGAATTTTAATACGTTGCTAAAATATCCTCGTCAAAATGCCGCTGAGGATAAAAGGAGATAAAATGCAAAGTGCTTCCTTACAAGTATAATTTAATTATCTTTTATTACAATAAAAACTTCACTTTACCGAGAACACATGTTTAAATTTATCTAGAATATTTCTTGCATTATTTTGCGAGAGGATCAATTAATAATTTTCAAGCTTGAGCTTGTATATAAGTTCTGATTATTTATAGTGTCAGATAGTACGAATCCAACTACAATGAAAAAAATACAATGGAAATAAACTTACACCACTGAATAATTCAGTTAATGAATAGAACGTATGATCGATTTTACTTTTGGATAGCTCAATTTCCATACAAAGTGCCTGTCTATACCGGTTTTCTAAACTGTCTATACGGTTTTGCCAACATCTCAAAAATCCTAAGGTCATGTCTAATATAGAGCTGCAAAAGATGGAGACGAATTCAGTTTCAGGGGCGAAGACATTTTCTTACCGTTGCCTACAGTGTTTGTTTTGATTGCATATATGTATAACAACGCTGCTTTATAGGTACTCATCCATGTACTCATCCATGCTCATTATTATCGCATGGACAATGAAATAAGCAAAGCTATAGATTCAATTAGGAAAATATAAAAGCGGTGGTTGATCGACGACGAATGCATGGCGTGAAGAGAGAATCCTTTGCTCTTTCTTTGGTATATGGAGTAATTCTTTAGGGATCTGCTGTAGCATCCGTGTGTTAGTTGTTGTTGCCAATATCGATGTTTCTTACCAGTATCCGGACATACTGAGCATTGCGTCGTTCCCTTTCTTTTCCCTTTATATTTTCAGTAATTTTTATTATCCTCAATGAAGAATAATACACATACGAGGTGTATATACTTATTAGGCATATGCGTTCATCCATCTTGCCCCTATTTTGCTTCTTCCATATATGGTAGTAGATAATTGTTGAAAACTTCGTCTGCCGAGATAATTGTTTACACAACTATATAACTGTCTTCATCCAGTACGTGCAGTCTAGTGAAAATTGCCTTCTATAAAAATATTGAATCTCGTATAAGCAGATTCAAATGTAAAAGCCTTTAAAACCGTTAGAGGGGTCGGCTTTGCCAAACTTATAACAATACCTCCAAATCCTTCAGTGGCTCCGAAAATGTGAAGTTGGTTTCTCGTTTTACGCGCATATATAGCTGTTTTAATAAAGCCCTTCACTTTTTTAATAATGCAAATAATTATGATTAACCAATTTAAGGGAATTCCATGCATTGCGTAAAATAATTTGAATGATTTCGATCGACAAAGTTTTGCAAGAGTGAATCCAAGTATAGAAGAGGTCAACGACAATTCTTGGTACCGATATTAAAGGATGCATTTTATAAATCATCACTTTTATTTTTCAGTAACTTTTTATTATCTCAGTGCATTTATTGCACCCGGAAATAAGATTTTCAAGTGATTTTGAATTTCTTAGATGAGATAGGGCAGATTTGTGCCATTCCTTTTCTAATATGTATACCTCTTTATTCTTTGGGCTCATAATAACAATCCCTCGAATTACCTTTTACACAAATCCGATTGAAGACACTTGGACTAACTGCACCACATAACAGTAATGTTCTACAACACTCGAGAGTATATTTACCATTGTCAGCTATTGTCACCGTCACTAGCAAGTAATAAATGCAAACAAGTGATTAAATTGAACTATATATGTGCAGTTGACGACATCACTGAATCATTGACAAGCTTATTCATATTGTTGCTAAGTCGCCCAAATTCATATGAAAAGAGCGTTTTCCAAACACAGGATAGGATGCAGAATTAGGTTATTCTCATTTAGGCATATGGGACGACTTCCCAAAAAATTGCCCAAAATAGTAAAAACGTAATAAACAATAGAAGACGTTTGCTATAACATTTCGAGAGGACACTTCTGAATCTCAGCGAATTCTATGAATCAAGTCCATTAGTAAAACGGTTTCTGAGAAGATGATATTGAACGAAAAAGTTTTATTTTATTGATTAATTATTATTAATTGTTTATAATACCTGATTTTGAAAATGAAAAAGAAATAATAATTAATCACTTCAATAAATATTGTTCCTTCACTACCAAAGTTTACAGGTATGACAGGTATGCAGACATGTCAAGACATGTTATTAATTTGAATTTTTCTACGGAACCTTCGATCTCAGTGTCTTCAAATTTTCAGTGTTTTATCGAGAATTGAGAGAAGAATTTTTCCTTACCCTTATTCTTGTCCGCTAAAGATTATGTTTTATGATTACTGCGTTTGTTACATTTGTAGCATTCAGACCAAGGTGATCCGAAATATATTTCGTTAAACTCTATCATATTTTTGGTATGTGTAAAATGGACATTAGTAGAAAGTGATTGTTCTAATAGTGAGGACAATAACAAGAGCCTAAGGGAAAATATAGCCCTAGAACTGCAAGGGCAAGAAGTGCAAATACACCTAGATCCTTGAGAACTGGAGGATGAGAAAACGAACCATCGGAGAGTGATTGCTACAGAAATCAATATCAAATCACAAACGAACAGAATATTATGTGAATTTCGTGCAATTGAGCAAGTATTAAAAACGTGAATTGTAATACGCGTTTCCATAGAAATTACTATACATGTCTTTGTTCAGAGTTAAAAATAAAGTCATATATCGATGTATTCTTTATATTCCGAAGGGCATGATTTTTGAGGTTTTGGGATATATTGAGCTAAACACTGCAAGTGTAAGCGAAATGGAGAGACTTCTTATAAATTATTTAGTTTTAAAATATATGTCTTTGTTCGATTTCTGGATAGAATATTTCTAGATAAAAATATTTTTGTTAGATATTTTTAGATTTTGACCTCCATTTTTTTAATAAAATTAGCGATGAATTTTTCTAGATTTTTTCAAACCCTCAAAATTAGCATTAATTATCATTTTCATTATCATTCGGGAACTATTTTACCAATTGACTTTAAAACATATATGAAACACGAAGATTCTAGCTTTCAATAGCATCCCCTCAAGCTTTTATAGGTAACGGAATCTTCTTTTTGAGACCTTTTTACTACTTGCAATTCATCCTGAATTTTTGCCGCAACTTATGCAGAACACTCTGTATATTGTGTCGCATACATATAGGTCGTTCATAATTCGAGCATTCATCAAACCCAGAATTTTGACATTTTGCATAAAATAAAGTGATTTAAATACAATTAAAAAGTAAACATGATTTTTGTCCTGGTGCTAACAGAGATTTATAATAATTTTAAACAACAAGTGCATTCATCTGCAAAAGAGCCAAAGCGCACACTAAACACCGTTACAGATTTAATTTAAGCAGTATTGTTTTTACCAAAAAACTTCGTTTTGTTTCGGTGCACTGAATATATTTGCAACAATATTTCACTCGTCGCGTAAACTTTATGAATTGTATTTCGGAAGTGTAGGGCGTGGAAACTTTTTTAGCTTACGATTTGGCTCAATTATTTATTTCTAGTAATACATAAAAGCGACTGTTGGTGATGTATATTTGGTTAGGATGACAGAAATATAGAATAAGCATATAGTTTACATGACAAGTTCTCTCCTCTTGCATATGTTTCAATAAATTTTTGTTTACTAAACCGCGCGAAACTGATGAAAATTAGATTTTCGCGTTGATCATTATCAGTGATTCTTAAACAATTAAGCGTATGTGGAAGGGAGCGGAGTAAAGGTATGTAAAAACAAGCGATAAAAGCATGGTAGGCAGACAACATGTGCGTGTCTATATTTTTTGTCTTTAAATATGGTTAAGCGATAACTAAAAACCACGAAATAATAGAGGAAATTAAATTGATAACACTGTTAAATGATGGTATATAATTACTCAAGGTCAACCATTCCACACCCTTTTTATTCAAGAATGTATGGAGTTTCTGTAGGACCATCGCCTTAAAAATTGCAATGAAGTCAGGATGTAGGTATATAGCAATGTCAACAAATTCACTCAAGAAATCCATTAACTAGATTTATCTAGTGAAAGCTGCTTCAATAAATTTCGTCCATTCTGGTCAATCACGAGTGATTTTAACCGCTGCATTTCCCTCATTTTCCTTGAATTAGTTTGACTGTCGATAATGAATGAATGGTATTATGCATTATAAACAGTATTGGGCAGAATGAGTGGATGATTCAAAGAACCATAGGAATCTTAGCGTATGACCGACCTAAGTCATGTGCCACCAAAGAATGTCTTTCCGTCTCCATCGAAAAGAGAATGTCGAAAACGCAGATATTGAAGCATTGTGACTGATTAAAGAGTACCGTATCTTTTAGCTCAAGGCCTTTTAAAAAAGATGCTCATTCTTGTAAAAGTTCAAATTTTTTTTAATTAAAATGGACGAAAGTCAACACTTTCATAATTTCATTATATAATCTTCTATAATATCGATATTTGCTGACAATAGCAAATTATTTAAAGCAGGCAAAACTGTGAGCGATGAACATCTTCACCAAAATGACTTAGATGTTGGGTGTAAACAGAACCTTATGGATTTAAACTGAAAAAAAATGTAATCAAAAGATTTTTCGTCGCTTAATTTTGTATTGTTTGACTATTATGTTGGTGATTATAAGTTGAGTCGCTTGGAGGCGGCTTATGATATCAGTGTTCTGCTGGATACGAGACAATGGTTAATAACCATGCATGGTTTATAATTTTACCGCTAAAGTAAGGAATTTAATTATCCAATGTAACAGATTGAGCCGATACAAGAATAATTTTTCTTTTTTGCTTGAGGATACTTCGTTGGGACCACTAGAGAAAAATCCGAAGAGAAATTATAAAATTTACTCTTCAAATTTACTTTCTCTTAAATTAACTAGAATAACATTTTAAATTTTAGTTCATTATTCTTAATACTCAACAGTTTTTTTTAAATAATATATTTTGGTTTATATCCAATTTTTGTAAATATTACTTTAAACAACTTCATTTAACTACTGTTGTTCTTGAGAGTTATAAAAAGTTCGTAAATTGCTTGAATTTAATTTAAATCAACTGCAACTCTGTATAATATTGAGTTGAAATAAGTAAATAAATATATACAAACAATCGGGAAAGTCTATGATTTTATTAATTGTTCTATGTTATCAATAAAGAAGTCCTAGCACCACCATTAATTCTTCCCTTTAAAAGAATAAGGAAAGGTACTTAAGCTGAATAAAACCTTTAAAATTCCTTCTCAGTAGTTCACTAGTTCAATACGCCAATAATTAAAAGTAAAGAACACAAACTTCTGATTATAGACACATCCATATAGTTGACAACAATCTGCTGCCGGATCCTATAGATACCAAAAGAAACATGCATAAAGCGCTCATGTAGTAGCGAATAGGGCAGTAAAATGTATTCTAAGCAACGTATACCACATAAAGGTACAATAAAAAAACTCGTGGCGGCATTAGCAACGAAAGAAATTACAACTACATCCGTAATATAAACTTTTGAACCAAATCCAATAACTAGTGGACGCAACACGTCAATCTCAAGAGTTAGCATCTTTATAAAATATAAATTATATAAAGATTGATTACAAGTTTGGATGCGTTTATTATAAGTTTTAAAATATAATTTTAGCTTCAGGTTTTGTTTACAAATTGAGGACCTGAGCTATAAGCACCGATAAATCTGCATCGCGCTTATGAAGTACCACCTAATCCCAGTTTCGATACAAAGCGGAGCGACTGTGACGTGTAACGTGTTTTCGGCAAAAGACAACCTAGGAAGTTATAGATTGTACTTAGCGAATATCAAAGCGATGGCTCTGTTAGTTTGCCTGTAATAATAACTTTTCACTGAGGGTCGGCCACGCCCGATTTTAGGAATACGTTTTATCCATTTTATTCGGAAACTTAATTGCAACTTCAAAATTGACTGAAATGTGGGAAGTTGAACTATAAACACACATTAATTTCACGCCAATACTCGTGAAAATTTCATATCACTTTTTCTGATAATTATGTATAAATCACTTATAAATCATTACATTATGATTATTACGATCGTTAGCGTTGAATAGTTTACGATTCAATTGTCAAATTTTCCCTTTGTTCTTACTTTTTTTCATAAATACATTTTTGCATTTCATGCGATTTTGTTGCTTAAGACGAGACACACGTAAATATCGTTCTAATATCATTACAACAACTATTACGATGACCACACAGTTATGCAAAGAAATGTATCGCCGATACAGGCAGGTAGACACCAGGCGGGTATTGCAGTTGTTGATGCAATTACAATCTGATTATTATTACATTTGAGAATATGTACAACATAAAAGAGTTCCCAGGCTTGCAGTTGGAACAACATTTACGGTGAGTCGTCAATCCGTAATGAAATGAACTGCAGCTTATCATGAGCTTTAAATACCTGATGACCTTTTATCACCTGGTATGACATGCTATGTACGCTTCGACTTCATTGTTAATTTAAATGACAAAATAAAGAAACCAAACAGGGAAATCAGAACCGAAAATACAACAATATATATTTATTTAAATAAAATAATTTATAAAGTAAATTATTTTATATGCGTATTTTCCTAGTATGAGCGGAAAAGTGCGCCGATACAATTGTTTGAATTGTTTGTACGAGATTGATTCCTCAGTCAAATCGAGTTCACCTGCTCCCATAAGAAACGCAATCATAGCCTTGTCAGGCAGAATATGTATGGGCGTATTCGGCTCCGATGAACCCTTTTTGTGTTCCATTTAAATGCAAATAAAAACATATCGCTTTGTTAAGGCAATGTCGACATAGAGATACATCAATCAATTGAGAAGTTCAAAAGAAGAGAAATAATATTATGATCGAATATTTTGATAATTGTAAAAAGTATAAATTAAGGCAAAACGGATAATAACATAGTGTGAACTCGTGTTAAAACGACTTCACATAACAAGAATATGTCGATTATAAATGCGTTTATAAATTATTATAAATTTGACAAAAGGAGATTTAAACATTTTTCAAAAATATATGATAAATTCAATGAAAATTAAGCAAGAACACCGACTTAAGCTGGGATGAATTTTATATACCCTACCCTACCCTACACTCGAAATGTAAAACTATAGCTCGCTCCTAAATAATCTGCAGGCGGTATGCGCCCTTTTTCATTTCATATTACATTTCCGTTTTCTTGATTAATTTAGAAATACTAACTCTTCTTTAATACAAATATTACAGAAAAAGTCCACACATGGTATGGTATAATAAAAGACACACTGCGCCCGTTTTTTAACGAATTTTAACGGATAATATCCGACACGGCCATAAAAGCAATGTAAAAGCACGGCCATGAAGCAAAGTTTGGCTTCAAATTTTAATAGTTTAGTCTGTATTTATTTACAACTTTACAATTTTAATTTTATAAAAAGTAAAGCAGATTTCGTCTATTTTCAGTTCCGAACAGAATAATCATCTGATCCGATTTATGCCTGTCTATCCTCCTGTCTGTTTGTCTGTATGGCTGTTTGCCAATCTGTCCTCCTGTCTGTATACAGAAATAATTGTGTCACATTTCATCTGGCTGCCAGGAGAAATCTCCATAAGTAAATCCTTTAAAAGTAAGCATGGGGACTTTTTGAGAAAACTTGTGTCGAAGGTGAAATAGTAGATCTAAATTAGCGAAGGAAAGGAAATGAGCAATTTACACGTGCCGCGCACTGATCATTACGGTCAGACTATAAATTTGTATTACAAGTGTGGGGTAAAAAGGTTAACCCAGGTCGAAGTTGGCGTTCTAATTTTTTATATCTTAGCCCTCAATTAGTGGAATTTTCTCAGTGAAACAAAGGTATTTGTCTATAAATTTTTCTGTATTGACGACTTTTGGCCGATTCAGAGATTATATGCAGGAGCAAAATAGAGCAAAATACCTCTAGTAGCGAAGTCTTATTATTTTAATTTGAGATATTTCTATCACCCTAAATAGGGAAACAAAAAAAACTTGAAGCAGCATTCCCCTCTCTTTTGGACTGTATTATGAAATGATACTTGAAATGCAACTAATTAAAGTAATGTCTGTATTTTTGTATGCGTATGTAGCATTGAAAAGGGCATTTTATATGTATGTCTCCAAAAGCCACAGGTCCCAAATATTCATATATAAATACAAACTATATAAATACCAACATATATAATAACGAACACAGTAATTAGGGAATCCAAGGTTTTTAGGTATTTTTTCCACGGAAAACACGCATATTTTAATATAAAATTTCCTTTTTCGTGGTTATTTCTGATCCACAAACTCATTTCCAATACAGCCTTCCCCAAAAAGTGTACCATACATTGTATGGTATATGGCTCATTTTGTATGGATTTGTAGTATCCAAAATAGCCAAAATTTCAATAGACTGAAAAAATGGGGCATTAGTTTTGTTTCATAAAAACGTAGGCGTAGCACTAAGCTATCACCAGAGTACCAGGGTATAACTTTCCGTTCTGCCGCAATCGTGATTTTCACAGATTGACTGACTAACAAACATATAGAAACATTTTAACACACGAACAGACAGACAGATAGATAGGCGGAATGGCAGACAGGCAGAAAGGACAAGCTAGCAGAGAGACAGGCTAAATTGACTCTTGAACAGAATGATATGAGCAAGAATACATGTAGTTTTCTATACTTACCACGCCATACGCCTTCATGCGTTACAAACGGGAGAAGCGAGTGACAATATTCAATCCCTTCGTGTAGCAAGTAAAAAATGAAGGAGTAGAGGATATAATAATCTCCGCGGGGTTTGATGTTTTCTCTGGACTATGACCAAGACCAAATGTAATCTGTCTGCTGAAGGCTAATTTACAGGAAAGCTATTATTGCTTTTCTCAGCAAAAACATTCCGGCTATCTCTATTACTAACATAAGTCTCTTGATTACGGAACCAAGAGAAGTTTATCATTAAGGCTTTTAAAAGCCTCCTTTCCTTTTCATGGCTTTAACACAATAAATAATGTGGTTAATAATCTTAGTAACTCTAACTTTGATAGGACTTACCTGCTTCACAGTTACTTGTTTCACACTTACAAGTTTTACCATAGGACGAGAGTAGTTGCATGCAAAGTAGAATAAATAAAAAGTTCAAAAAGACATTCGACGTAAATGACTTACGACCGAAGTTAACTTATATCTTTTTATTTTTCTCGTTGTGAATTGTTCGGCCTTCGCACCAGAAGGAGCTATCCGAAATCATTTAACCAAGAAAATAGTTTTGCATAAAGAAATTCGTGGCATTTGAAAATTGGTTCCTATAAGTTAAGCTAAACTCAATTTTTCCCCTCACATAAAAAAGACATAAACCCTAAAAAGTTTTTCGCACGCTGAACGTCTTACTCTGCCCTGGAGATTTTACCTTATTTTAAAAGTTTTTTGAAATGTCTCAACAAAGATTTTATTGAGTCGTACCACAAAAACTTTTTCTTTTTTTATACGAGGAACAAACTCATAATTCAGTGCAGATATGAACAATGTGGGATATGTCTTATTCTTTTTTGCGAATCCCCAAAGATATTTCTTTGATATATTGATGTTCCTTTTGCTCAAAGAATCAACTGAGAGTTTTGCTGATGTGTGCAAAATGTATTGCTCAAAAGTGCGGTTTAAAATTACGATACTTTACAAGCTCTCACAACCAACCAGTCAGGTAGTGACATATACAGGGTATAGCTATGGGGGAGGTTGTATTCGAATTTTCAAAACATTAAATGTTATTTATTTTCAAAACATTTTAAGAGATTGAATTTTTTATATATACCTAATATTACATTACGTATATCATTCATCATATAATGTCATTTATTAGTATATGTAGACTTCCTGATGCTAATTTCGTATCTTAATATTTTGAATATAATTATAGTTGAGTATAATTAACTCTTAGAGGAGGTCGTAATTGTTTAATGTCATTATAAAGTCTGACGGTGAGACAGTGTTATGTAGAAATCATTCACGAATGTTGCCATTTTTAAAAAAATATTTGTTTAAAGATCGGTTCCTAACGATATTTAACATCCTTGAATATTTTTAATTGTTGCAGTGAATGTAGAGCACAGATCTTCAAGGTTAAGTTTGCAAAGCTGCGAAGAGAAGTCTACGAAGTTAAAACTCGGTTAAACAACACGTTCTTGGAATTGTAGCGTAGCGTTCAATAGAAAGCGAAATTACCGCAAATATAATATTGGAAAAATTATTAATGATTTTGCCAAAACATTCTTTTTCTATTAATATTAATATTTTAACGATCCTTTACCTTGATTTACGCATAAACATTATAAAACACGTATAATCATTTATATCTCATGGCCGAGAAAACTATAATCTATTTCCATAATTCCTTTCAATAAATTAAATTACTGTATGTACAGCATACAACTGTATGTAAGCAAAGAGCCAGTCATTTATACGACCTGACCGTTTATATGGTCTTACATGACATTTACTTTTTTACCCTCTTTTCCTAGCTTTCCCCACATCAATGTTCCTAATTGGTTCGTTCCATTAGACGTTGGCGTGTTCGTATTCATAATCTTGAAATATATTCGGACATTTACTTTTTCTCAATATTATCCTCAAATCGAACTTAATGATGATAGACCTTTGATAACTGAGATCTGAGATCACATTCTCTTTTATATTCCCCTCCTCCCTCCCTCCCCTTCTCTCTTGCTGCTTCATTCTTTACAAATGATCGTCAACATAATAGTTAGAATTTCTTCCACTACGAATTTTTTACTATTTTATGAGAAACAAATGGAGGCAGAACATTTCTATAATCTCTACGCTCCTACACTTTGACAGAAAAAGTGTATGAAACAACAAAGGTAAATTTAGATCTATTAATTGTGCTTTACGACTACTTTTTATATTTAGAAAAATAATTAAGACAAAATTATTGGTAAATGGTCGAACGTCACTATGCAATAATCTTTTCAGGGAATCTATTTGTAACGAAGCCCTAATTGATTTAGTTTTATAGGGGATTCAGATTGAGGCTAAAAAGAGATTTATCCATTAGTTTTTAACATTTCGTCCAACTGTCAAACGAAAAGTTGATTTTTGTTGAAAGGCAATTGAATTTCAGATCACAAACCTGATATTGTTGCAATTGTGTCCCATTCCCACAGCTGTTTTTATTTTATCATAAAAGTCGGCAAATAAGCTTTGAAAAACGATTAGCAAAGAAGGTATATTAATAAGCTGCAATGCGAATGCTTATGTTCTATTTTATGTTTTTTAGTTTTATCAGCTGTCAACGTAGTGAAGCCACTTCTGTTGTTCGAATATCTAAAAGAGGAAGGTATAAAATTGTCTGAGAGTCACCTTTCAGTCTTCGTCTTAACCCCTTATTAGGTTGATTTCTGCAAAATTCGACCAAATTTGATGAAATTTCAGTGAAATTTTAACGTCCCAATGCGAACAATGTGAACATATTATATATGAACATAATTTTTTTACATATAACGAGCATTCATTCAAGCATTATCGGGTAAATGGGGAACAGATGTACCAAACTGTCCACTAAATCCAGTTGCTGATTTCAATCTGAAGTGAAATTAAAGCATTTACGACATTTACACATCAAACGATGTTATGGTTGGTGGATGTGTACGTTACTGCCGATGCTATGTGAATTTCATTTTGTGACACGCTCATAATTAAAATTAAAGTCTGCAGTTTTGATATGAGTTTTATGTTAATTGATTGACGGCCATTATATTTCCATTTTATATACCTTTATTAAACACAGATTATTTTTCTGTTGCGGCTTCTCATGAGTGCACAAAGTGAATTGCGATCGCCTATAAACGCCAAGGAGTTATATTACATTGAGATTATTTATTCCAGCTTAGGGATATTCCCTCCATGTTCTTTCCTCTACTTCTAATGGCAGATATTTTGTTATTCTTACGTTCTTGTGAAATTGATGTTCGATGGTTCGATATGGGTCGTGGTAGTGGATATTGTGTTATCGTGTTTTCTTGCTTTCATTTTATGATGAAAATGTCACCATGAGTTGTCGCTGAAATTGGGCTAGATCGTCTTAGTAAATTACGATTTTGCCTCCACAATTTCTTTTTTACTTCTGAAACTTTTTTATGAAATTATGAATAATGAAAGTTATAAGAAAAAAAAAACGGAAAATATTACACAAAAAGCACACAAGAAAACAGTAGGCAAATACTTATTGCAGCACAATTTTTTCTTTTACATTCGGTCTTATTTTTTCTGGTGCTCTATTTTTTTTGTTATTTATGTTTCGAGATTGAATAAAAATATTTGCCGAGGGTTAAAAAAGGGTTTTTGGTTTTATTACATGAGGGAGCCGACACAGATTCAATCTATTGAGTGTCGTGAAAATCTCTGGATCCTATCACGAACAATTGATATTGAGTGAACTACAGATTTTCTGGTTGCTGGCACTACATGACAGAACTTGCCTACTTCCGGTGATTTCAATCGAAAAGTGAGATGAAATAAAGTAAATGACAACTGCTATGCTATAAAAAATCGTGAAAAAAGTGTTCAAAGGGGTCACCCTTTACTTACTGTAAAAGGCACGAAGATTTAATTCATTAATTATTAATTAATTAATTGATTAATTGAGAATTTTGTGAAAATAAATTTTAATCAATGAATATTCACGGAACTCTGTAGTTCGTCACATCTCTATACTTCCACTGTATCGAAGAAATTAATGTTTTTTTGCGGTCAACCAAAACTTTAAAAAATGTAGCGGCTTTTGAAACTTTTTCTTTTGCTTTCTTTATGTCGAGAAATTCAACGAGTAACTACGATAGAGTTCTGAGTATTTTAGAATGATAAAAATTCTAACAAACTTTCATTTTTTCTAACTTAAAAATTTTAAATTTTTTGAAAATTAAGCATCAAATACTGAAAAAACTAATCGTATTTTTATTTTAATTACTGGAAAATACATCTGTTTCTTAACCTTCTACCAAACTGTTTGGAATGGTCCGGTCGCAGATACCGAACTACGTGTTCAAAAATCCGACTGAAGCCGTCTGAGTATCATTGTATAGGTCGCCTAAAGGGGAGCAGAGGCATTGGAGTGGCACTGTGCGCTCCTTGTGTAATGTAATGCGGATACCTTAGGTATCCTTGTGATGTGCATACAATTTCGGGGTATTCGCTTTCATGTAAAGTTGTTTCGCTGTTATCAAAAAAGTAATGTTATTCGCTGCTTTTCATGTTACGCATGCATGCATGACTGCACAATCATCTTTGGACCAACTATGAAACTCAGAATCGTGCGTGATTTTGTTGGTATACGGTTAAATATCCTTCGACCTTATTCGATTTTCCTGGTAAAAATTGCTAAAAGCGGCAATACTTTGACTGAATCGATTATCTTCCAAACAACAATTGTCGTGAAAATTTGTTAAGTCTTAAAGAGAAATAATGGAAGTAGTTGAAGATAGTTTTAAGCAGAGTCATTTTCTCTTTTCATTTGTTCGTGTGTAATCGCTCTTTTCCCAATTTCATGAATGATATATTTGAACAATGACGTGAGACATTTTTTAGATACTCTGTAGAGTAAATAATAGATCAAATTGAAGTCTTTGCTCTGCTCGTCCTCTAAGTCGAATATTTTATTATATATTTGCCATTCTTTAATGTAATAAATTGTTTGTTCTCTTGTTTTTCTCCTCTTTTTCATTTAATGTAATAATGTAGCTTTAAGTTAATCCTAATTGTATTTATTGTAGTGTAAGGCATTTCTCACACTGAATCCTTGTGAGCTCCGGGAGCAAAAGTGCTCTTCATTTCTGTTTATAATAATTAATAAGCCCCTTCATTACATGTTAAATACGTTGCAGTGGTTCTCATTTAGTTATTTTGACAATAACTTTATTGTCCCCATTTTTGTGCATTAATCATACGTATAGAACTTAAATCATACTGCGTTATAACCAAGGCTCAATAAATTTCAAACTTGATCTTGAACCTGATGAATGTGACCGGCTGACTCTGATATAATATCTAACGAAGCGATAAATCAAGAACAAAGGACAACAAAGTGGGGAAGATTGGATGGGAGAGAGATTTTATAGACATACCAATTTTCTGCTTGCATTATCAGCCTTAATTTTCAAAATTTCCACGACTCTGATAATGTAATAATGGGTTGACTGGGACCGTGGCTTGTACACAAGGTGCAAGCTCTACAAAACGCGGACACTTCAACAGATTATTTCGAATGTGAGGATCTTAAATTCAGAGGCGGATATGTTTGAATGATGTGTTTAAGAAGTGTGCGTATCTTCATAGTTAGAAGTTGTAGCATTTTTAGTATCTGAATTTTAATGCAATGAGAACGGATTCTTACGTTTCGACGAGCTTGTTTATGAAAGCCCCAAAAAGCGTCTGTGATTCTCCGCATTTAATTGGTATCAGAAATACAATTCATTGAAATAGAATTATATTTTTAAGGCAGAAGTAAAATTGATTCAGCCGGATTGACAAATGTAATTGACATCTAATCAAAGGGTTGTGATTGCGTTTCGGAGACGTTTTATAAACAGAAGTTAATATTGGTTAAAAGATGGAATTTTAAAATTCAAATACAAAAACGAAATTAGCGAATAATTTGAAATAATCTGTTGGATGAGCTTGAAATTTCAAGAATTCTCTATAACTCTTATTTATGTTATCTGAATAATGACATACTATTTAAAAGTATTTCCGAAAAATCCGTTTTGAAAATATATGATCCCTTTGATCGTATATTTTTAAATAATTTTTTTTTATCATTTAAATATTATTTATTTTATTACATATTATATTTATTTTATTACATAATATAGTGTAGTAGATTAAAAAGTGTGAACGAAGACTTTCTGAGAATTATTCTAAAAAAAACTAAAAAATAAAAAAAAATTTCAAAATTTCCTAGTTTATTTCAAGGTCTGGCATATTAGTGGGTGTCAAAAGATATTTAAGCTTGATTGGTTAACTCCGAGATGAGTTCTTATTCAAAACTCAATTTTTAACCCGCCCAAAGACTCTGTTTTCCGAAAACCTTCATTAAACTCTTCGAATGGATTCATCTTTTTTTGTAAAATTAGTCTCTAAAAATCTTTTCAAATTATACTGATATTCAGTTGATGATGTAAGCGGTTTAGATCACATACTTCACATTTTCGGGCCATAATTTAATAACTCAATAAAAGATCACTTGAGCTATGCACCGTTATATAGAACAGTAGCCCTATTATGGTTTATTAACTATGCTCACCACATAAACAATGGCAAAGGAAAGCAGATAAGCATTATCAATTGTTAAGACTTAATACTCTGACGAATTCTTAATTATTTTGTTAACCAGCGGTCTTAATAGAAATAATTAATGAAATGTATTAGAAAATGTTTATTGCCAACTGACTTTTTTCGCGCATTTGTGTAAAGAATTTATAAATTAAAGCCAAAAATAAAGCAAATATAACAAAATATGGAGAAATTTGTTTTGTTTTTATCGCTTACTAAAGATCAGCCGAAACGGGAGACTGAAAGGTGTCAATTTTTGGGGCAACTACGCGAGAGCTCCGAATCGTTCTCCAAATATTAACAGGAGTCCCTAAAAATT
The DNA here is from genome assembly GCA_963966595.1 of Physocephala rufipes. NCBI lineage: Eukaryota > Metazoa > Arthropoda > Insecta > Diptera > Conopidae > Physocephala > Physocephala rufipes. Next base: position 21,600,021 of record OZ016502.1, on the reverse strand, counting down.
TTAGAAACGACAACAATTTTTTTGGGCAAAAGCATCTATTCAAATAATTAAAACTCTTGTCAAAAAAATACCAATAAGATTGGAGTCTTTTCTCATATGTCTAAAACAAGAGTGCTGACGTTATGTCCAATTTATCAATCTGTTTTTTCCAACCTTCTAAAAATAACCAAAAATGCACAATGTTGGAGTGACGCAATATGGTTTGGTTTGCATACAATGAGAGCAAAAACTTTCGCCAATTTCACACTACATTTTTCCTCAAATATTTAACGAAATGTAACGTTTTGTATAGAGCTTAAGGGTTTTCCAATAAGGGCGGATTTTTTATTTGAAATCTCCATTTACGTGATTATTCATGGAATATGAGGTAGTACAAATGTCTGCGCAGCTACGCACCGTAGAACAGATTCAATGACGACTTTCAGTGACTCTGCCGCATAGATCCAGCTGAATTTGAGTCATGGCCTGGGATATGTTGACTTTGAAGGCGTCGGTCGATTGCAGCTTATTAGCATAGTCCTGCGACTTCATAAAACCCCACAAGAGAAGGTCTAGCGGGGTCAAATCGCACAATCTTGGTGGCAAATTGTTCATAACGCTCGTAACGCCGTCCTACCGTCCTGCTGGAACCACATGTCACCTCATATAATGTTACGTCCATATCGCTCAATTTCGGCCAAAAGAAATTGGTTATCATTGATCTGTAGCGTTCGGCGTTGACGGTGATAGCTTTACCAAAGTCGTTTTGGAAAAAGTACGGACCAACGACCCGCCGGCCCAAAATCCGCACCAAACAATAAATTTTTGTGAACCTGGTAAACCTCGTGTGGGCTGGCGCCGTCCCATATACGCAAATTTTGCTTGTTCACATATCCTTTCATCCAACCACATCCACAATGCGCTTCGTCACTAGAGATGATTTTTTATTTGCAACGTTTACAATAACAAACACTCGTTTTGATAATAAAGTTTTATCGTTTGGTCGTGCTGCTCAATAGTGTTACTTCCTATTGATTTGGCATTACTGACTGAATTACAGACATCAGACCTACCAAACGACGGCTAAACAGCGTTCGAAGGGTGGGTAATCTTCTCTTTAAAATTTACATTATTTTGCCGGAGTATCATTGCTAATGTTGCGGCCTACAGAAATGCTTCTGCAATGCGCCATTGCTTTGCCTTTATTTTTCAATTAATTATATTGACAAAACCATTTGAATACGGAAATAATTATGGTAGTGGTGATGTGGTAGAGGTTTGTCAGAGTGCCCTTTCAGCAGCCAACAATGCCTTCAGCAACAACAGCAATTATCATCCAATTTTTGATATTACAGAAATATGCAGTCATAAGTCCATAACGATATTAAATAGTTTCGTAAAATAGTTCATAAAATATATAATTTATAATTCATAAAATGAAAAAAGCTATATCACTTTTGGATATTGTATATATATACGACAATTTTGTTGTAGTGCGTAAAGCACATAGTTCGGACATAGCTATTTTGTGCGAAATTTACAGCATTATAATGTAAAGTCACGACGTACACGAAGCTGGAAGTTTTTGGAATTTTTGTTTATGTATTTTGTATGTTTGATAGATCGGTATAACATAAACACGAAAAAGTGACGAAAATTTCCCAAGCCGAAAGTTCGTCTTAAATGGGATCTTCCTATGTATATTCAGGGTTTATTGTCAGATCGCCGAATAATGTAAACTCACTTTTGGTCGAAATAATTGTCAGACGCGACGAACACAATATGGATTCGTGCTGATTACTTCATTCCAGTTTTAGCGTCTGCCGGTTGTGTATTCATTAATAAGAAAGAAAGAGTGATAATTATAATAAATTTAGAAGGAACAAAAATTTCTAATACCATTCTTGAATTCCAATATTTTTTTATGCTATTAATAATTGTTTTATTGTACACAATTTATGGTTATTGATGCTAATAATTTTCTTCTATTTTCCTCTATAATACACTGTAAACACTTTTATTTGCAAACACTACACAAACAAACAAACAATTTTATTATCGTGCACCAATACTTCTTCATATTCTTTGGGAAATGTCAAAAAGTTTATTACTTTATTGTTGCCATACCCAATAATAAGAAGTATTTACTAAAATTTTAAGCTGAAACAATGTACTTTCATAAATTTTCTCGAATATCCCTAAAAATATTTCACATGTGGCAACAATATCAAAATATCCCCTCATGAAACCAGACGAGACGACATGAAAAAGTTACATTATACCAATTTTTCTTCATGTCGTGTACGTCTACGTCTTCGTCTATGTCTTCCAGTGAGTTTACATTATAATGCTGTTAGTTATTGTATTTTTTCTTTTTTAGGTGAAGAGTTATTTCATGAGTTTTTTGTAATTCTACTTTTCTGTAACATACATCAATTTAAATATTTTGTGACTACGGGGACAAATGTTCTGGGTGCGCTAAACTAATGCAATGTCAGAGAAGTGGGGTCAAGTTAAGTCGAAAATGTTACTGAAACCTTAATTTTCGACGTAGTAAAGGGTAAAATGTTTGCACAACGGCAGACTTAGCAGTTCCTTTAAAGTATAAATTTACAGATTTCGTTTTTTATTGCTGTAAAAGCGTTTGGAAAAATCATGAAAATTCTAGCAGTCTTTGCCCCTTCATTCAATTTAAACTCATCAAACGTAGTTTCACTACTGTTAAACATTTAAATTAACAACTACTGCAGTCATAAAAAGATAAACATTGCAAAATTACCTTAAAAGGCGAAAAGTAACTTCAGAATTGTTTGTCTTCATATTCAGCTTTCCTCATCCACAACGTCGTAAAATTCCAGGAACGCTGATGCCATGCATATGAAAGCAATAAATCATTAAATTCGATAAAATTGTTGTTACTGGAGACGGCGTTATTACACCCGGCTACTGCAAATGTAGCTGTTATTGTATTTTTTAGCTGGGTAAATATTTCATAAAAACCATGGCAACATACCAGAACTCTTCGATTTGATTTATAATCACATAAGGAATAAAGAGAACATTTGCAGACATATTCAATGTATAGTCGTTCGACAAGTGAGCACGTTGATGCCAAATATATTCTTCTATTGGTAATATTGGCAATAAATTAAAGACCAACGGAGATATTTTTATTATTAGATATTTACGGGAAAAAGATAACGAAGAATGAATTGTAATCCATAAAATATTTGATTTAAATCTAGAAGATTTAAAACCGTAGGAAACGAAAGTGCTGCAGGTGGATGGCAGAGTCCATTTAGAGGGCAACATTCTTTGTAATTCTTTAAGAAAAAGTTTTTACCGTCATATAACACAATCCTGCGTTGAGGGCCATACTATAGTTTTGCCTCTTAATACAATGACGCGTATTCGAAAGGCAGAATATGATGCCACCTGTATATTCATCACATTGCAAATCTATAGATATATTAAATAAAAAAAATACAAAATAGTCTTGCTTTTAGATGTGTTCATTTTTTCCTGAACAAATTAACAAATTAACTGATAAAACTAATGTACATCACACACACACACCCATCGGGAATTGCGTTAAAGTGCTCACGCGCTCAACCATTTTTGTGCGATTTATGTTCAACAACTGAACGAATAATAGATAATGAATTTAAATATGGTTTCTCCACCGCTATGCCTTCTCGGAAGCAAGTAGTGCGATATATTCTGTCGTACCAATAAACCGTTTTATTATTGTTAACCAAGTGGTATCATGAAGTGAATGAAACGTTGAACGCCTGTTATCCAAAGAAAATTTCAGGGGATATATTCCTTCCAGGCTCCGCCTATATAACCATTGCGTTCAATGTATTTACGGTGTCGTATAATTTCTATCAGTTACATGTATTATCGGTAATCGCGTCATATAGTCTTTAGGCTAGAGGCTAAAATTGAACTCGTTTTTAAACAGAAAGAATATAGTTAACTTTTGGATGATAATATCCAATAGAAACGATTGATGTTGAATTGATGTTGATGATACAAATTATACACACGTGATTTTTTATTGCGTTGCGGACAATACAGGGAGCGTCTTTGGCATGTATGCTTTATAACTAAATTCCATAAAAAATAATCATTATTATTAAATATGTTCCGGTAATTCTAAAATAAGAATGCCGGTATTATTTATTCTCTCTTCTTCGATTATTGACTTACATGTTATATATTATTTGCACCTTTTGGAGGCTTGGTTATTTCGATGGCTTGTCCCTCGAAATATCGCATAGCAAATTAAAATTAACTACAATATTAGTAAAACGATAAATCCGTAATTATTCCCTCCGTTTAAAACACATTAAGTTGGAAAATGTGGAATAGTATATATATTCTGGCTCACGTCCTGAGTGGACACATACCTGCTAGGCCATCTGTATGTCTGTCTGGTGAAATTAAGATAACGACAGAATGGAAACCGATCTGACGAAATGTGGGACAAATATTTGCTATTATTATAATCTGCTTAGTATTTACAGCAGTCGAAATCATATCAGTACCACCATGAATTTTGATACCCCGAATTCTGAAATATGATTACATCAAGAAGAGTAGTTAACTTTTAATATTTGCAGATAAAATTGGAAAACAGCATTCTCTTCTCGAGCTTATCAATAATTGTTAAATTATTTTGCAAACAAACGCCTGTCGGTCGCCTGCTCGAATCACAATTATAATGGAGAACGTACTACAATGGAACGAGTGGCGCCATTATCATAAAGTGAGGTACGAGTATTCTCTGTTGTTACAAATTGTTTGGTATTGAATAGGAAAATTCAGCAGGTTGTCAGACCTATTTTTCAATTAAATACAATTGCAAAGCCACATTTTTCAAATGTTATTGAAATTTTATGGCCAAAGCGGCAGTGTTAGGCATTACAAATACACAAAAAACGATGTGACGCTATTCGAACATATCATGTGCGAGTGTGTGTGTGATTTTTTTGAGAAGAGTTGAAATGAAGATGAAGTGGGTAGATAGAAGTTGAATGAGATGAGTTAGGAGATCTAAATTAAACAGGAAAAGGGAACCGTAATATTAAAAGATCCGCACACAGCCCATTGATTACAAGAATCACACAACAAATTTATATTATATGTGCAGTATTTATAGGCTTCAGCCAGGGTGAACTTAGTGCAATTCCTTGTTTTTTGTTTTGTAATTTTGTCAAGAAAGAAAGGGCGGATTTTTGATATATGAATTTGAAAGATATTCAACACCGTTGTTGCTTTTGTAGTTGTTATGGTTCGTCCCATTCAGTCTTGCCGTGTACGATTGTCAGGGATTAAAAGCGTGATCACAAGTTACATGATCAAAAGAAAAGCAGTTGGGCAATGGCAAAATGAACTGATCTACAAATTGAAAATAGACCAAACGAGACATTTCATTCCGATCCTCGTTTGCTGCGTTTTCGGCATCTCTGCGGTTAATCCTTACGGCAGGTTGCGAAATGCTATTAAATCAAAAATTCATACTCGACACCGTTTTTCTTCGGTCAAATTATTTTCTCAAACATTAATATTTAATACCTAACCACCTTTAATACATTAATCACCTTTTAAGTTTACATTTCTTTAGGTTATGTTACAGTAGCATTCTTCTTCTTCCTAATTACGGGATAAACATATGTGCGATTGATTGAACCAGCAGAGTTGAAAAAATAGATAAAAACAAATGCTCAGATTCATTATAAAAAATCATGCGTGGTCATAAATTATACGTCTGTATCATACATCCATAATTTGATCCGAATAATCGGTGGGCGGTGAATGCTAATTTTTTGTTGTATGCTAATATCAAAACGGTTATCTCGATTATGATACGCTATCTGCAAAAGCATCAAAACTGCGATATAAATTGCGGAGGCCTGATGTATACCCTATTAATTTGGGTTTTCACCTAAAATTAGGCGTGGCGCGAAAATAATTTTCTTGATTTTTGCCATCTTGATTTTTATCATTGATGGGAGAGAATACCCCGCAGTTTCGAGACCATTACTCTTCGCTTCTTCTGCAATCATGATTTCAGTTTCTAGTGGGCGGACGACGTCCATTTTTTGGAAGATAATTTATTCATTGATGTTTATTATGGGTATGTCATATAAGCTTTATATCTACTCTAGAGATTGATAAAGCGTTCTATTAACATGTATGAAGCATTTATAACCATTATGAAGCGTTCTATTAACATATTATTGACATTTATTTACCTTGAAAAGTGGGCGTGTCGCTACTCCGACATTCCTCATTTTCAATCCGGAAATAAACTGTTATGACGAAGAATATTCGTTCCAAGTTTCTTCTTGATACCTTTTCCCTTCTGCATTAATCGTGACACACACAGATTTCTACTAACGCACACAGCAATATGGACACCGACACGCAGCCACATACACAAGCAGAAAGACAGGCAAACAGACAGATGCTCGGACGCCATTTCCGACCTTTCACCATTTCCGCTTCCAGAAAGAACGATTATTTCAATTACACATGTAATAGCTTTCTTAATAACCAATATTGTTTCGTTACACAAACTTGGAAGATTCATATTCGTTAAGGAAATTATCGGTGTTCCAAATCTTAAATGAAAAATTATGGTGGCGCGTCTGGGGGTTGACGTGGATTTGGAAACTCTTTGGGATAATTCACAGTTGAGCTAGCCCGGTGATGACCGATTTATAGCAGAGAGTGACGCCTGGAATTGATTGTAAAATATCATCATCAATATTGTCCACTGCATCATTCCGTAAAGCTTTCTCTTTCATACAGCTACGTACGATCCAAATATGTGTCTACTGTGTGCTTGTGTATACTTTGAGTTAATTTGTCAATTGATGCCACAGAGAAAGATATATATTTTTATTTGCACTTCACCGCCATGGTGTGATCCCATTCATTGCCGAGCATTAATATTTATATTCATACTTATGCACCACCACCTTGTATGGATCGAAGTATTTTCCCTTCAGCTTCAATCCCGTCCCGTCCCGAGTGCGTAATAACAGGTGTGTGGCAACTTTTTAAAAGCAGGTTGTTAATCTCCCAACATTGATAGAATTGCAATACGGTATTTATTTATGGATAAAGATGAAAGCGACAATAAAAGATTGATGAAATAGAATGAAAATTTGAAGGTACGATTGATAGACGTCACAAGAGGTGTTATTTGTTTCGGTAATTTTTTGAGTGGACCTTATCAACCTCAGACCAAGAAACATTATCGGCAAAAGATGAGATATTTGTATAGAATTGTAAGAATTATGAACTAATTAAAACATGAAAATTCACCCATGATATCGATAAGTCGTACTGAAAAAGAAAATATGACAGGGATAACTTCGGCCCTACGATGCTTAATTGACTCAAGAGTTTATTCTTAATTGACTCAAGTTGCTTAATTGACTCAAGAGTTTATTCTTAGGAGGGATATATATATATATATATATATATATATATATATATATATATATATATATATATATATATATATATATATATATATATATATATATATATATATATATATATATATATATATATATATATATATATATATATATATATATATATATATATATATATATATATATATATATATATATATATATATATATATATATATATATATATATATATATATATATATATATATATATATATATATATATATATATATATATATATATATATATATATATATATATATATATATATATATATATATATATATATATATATATATATATATATATATATATATATATATATATATATATATATATATATATATATATATATATATATATATATATATATATATATATATATATATATATATATATATATATATATATATATATATATATATATATATATATATATATATATATATATATATATATATATATATATATATATATATATATATATATATATATATATATATATATATATATATATATATATATATATATATATATATATATATATATATATATATATATATATATATATATATATATATATATATATATATATATATATATATATATATATATATATATATATATATATATATATATATATATATATATATATATATATATATATATATATATATATATATATATATATATATATATATATATATATATATATATATATATATATATATATATATATATATATATATATATATATATATATATATATATATATATATATATATATATATATATATATATATATATATATATATATATATATATATATATATATATATATATATATATATATATATATATATATATATATATATATATATATATATATATATATATATATATATATATATATATATATATATATATATATATATATATATATATATATATATATATATATATATATATATATATATATATATATATATATATATATATATATATATATATATATATATATATATATATATATATATATATATATATATATACTTTTCTCTACCTGACATGAGTTTAATGCCTTATAAATGGAAGAAATAAATGGATTACAATATTCCTTGGGTTATAGGGTATAAAAGTAGTTACTTTTTGGTTGATAGTTATTGACATTATTAGCGAATTTGCGAATTTTGTTCCATTCGTAATTATTTTTATATAAATATATTGAAATATTTCTAACAAATATCTACAATAATATGAAACTTCCGGGTAGCAAATTTTTCAACAATATTAATAATGTTTGTCATTATTGCTCTAACAAAAGGTAAATATTATAAACAAAAACAAAACAAATACTCTTATTAGTTTTTTCTCTAACTATTCTTTGAATTTTTTACCTTTATTAATCTAGTATAGGATAAAAAAGCAAGCATATTTTAATGTAAAATCTTCTTAAAAAACTTTTTTACTCAACGCAGCTACAAGAGCAAAATTTTGTGTGCCAATACTGAAACATCCTCTATCTTTCAATAACAACTCTTACGACAACAACAAGAAATTGCGTTAAGTGGTGAGCACAATGTAAGACCAATTCACCTGCTCAAAAAGTGAGTTTATGAATACAACGACCCCTATATAGTGAATTTTGAGATGGCGCCCTCTGAGCTTATCAAGAAAGTTAGTGTGTTAGGGTATTAATCTCAAAGAGGAAGGTTAGGTTATTTAAAAAAAATCTACCATTATGGTTCTAACGCACATTATGTCGCAATAGCAAATTTTTATCTAGTCGCATGCTCATGTTTCACTTGAGAACTTAAGATCTTTCGAATCTGAAAACATTTTTCTTCTCAAACGATTTTTACTTTCTTGCTAATGCGTAATAATGAAAAATAACAAAAGTACTTTAGAGTAATCCTCATAGTGAAGAAGTCGGTAAAGAAAAGCCGTGTCCTTTTGTTTGTGTCTTGTCATGCATTTGTGATTTTCTTTTAGTCGCACACATTTAAATTTTAGCGATAAAATTTATTAAATATTAGGAGAGGCACAATGTGTAACGATTTGAAAAGTGTGTTAAAAAACTTAAAATTAAATTGATTGTTATACAGGATCATTTAATGGACGCCCTCAAACATGATGGTGTTACATAATTAAACGAAATTTAATAAGTTTACAAAGGCGTAAATAATTACAATTCGTATTGTTACAAAATGTAAAAAGCTACCTTGAATTCACTTCATAAATTTCAAAAAGGATACTGGAAATATTCTAAATTATTCTATCGTCGCTAATAATTGATTAAATTTTATAAAAGTGTCTGACTTCCCATTTGTTGGAAGTATATGTCGACCGAGTAATTAATTTGAGTAGACTTCGAGGAGTACTAATATACTGATAATATATAAAAATAGAAATACGATACATTGAAAAATATTGTAAGAATTAAAATTTATAATTGTCTGTGGAATTTCTCTAATTATGAACCAAGCCACCAAAAATGTCTAAACCAAAGGTAAAAAATTTACCCTCTCTTTTACATCAAGCAATAGCAAAGCTGTCAACCACGAACAAATAATTCTAAAAGCACCAAATTCCAATAATATTTAGAGGAAGAATGGATCCATGATAAGTGGTGTCTGGCGCACTGACAAACGGAAAACTGACATGTAAATTTCAACATACGCATCCCATTAGTGTGTATAAGTGTGTGATTGTGTGTATGTGCGTGGGTGTGTCTGTATGTATGTATGTGTCCATATATATATATGCGTGCGAGTGTTGTTTGTGTGTGTGGGTGTGTTTCATTTCGTGTCATTTTGGATGAATTAACAATTTAGTAACATACTTCTGCAGATATCTTATCTTAATAATAGTTTATTGTAATCTGTATATATACGGATACGGATATATACGGATTATTAATAGAAAGCAGAGGGATGACGGTGTGATTAAAATATTATTTGTGTTGAAATAATTTTGAAAAATTAACAATGGCGTCTAATTTTGAGTGTGGCGACTATTACCTTCCGTCGCGATTTTGTTGTTTAATTGTAGTGCTGGCCGCCGCTTTAATTTAAATTAACTAATGTCTTATTGTAATATTGTATTATTAACGTTGGTCCTGATTTGATAACGTTGGTCATGATTCCCGGAGAAGATTCTTGATTCTTGATAACTCATAAGTACATATATTCGCCTCCTCATATTCGCGCGATAGAGAGGAATTAGGACAAGATTACCAAAGTAATTTCATTAAGATCCAAAAATTGAAACTTATGATACTTATTATGGCTTATTATTGCTGATCCCTAATTCCAATCAACAAGATTATTCGAAGAACTGTTTTCAATCAAAACTATGTGCAACAGAAAGTTTATTATTATTAACAATTTTGATAAGAGAGTAAATTTCAGCCAAACGGAAAAGGTTTTTTTGGAAATTAACTCGCAAAATATTTTTCTGCCTAACTAATACATTTATAATTTTATATAACGAATTTCTTGTAGCGACAATAGTGAGTTATTGGGAGTAATGTGACTTTGCTATTGTGCAGCTTTCGTCTTTCAAATCAGCGAAGGGCTTTACCGGTTTGTAAAAAATTATAAGTATATAAACTGTATTATCATCAGTCTCAAAAGCTTTCATCAAATTCACAATTTCACTGCTTTGATTTCAGCTCTTTTATTTTTGCAGAATATTTTGGAAAAAGTTTCGATTAAATGAAATGTTTGAAGATAATGACTACATTTTTGTATTAATTAGTATCGAAAATTCTAATGACAATTTTGAGATTAATTTGTTTTGTCTATGTCTGATTCTTCTTCTTCTCAATATAATGGACACCAAATCATTTATCTTCCTCTAATAATAATCAAAAATCATTGAGGTCGATTACGCGTGTGATTGATTCATTCTAATTGCAAAGCGTACAACTTTTCTCTACTTTGTTTGTGGATATAATTCTAATATTTTATAAGATCCAGAGGAACATGTCAGAAAATGAATACATATATGGTATACTTTCATACTATACCTAACGAATGATCATTAATAAAAAAAAGAAAAGTGATATTGGTTTCTGATTGCTTTTCGTTTGATGAAATTAGATTGGATCTAGCTGGATAACATGTTTAACTTAAAGCCGAGAACTTAATTTATAAGCACATTAAAATCAGAGGAGGATCTAAAAATCATCCAGTCATTTGATGTATTTAATCAAAATTGAAATAAGAAAATCCGAGAGATGCCAAAGATGTTAAATTATTTACAGTTTTCCATTCCAAGTTTCATTCTCGTTGATGTACTAATAATATAGCGAAATATATTAGTTACCTCACTCGAAGCACTGTCTGCGAATATAGGATTCATATAATTCTGGCTTTTAGTATGCAAGTTTTCCTTTGTTAACCACAATTATAAAGGCTGATGCTTCAGGAACACATGCAAGTTAGGTATAATTTTAAGTATCTTGCTGCTACAAGAAATAATTTGTGAATTCATTCTTAAACTAAAAGTGCATGAAAGGAGTTTAAATTCAAAATAACTAACGTTCAGAGTGTTTGGTTAATGAAGTGGCTGCTTTTTTGGTGGCATTTGAAATCGCGAATATGCTCAATTTGTGAGTAGCAATCAAAGGAAAAATATGTGGAAACTTGATCGCTAGTATTCGGTGAATTAATCACCCAACCGAAAATCTTTATCTAGACTAGCGATCAGTGTCACATCGAATTTAAAGGACGATTTTTGCGAGATGCAATTTTTCAGAAATTTAAGTCTGATGGCGAACCTTTTTTACAGGGAAAAGTTAACATTAAGCCGCGAAAAACATTTCTACATTGTGTGAGATTATATTGACCAATAAAAAATTAATCAATTATCATTGCATTTTCCGCTTTATAAGGAATATATTAAAATAAGTTATGTTTTGTCACCGCACAACATGCATTGGACACATCTTATTAATTAAATCTTTCTGTATTTTATAAAATTATTAAATTTTCTCGTTAATTTGCTTATTTTTTAATTACTTATTTATTAATTATTTCGTTAATTAGTTATTTAATTTTGTAATAGTTTACTTAAGTATTTCAGTTTTTAGAAAAATGTAAGCAATTAAGTTGAATTTCAAAACTTATTTAACTTTTTTAACTGGTCTCGCGTTTATTTTGTGGACGACTTTCGTTTCAGTTTTCTCGTTTAGTAGCCCTCAGGCATCTTAAAATAATCTAGTTACTCTGTGTTTATAAGCACGCCTTATCGCCTAAATCGTATATTTATAGCAGCACCCAACCTCTGTGCCTCTACTTTAACCATAACAATTGCAAAACCCTCGTAGGTTGACTTGAATTGGCTAGCACTTAATTAGGTGGTCTTTAGCTGATTTGATGCCCTGATGGAATGAAATGAAAATTAATAAATTGATTTGAGCAATAATTTTCAATAGTTTTTCAGCTTTTAGGCTAAAAAAGGAACAACTTCCATTAAGCCCGCTTATGATTTATACAGGTGTTGAATGGACCACAAAAATAAACCGCGTATTTAGCGATTGCTTTTTCATTATTTATTTACTCAGCTGACAAATTTCTCATAATTTGTTGAAACAATTTAGGGCAATAATAAAATTTTCAAATTTCAGAGTCATCCTTGACAACAAACACTGATGTTACTATGAAATTAGTAAAGAGCTGATACATTTGCAAAGCGTGGAAATGCCTCTGTCAAACTTCTCCACTTAGCCTTGGCATATGGAATAACTATACCGTCAAATTATTTTTCAAAGAGGAACTCATATTCCATCTCTAAAAGTAGTCAAACAATTTGATGCAATCTAGCACGCATATGGGAATCTCAATCTGGATATGTCTTGAGTGAGTTTTGTGTAATTCATTAAGGTATATTTTTTCTGAAAAAATTTCTTTTGAGACTCATGTTTTCATGTTGTGAATTTTTTTTACGAATCTAGATACTCTTGGTAAATGTAAATACTCTGTAATGGATATGACCGTAACATATCTCAGGATTCTACTCCTAACATAGATAACGTCGAAATTCGTACCGAAGTGTCAAAATAATCCAAGGACAAGAAAAAATTCAATTTGGGCGTGGACAACGATAACAAAACTAGAAAACGTCTTATTTGGTTTTGGTCAATAAAGTCCCGTTTTATTTGAAAATTCGTCCCAAGTTTTACCGCAAATAATCGTACTAAATATCGATGTGTTTACAGCAGTATCATGCACGAATGTGGAAATCTTTGTTACATAAATGCAGTGGCGTAGCTAGGGTGGGGCGGCAGGGGCGGTCCGCCCCGGGCGGCACGATTTCGGGGGCGCCAGTTTCCAGAAATTAGGCACCTCTAAGAATATGCTCGCATTGACACCCTCTATTAAAAAACTAGCAATTAATATCTTAATAATATCTCAATTATTTAAATATTATTAATTTCGTATCATAAAAACACGTAGGCTTATAAAGTATACTATACTTTAGGGCGCCATATTATTAAAAAGTTGTTACGTAGTTTCAGTTAACTCAGCGATTAACTAGGGGAAGCATATTCGTTTTTTATTGAGGCATACTTTAAAAGCTTTTTTCAATTGTCATGGCATACTTGGTCAACTGAATTAATTTGAAAAAATTTCTGAAGCATTTTGAAGAAACTGTTAGTAGGAAGCTTAATTTTGCTGACATTTACAAGTATTGCAATTAAATTTGTGAGTGAAGCGCTGGTAAAGGTTTGAAATCTACAATTGCACTACAAATACCCTTATTATTTGTATTCATATTCTTTTTATTCTTAATAAATAATATAAAAGAGGTGAGAAAACTAATATCAAGTAATTGTTTAAAATTGATGGCGTTTATTTATTTGAAACCATTAATATTTTAGAATTGAAATTTGTTAAAAATGAAACGAATAAGGCCAAGCGGTGCTTCCTTCCGAAGAATCAAGAAAATGAAAGAAAATGAACTAAAAGTGAATCAAGGGCAATTACTAAAATATATTCAGCGAGGAACAACGGATGGCACGATAGAGGCGCCCTCAGTTTCAAACTGTCCAGAAATTTTAAACGCATGTGATGAAAATCTTATGTTAGATAATTCTACAAGTTCTGAAAACAGCAGAAGTGAAGAAAAACTTTCATCAAGTGATATGTATAATTTAAAAGATGTTGGTTTATGGCCTTTTCATATAGACGAGTATACCCGTATGATTTTGGTACGACAAGGTGCTGCTGTTGTCCAATATTTAAACAGTGATTTTAGTGAAACCGGAACGCTTAGAGCAGGTGGATTAATTAAAGGTCAAATGCGAAAATTAACACGCGAATGGTTTTTTAAGACTCTAGCAAATGGAGAAAAAATGCTGAGGTCTTGGATGGTGTACTCTCCGTCAAAGAAAAAGATTTATTGTTTCTGCTGCAGAATATTTTTAGCAAATGAATCATGTTCTAATTTTGCTTCAGTAGAAGGTTTTGGGGTTTGGTGGAAATTAAATCCAAAGATTTGGGAGCATGAATGTAGTTCAGTTCATATTCGGAATTTTACTGCTTGGAAAGAAATAGAGCTAAGATTTCAAAAGAATATGACAATTGACAAAACGCAACAAAAAATTTAGATATATGCATTAATAAGTGGAGAGAAATCCTTGCCAGGGTATTTCATGTAATTATTTTTCTAGCAAAACAAAATTTGCCATTAAGAGGGCACCGGGAAGGATTTTGTCCTGACTCTAATGAATATATTGGACCTGCTGAAAATAGAGGAAATTTTCTGGAGTTGATAGATTTGCTGGCAAAATATGATCCAGTGTTACGTGAACACGTAACAAAAATACAACTCCGAAAAAATTCAAAATCTTATTTCTCTCCTTGCATTCAGAACGAGTTTATAGAAATTTTAGGCCAGAAAGTGAGAAGTAAAATCCTTGATGAAGTAAAAAAAGCAAAATATTTTTCCATAATATTTGACAGTACCCCTGACATATCCCATAAGGATCAAACAAGTCAAGTACTACGTTATGTTACTATCGAGGGTGATAATATAGAAATAAAGGAATCTTTTATTGACTTCATCGAAACCAAAGGCAAATCAGCGGAAGAAATAACAGAAATGATTTTAACAAAATTAAAAAATGATGGAATTGATATTAAAGATTGTAGAGGACAATCATATGACAATGCCTCTGTAATGTCCGGTCGACACACCGGGGTGCAAAAGCGGATAAAAGACATTAACGCAAAAGCAGACTTTATACCGTGCACGAATCACTCTCTTAATTTAGTAGGCACACATGCAGCTTCAGTATCCATTAATTCTCTCACATTTTTCGGAACTGTAGAGCGTTTATTTACATTCTTTTCTTCTTCTACTCACCGATGGGCTGTTCTCATAACTGCAGCTAACCATGGAGTTAAGCGTGCCATAGAGACACGGTGGAGCGCACGAGCTGAAGCAGTGACCGTGGTAAAAAAGAATTATAAACAAATTTTGGACGCTTTGGAAGGATTAACAGAAGAGGATGAAAATATTACTACGCGATCAGATGCTGGTGTTCTTCTGAATGCCCTGCAATCTTTTCCATTTCTCTGCTTCCTGGGTCTATGGGAATCTATTCTTGTGGAAATCAATGATGCTCAGAACTATATTCAAACCAGGGGTTTAGATATTAATCTCTGTAGCAAAAGACTTAAGGCCCTTCAAATGTTTCTAATGGACACTAGAGAAGAGTTAATAAATCGTTCTATTTCCTTTGCTACAGAAATATGCAATGAACTACAAATTGTCACAAAAAGACCGCGTCGAAGAAAAAAGAGAAAAATAATGTTTGATGAGCTGTATAATGAAGAAGAACTTCCTTACGAGACTGAAATAAGAAGGGAAATGTTCCTTTCATTTGACAAAGTGGCCGAACAAATACAAAGTCGTTTTGAACAGCTTCACAACCTCTCCGAAAAATACTCCTTTATTTTGCCATCAAATCTTTTGAATGAAAGTCACAATATTGAAAGAATAGATGATACCATAAATAATGAAGATTTTCATACTGAGAGAAAAAGGCTACAAAAATTTGTTCAAATTGCCACAAGATGCAATAAATATAAGTGATGGGCCGTTAGAGCTTCTGAAGTTTATTAAAAAGTTCGGTTTAGAGAGCTCTGTTCCTCATATTTTTATTCAACTTAGAATACTTTTAACTGTTGCAGTGAGCGTCGCTAGCTGCGAACGAAGTTTTTCGAAGCTAAAAATAATAAAAAATTATTTGAGATCAACCATGGGTTCTATTAGATGTAGAAATCTCGCTTTGCTATCAATAGAGCGTGAAGTTGCAGAGAAAATAGATATAAATGATGTTATTAACGACTTTGCACAAAAGAAGGCACGGAAAGTACGTGTATAAATATGTAAATAAATGTAATAAATGTAATAAATGTTAATATGTAAATTAATTTTAATTATTAATCTTATTACTTAATATAAGCTTAAACATATTTAATAATACATTAATATTCTATCTATGCTACACTGGAAGTAGTAATAATACTACAATTAAATTAATAAACAGCAAATAAGAGGTTTAGAAGCAGCGTTTCAGCACTCTGTTGGGGCGCCAATTTGATAAATCGCCCCGGGCGGCATAATCCCTAGATACGCCACTGCATAAATGTAATAACGGGTACATAATGAAACAAAGGGTGTTTTTAGCTCATACAGAACTTTCGATAGGAAAACTGTCAATACAAGCTGTCTTTCTGACTACTCTTGTTAATATTTATGTTCAGTATATGTGGGCGAATCATCATGAGTAGACTCACGCTAGAACAACGCTACTAAATTATCCAAATCTACTTTGAAAATCAGTCGTTGATTCCAGAAACATATAGATGATTTCGTATCGCCAAATTATGGCTAGCGATTAAGCTCATTTTTGGCATAGCGGGTTTGTTAGTAAGCAAAATTGCATAATTTAGAGTTAAACGAATCCACATAAATTGTGCAAAGTAACATAGGTTTTTTGAGGAAGAGAAAAGAATAATTAGGCGTGAATAATAGAATAAAGAATAATAGGCGTGTTGATCTGCAGTACATTGTAATTACCGCCGTGAAAAGCTTGAAAGGATTCGCAGGAATGGTAGCATTTTATACAGATTAAGGCTATTTCTTACTTCCCTCTATTTGATTCTGTGAAGTATATTTCTTGCAGCGTCAGCAACGGCAACGGCAAACGTAAAATGGTCGGCACAAATATAAACGCATTCAGATGTGGGATAAATGAAACTGGTCGGGTTCAGACATCAAGGCTGACCTTTTAGGTTTACATGCAATTTAATGTATTTGGAAACGACCAGCTAAGTATTTGATGAATTTCCTGTATTTCTTCTCATCTATTTATAATTTTTCAAGTTATTTATTACCATACCGGACAAAATGTTTGGTTTATGTATTTATATGATTTTCAGATAAATTTGGCAGAAGATTTAAATTCTGTAGCATTTTCAGACGTTTTATACTCTATGTACCAAATGTGAAACCTGTCGTGAATACTATTATATAATATCATGCTGAATATTTGCTGATGTCATATTGCTGATGCTAATGCATATTTGCTATAATTGGATACCTAATTGGCTAAGGTTATCCTAATGAATTAAAACCATGTCAGCCTCCATTTGCCTCTATGAATAAAACCATTTGCCTCTATGAATAAATTTCAATTTTTTCACAGGATATCTTTTGTAGTTTTTTTGAATCTCCCCTGAAGGAATGAACAATCTACGAGAGGGGTAGGGAAAATATATGGGCTTTGTAATCGCTCTAATAACAACATATTTAATTAGATCAGATGCAAAGAGCTCGTTAAAGTTCCTAATTAAATTTTATTTAGCATCTATCTTTGAAGACACGTGGAGTACAGGAACATATAATTTATTGCTTCGGGGAGTTTGAGGCTAGTATATTAAACAAATTGAGTAAAAACGCACTCAGTAACCTCTCTGCCACATTATATCTGTCACATCGAAAGGAACGAGTTGTTTGCGACAGGCCCTAGGCCGGACACAAGTCGCCCATTGATTGGCTGATTGATACACACTCCTCCCATATCGTGCATTATCTACCGAACGAATGTATTACAAAGGAAAAAATGGATTTAAAAATATTGGGGAAAATCTGTGTATTAGATAAAACAATTCGATTTTGGCAGCTGTGATTTATTTAGCCAGCTTTGACTACATCGACAAAGTTACACAGTGTGAATTTTGAACACATTTATTGGTATTTTTAACAACCCTCATTGAACCCGACAAAGACCAGATGTTCTAAAAAAAGAAAAAATAGAGGTAAACAGCACCGGATAATTCACTTTGATTGCTTCTTTGCCGTCGCTTAGCATATCTATCGACTTTATTTGCTTTAATTTTTCGAGAGAGATGTAATCTTATTGCCTTTTATCTCGTTAATAAACTAAACTGGTTTAGATGAATTAAACCCAATTAAACCTCTTATAAACCGAATTTAAAAAGCAGCAAATCCAAACATTCTTTTGACAACAATTTATATCCACCGGCACAATTATATTCTGCTGGCCACATATAATGTGTATATAAACGCATAGCAAATGACAAGCAAATCCTATAAGAAATTACTAACAAAAGGGAAAATAGTAATAAAAGCGTTCTATATGTTTATTGATTTCCATTGTCAGCCAGAGGTGTAGAACAACTTGGGAGTGATCACAATGTTGCAGGTAATAAATTCTAGATGGCACAATATTTGGTCCCCTTTTAATTTCTTCCGAGACAGTGTTGCCGTTCTGAAAATATAAGTTGTAAATTAGTAACTTCTGAGGATATCCGTCATTATCTGCAAACAAACGAAATATTCCGAAACTGAAGAAAAACGTATCTAGTTCAAGAAAGAATATCTTTAAATTTATTCAGGAAATTTTGAACCAATTCGATTCAATTAGTGAGTAATCAGATTTCTTAAACTTTAGAGGATATCTTGAAAAACCCTTCAAAATTATTATATTCTTTACAATTTACTTCAATAATTTTCATATGGCATCACTCATATATTTAATGCTTTTAGATCAGAAAGGTAATAAACAAAATCAGAAATTCAATTATTTAAAATTCTTAAAATTCTCATATATTTAAATAGAAAAAAATTTTAATCATTAGAGAATTATTAGCTATAATACGGTTTTTGTCTTTTTATGATATAATATCATCATTAAATTGATTCCATCCTGAATCAATTTAAAATATAATAAATATACTCACACATACTCGAACAAATGCAAGTTATTTGATTTTACCATTTCATTACTAAATTTTTAGTTTAGTGAAATAGTCAAATGTTAAAAACTCCAAATAATCAAAGTGCGGTAAAACGGAAACAAAACAGAGGAGTGTTGTCGACTTTGAAAAAGGATATATGAAATGTGATTCTGCAATCTGATTTCACGGCCCTAATATTGGACTAAATAGAAACGCAATCCATTAAGAGACGAAAAAAATATTATTTTACCTTGTTTTAATTTTTTAATTTTCCGTCTTTTATGAAACATTAATTTTGCATTTTAAATTATTACATAATTTGACGAAAACTTAACTGAATATAAAACACCAATATCCAATGACATTTAATTTCAAAAATTAGACATGTCATTTAAAATGTCAATCAGTCAGTGTTAGTGAATCAGATCGGACTCGCTTTTATTTATGGTTGAATTAAATTGCGCGACTTGTTTGGATATTGCCACATGTTCTGTTACTTGTAAGTTATGCTATGTATATCTTATCACTATGTAAGTCATATAAGTTGTGTGCTAATATAAATGGGATGATGAATCTTATCACTCTCTCTCTCTCTTTAAGACCCGGTACATTGTTTTTTGATAAGACCTGCTGTTCTCTACAAAACTACAAAAACAAGCACACCCCACCCCGCCTAGCTAAAAGTGATATCCTGAGCATATTCAAATCGCTGTTGAATGACGGTGTCAAAATTACATTGGTTCTTATTGAAAATGAAGATATAACAAAATCTCCCCTCATTCGGAGCGACAGAACCTATTCTATATTGATCATTCCCATTGCTTACTTCTTCTTGTTCCTGTCACTGTTGTTGTACTTGTTCATATGAATTGATTGAACATTAAAGCTCATCGCTGTAATTAACAAACTGACTGCGTTTAGTTGGTGCCGTTATTTGGACTAAAATGAAACAAAACCAGGAAGAACGTTAATTTCGGCCCGGTTGAAACTTATATATCTTACACCCGTAATATAAATTTATAATCTGATCATAATGATCAGTGGGTACCCTCCGTTTCTTCAATATTATATTTACCTTATCCGAATTAATTTAGGTCTACTAACTCATCTTCTACACAACTTTTTCAAAAAACTTCACATTATAAGGAGGGAGCCCGTTTCTTTCGATTGTTGAGAAATCGGCCTTTGAAATGGGATTTTTTATATAAGATCGGTGTGCCACTGGTCCAATTTACCTCGCTTTCAATACCAAACAGCCTATGATGACAATAAATATTTGCAACAAATTGCTTGATCGAATGCAATTGTGATTTCCAGATACAAGCAAACAGACAGACTGACGAGTGTGACGGAGTAGCTTCAAATTAGGCATAGGTGAATGTCACTATGAAAGTATTCTTAAATCATTCCTTTAGCAACAAAATATAAAAGTGTGCCCACTTCGATTTTTAAAATGAAAATTTTTACAGAAGGCGCACACCAGATTTATGCCGGCTAATCAGCATTGGAAAACCTTGTATTATTTTGTTTATAAGTAAAGCCTGTTCATACCGAAACATATAATAAAGGGTTCATGAAGTAAAACTCATTTCCATTTTTTAAAACTTAATTTTTTGAAAAACCAAGGGTAACAACCCCAAGTATTGAGAGCCAGGATCATCTGAAATTTTCTACATTTTCAACTTTCTCACTACGGTTGATTAAATAAATATATACAATTGTCGCCCCATTAGTTAGTGTTATGGTTGCTGCGGCGTACCTTCGCCTCATTTTAATTTTTAAATTTGCGGTAAAATGTTTAATAAAAATTTAAGTAAATTTCGGAGAGTATAGAGAGGTAATTCTGAAAGAACAAAGTACAAAACGAGACCTGTCAGCTGTATATATTTATAATTTTTACCCACTTTTGCGATAGATCCATTCCATTCTTCTAAACTTCTCTCCACTAACGTAATTTTGTGTAGCACTTGAAACCCCTTCTTCGTCATAAAATGTATGTGAACCAAAGGGCAATCTACTTATCCGGTTGTCCTTGCATTAATAATGTATGGGGTTGCGTGTTCAATTAGGTATTCAAATTAAAGACGATTAAGCAAAAGAATTAAAGAAAGATGTATTCAAATTGAAGACAATTAAGCTCCGTCCTGAGCATTGTGAAAAGTTCGTCAAATATTCATCAAAAAATGTCAAAAGTCAAATAGTTAGGGGGGGTGGAGATAGAGGGAAACAAGACAAGAAACTTCTAGTGCAAATCTCTAATAACCAGCAGACCGGCAAACTGAATAAATACAATTAATAATGAAAGAAACCCTGATAAATAAGGTTGATGATGATGATCAGAATGAAAGTGACCGTGGTAATAGTTATTGATGTAGACGATGATGTAGTTATTATATTCTGCCTGAATTTGATTTCATTATTTTAACTTCTTGAAATTTTAGAGAATTATATATTCAGGATAAACGAAAACAATAAATTCGTAGTTTCTCAACACGCGAACTGTTCAACATTGACAAGAAACGATTGTCATTGTAAGTGATTGTCATCACCATATCAGTACAAAATCTTCATTAAAACAACGGCCATCGAAAAATGGCAATAGCATCCAGAATGGCTAACCGACATCCAATTGTAGCGCGTTACAACATCAAGCAGTCATTTAATTTCGCCTTATAGTCACTTTTTACAACGCACGAAACGAGGAGTCTGAAGAAACACTCTGGCACTAAAAGAAAAATTTATTTGGTGGTTTCTGTTGTAGTTGTTCCTGAAATATATTACTAAAAATGCGAGTATCACGCCAACTGATTGCAAATATCATATTACAGAGGACGAACAGTTATGGCCATGGAATTTTGTATATATAATAATTGACACCTACACTGCTTTTTACGACTAATATGAATTTATCAGGGCTGGGCTGACTCCTCAGCTCGAGGACCCAAAATTGTTCACTCCATATTTCAGTGTAAGGAAAATTGTTCATCGAAAAGATGGTATTGTGTTTCCCACCAGTTTTCCTCCCGTCTTTCACAAAGTTTTGAATAGAGTAGAATGGATCGGCTAATACCTGAAATCTCTTTAGTTTTCTGGAGTATATGACCCTATATCCATTTCCTTTCGAATGTAAAAGCAATGATTTTTACATATTCGTTTACAATAATCGTTTCACTAAAGGTTTTCTCTTAATGAATTTCAGAAATGTATAATCCTATTCCTTTGGATGTGGTAATAAAATATTGATTATGAAATAAAGTTGGAAATAAACATGGCTCACCCAAACAACAAGAATACCCCATTAAATTATGCCCAAACTTCATTAGTTCCAAGGGTTTACCCTCCTTGTTATATTCATTGCATTCATGGTATTATTTCATTTGCGATTGATGGATTTTTTGCTGGACCGTTTGGGAATTAATTTGGGGATGAGTGGGAGACCCAACCAATTGGAAATTATTTTTGATTGAAAAGCAAAAAGTTCCTTATTCCTTATATAAGATATCAAGTGCGTTTTTGTGACTTCCGGTAAAATACCAATTTTCGCCCTTCGTCGTTTCAAGAAAAATGCCATATGTTAAGTGCAAATCGAACTCAAATTAAAGGTTGCAATCTGTACAGGGTGAATTTCATTGTCTGTATAACCACTTCGAGACTAACTCTCCAGGGTGGAATTTTGGAGTAGGTTGACCTGATGATGGCACTGTTTAATATTTAATTATATCACAGTATCCGGCGACGATCCCATTTATCCTACTGTCGTGATATTTCATTCAAAAAAGTTCAAAGGTTGAATTCGTAATTCCTTGTAGCGGTTGGTTAACGAACGTTTGGGTATTGGTAATAAGAGTTTTCGTTGATGAACACATTTCGGTACGAAGCAAAATTGAGAGTTAAATGAGCTCTCGACACCTTTTCTAAGTCTTAGCTTAATATTTTTGACTTGGCACCTTTTCGGATAGTCAGATCTGGTGAAAGACCCTTATTCCGGAAATAATTTCAAGATTCCAGCGCCATCTTAAAAATATCGGAAAAAGGCGCTTGTTAATCAATAGTTTAAAATAAACATGTAGGCATGATTATCTACACTGCCGATAATGTTTTATGTCTCTGATCATTATTTTCGTTTAATTATTATTTTTTCGACGAGTGGCAGTTTCCAGTTGATAAAATTTAATGATAAAATGTTCCATTTGATACAGGTGAGGAGAAACTGGA
This sequence comes from Physocephala rufipes, assembly GCA_963966595.1. NCBI lineage: Eukaryota > Metazoa > Arthropoda > Insecta > Diptera > Conopidae > Physocephala > Physocephala rufipes. Next base: position 21,576,056 of record OZ016502.1, on the reverse strand, counting down.
AAGCCAAATTTCGCAAGATAATTTTATGTAAAAAGTGAGCGAGTAGAGAAACCCGTGGAGGGTTTATTTATGAAGGTTTATGAGGGTTTATTTATGAATTTATTTTCACATTCTCTGAGCAGTATATATATATATATATATATATATATATATATATATATATATATATATATATATATATATATATATATATATATATATATATATATATATATATATATATATATATATATATATATATATATATATATATATATATATATATATATATATATATATATATATATATATATATATATATATATATATATATATATATATATATATATATATATATATATATATATATATATATATATATATATATATATATATATATATATATATATATATATATATATATATATATATATATATATATATATATATATATATATATATATATATATATATATATATATATATATATATATATATATATATATATATATATATATATATATATATATATATATATATATATATATATATATATATATATATATATATATATATATATATATATATATATATATATATATATATATATATATATATATATATATATATATATATATATATATATATATATATAATGAAAAAAAATATTTATTTAAAATAACCAGGACAAATTAAGGAAATTATAACCCAAGACCCGACAAGAAGGAAAGATTCAATTTTCTAATAGCCTCTGAGAAATATCTTTCTCATTTTCAACGAAATTATGCTCCAAAAGTATACACTTGGTATTTTGTAATAGTGGGAGTGCCACATCTATGTTTGTAATATAATATAACATTCGTGCGTGAGGTAGAGCATAAAATATTGTCGTCAAAATCCGTCTACAGGAGTTAAAAGTAAACTACCTACACTTTATATTAGGTAACTGAGGAGGTTCTCATCCGATTTCGTCCATTATCAATACCAAGCAGCTTATAATTACACAAAGTTTTTGTGCCAAATTTCATGAGGATATCGCTTTTCATCAAATCATGACTACAGGCGAACGAAAACAGGTATTGACATGTAGTTTGGCACCATTATTCTTCGACGCTACAAGCAATTCGAAGGGTTGAAAAACGGCAAAATTTGTGTAGTGTCACGCCTCCTTTCTTATAAAATAAGACTGGCAAGGACATTTTTTCAGTTTCTAGTGAATTTTTGATGTTGAAATATTATGTTTGTGGTACTACTACTCTAAACCATGTGTGTACCCTTTTGGAAACAGTTGTGCGACTAGATGAGCCAATATATTAAAACTAGTCGAGAAAAGGGAAATGTAATATTAGAGTGCACTAACCACTATGAGTATTAGGACCAAACTATAAACTTGTATTGTATATTCGTTCTTACTTGTTATTATTTCTTGAGATTTAGGAAAGACTTCCCATAATCCCTCGTCGAATTAGTTTTGGAGACAAACCGGTTTCGGCGACGTGATATCTTCAGCGTCTCTATTCATTCTTGTTGTTTTGTTCGTACTTTTTCTTTTGTTTGCTTTTGTTTCTTCGTTGCGATTTCTTCGTGTGCTCTTGTGAATGGTTCGCGCGTGCCAAGATGTGTATTCGCCGTTCGCGACGAACGAAATTGTTTTAATTTTGTACGAAGGTGTAGTTTCAGTACATAAGATTTATTTCGATGACATGGGAGTCTATTTCTTGCGTATGCACCTTTTCGCAGGCTTCTTTATGATAGGTGAATCTCCGTGAATTTTCGTTGACCCTCCATGGTAATTCTGGGGTTTTTTCTGTGACTTTCGCTCTAACGTATTTAACGATTAATTCTAGGTCATCAAAAATTACGTTTGATAGAACACTGATTTATGCATTTATAACTTATTCGCCAAATTTCTGTTTATATGTGTTTATGTTTTCAAGAATATTCAGTTGCCGTCCTTCTGTCAAAGCATACAGTAATTTCATTACCTTCCTGGTGTGAGCCAGTGTGGATTTGTTCTTAAACACATGGTCCACAGAACTGGATTCTATTCCTATATATTTTCTTGTTTTCTGAGATATTCCCGTGTATATTAAGGAATATTGTCTTTAACTTTTGTTCTATTTCGACAATGTAGCCGTGTTGAACTTTGATAGCTTGTATGCCGATTTTCCAGTGTATTTTAACGTTGTTTTGGTGTTGAAGTACAAACCTTTATTGGTAATTTTAATAAATACATATTTTTAATTTTAATTGCGTCACAGACCCTTGGCGACCACTGTATGTACATGAGAAAAGGTTGAGTTATACACAATCCATAACGTTGTGTTAAAAATAGTCAAGGTAAAGCATATGACAGTAATTTTATGCAATTAACAAAATCGCCCACAATCTGAATACATTTGGTATTTTTGGGAGTAAAATTCTCAGCATCCTACAGAAAATGATTTTTAATTGGTAGTTATGCTTTCCTATGACCTCCGCCACTGAAAATTATTTCGAGTACACAAACAGTATGACTGAGAAGTTATTTCTACTTATTAAGGCTTCAGAGTCAGGTTTTATCTTACTTTTTTATTTTATTTTATTAGGTTTTATCAGGTTTTATCACCGCAGAACAAATTTCTGCAGCGCACGATCCTTCGATATTGTCGCGTCCGCAATTCTAACTGACGTTAACCAGGGTCCCGCAAACTTATGACAACAATTAAATAAAATATCTCAACTCCGTAAAAGTGTCACTACTGAAGTTAGCAGTCAAATTAATCCGCATTATCAATAAATATCCGCTCTATGTAGAAAAGCCATTACGCCATTCCTATTAATAAGTCCTTTTAATAAGACATTAAATTAGTTCAATAAAGGGATTGTGATTTTGCAGGTTATGCTATTTTTCTCTTTGTACAAAAATTTCCAACAAATATCCATTTCACCGCAATAGTTATTATTTATATATTTTTCAGATCAAATATAATTAGTAAATGACAGAATTGTTTTACAAAGGGTGAAAAATTAAAAAGAAATTAATTTCATGTCAATCACGACACTTCAATACCTTTAGCAACCTCTTTTTATTTTCAATAATTTTAATATTTTTTTCTGAATTACTGAATTATTTGGTCTTTGCACAATTAAAGCAAAATTTTTATGTACACATAAATTTTATATTGAATTTTCCTTTATTTTCATTTTATCGAAAAATAAATAGGCAATTCTCAAGAAAATTTTTATTTGTTAGATTTTCTTTTTATTTTTTTGTTAGATTTTATTGAGATCTGGTATTTAACGCTCCTAAGAACCGTCCTTTTTTACATTCCCTGAATTAATGATTGCGGCAGGCGGATGCGTAGCATTTAATTAATGTTCTAACCATTTCACGAAAATCAAAATATGTTAATTTTGTGGTTGCCCCGTGAGGGCACATTTCGTGTCGGGTATATATTATTTCCGATTACCGAATACTAATAGAAAGGCTATTGATTTAGTAACGACCACAAACCAACTTGCTCTTAATGCGTTATCGATAACCATCCTTAAGGCATTTACAAAAACATGGATAACAAGAATTTGCTCAGATAAAAAATCTCTAATGTGCCTAATTTTTTCTTAGACATGCCATCCTGCAAACCCCAACCTCAGACGGTCCTCGTGGGATGAATATCGGCACGTTTAATAATATCAAACAAACATGACTAGAATGATTTCAGCAGCTGAAATGTAAGAATAACGACCATGAGATAATTCAAGAACGGAGAACCCACACACACGCGCGAATATCTTTTTTAGTATTACCACTTAAATTGCTTTTTGTTCTTAATCATTTTGATGCATCGCAATTTTTCCAATGAAGTAGAATCCTAAAGAGGTGGTACAATTTTGATTATTTTGGAATATGAATCCCTTGATAATGTTGATATCATTGATGATAAATGACTGCGATTTATCATGTTTCATTTATTATTCATCAGAGTATATGACGTGGGGACGCAAAATATATATTTATAAAGTTATAAAGATTATAATCGCACTGGCGAAGGAGTGAGTTATAATGGGGAACGTTAATGAGATGGCACATGATGCGTTGGACTTAACATTTTTGTGGATACAGTCCCAGAAATCAAATTTTCGATATCAAATATGTTTTTATGTCTTTCTTTCCCTTTTCATTCCCATGTCTCTCTTGGAGGAAAACTTTCAGGCATAAGCGATTATTTTAAGGCGAAGACGATATTAATAGATGAGTGTTTTGGCTTTACCCAAGGCTACAATGATTTGCACGACTAACAATTTTCTACGATGTTAATACTTTGATTTTTAAAGGAGCTAATATTTATTTAGTTCCTATCCTTTCACTATTCATTAAAACCATTTAATCAATTTGGGTTATCGGCTTTCCTGATTCGTCTATCAGTATCTGAAATGAAAACATTCACATTCGAATCACATGAAATGAAAACATACACCCGCACATTACATTCGCACATTCATAGTTTCGGATTTTTCTTCCCACCCTGTCACGCTGAAAATGAAAAAAAGAATGATTTTATTATACCATGAATTCTCGACATGCTTTCCCTTTTCTAGGTAACATTTCACACTGTGAGGAAGCAAAAGGATAAATTATCAGGTTGCTCATATTTTCAAATTGCCTTGATTTACACAAGAAATAAGGAAATATAGTCCGTAGATTGATTCCCAACTGCACTTTTAATACGATACATATAAAGAAAGAAATTACGTCGATGATGAAGCAAGATGTCAGTTGAGAACAATTATTATCATCAATTTTCACCCTTCTATAACCCCTAAGATTTCCTATTCAAGAGTACAGACTTAATAAATAATAAATCCTAAGGATTATAGCAGGATGAGAACTGATGATAATAATTGTTTTCAACTGATATCTTGCTTCATTATCGATGCTATTTTATCTTCCTTAAGTTAAGTTGTTTAAGATTTAATGCTCATATTGATGGTATCTTGCTACAGATCAAGACGGCCATGGACCACGTAAGAGTCGCAACAGGTGGTATTATTTTAACACCATAGAAACAACAGTAATGACTACAATCCCAAGGATCACATTTTTATTAATATTTATGATTACCATTATGGTTCCCTTCATTGTTCGATAAGTTTTCGATTTGCCCATTTTCAATTCCAAACAAACCATTATGACAAAGAATGCTCCTGCTAAATTTCTTGTCCATAACTCATTTCGTTCGACTGTAATCGTGATTTCCACAGACGGACACATCGACACATAGATACATGGACCGGGAGATACACAGAGAGGCAGAGAAACAGACGGACAGACATTGCTATAACTCAGGAAATTGATTTAGAACAATAACATATATACGTTTCATTACCTACCACGTATCCTTTAATGGGTTTTAAACGGAAGCACAAAGTTAAGATATATTAAATTTATCCCTCTGCATTCAAGGAGGAATAGAAGGAGGTCGGTCTAAAAGTTTACTCAACGCACTCAAGGGAGCTAAGAGTCGAGAGTTATCAATATTTTTTTCTTTAAATCATAATCCCTACAAAAAGGGTAAAGCAACTAACCCCCTAGGAGAATAACTTTCGCTTCTAGGTCAAATTATGTTAAAAATGACCATATCATCATTTCGAGGTTGAAACACAATTATTATTATACCGTATAACGACATTTTATTGAGCTATTTGAGAAATTATGTGACAATTTCTGACGGGTCTACATGCAATCTAACAAATGATTTAGATGTTTGGAGAAATAAATGAGTTGTTTTTGGGGATAGATCTCTGTCAGGTTTTGTTTGTTCCGACGTATAAACTTTTGGTTGATTGCATACTTCAGTTTTTATTGTGTCATTCATGCTGTGTCCCGAAGAGAAAACTTCCACTGGGAAAAAATTTAACTGCGGGCGAATGGCTATTCGCTAGGTCGAAGATGCGAGGTGCGTTTTCAATAATGTATCGCTAAAATGTATATTTCGTACAATACTACACTTCGTTGCTTTTCACAATATCAATAATCACATCATTCACTGCAAGAAACTAAAAATTACATTACGTTATACTCGAATAGCTTTGGCGAATTTATTGGTCCAGTTTCTTTGAATGAGTGGAATAATTAACGATAATCAGTGAGCGCATTTGTTAATTTAATCCTTTTAATGCACTCTTGTTGCCTGGCCAGTTAATACCGATGTGCTCTTGAGTATGTTGAAGTATGAATTATATTAAAATTTATTATTACGTTGCAAATTAAATAAATTCTCGTGGGGCAACACTACGGTAAACTTTGTTTCAATAAAGTAAACAATAATATTATAATAAAGTTACGATAAAGTAAAATTCAAGAGTCGTTTCAGAAATTGAATGAACAACCAAAATTTATCGATTTTCTCAAAAAATTAATTTCCCGTAAAGCCATCCGCATAAGTTGGGAGTTATTCTCAAACTTACTTCCTTAGGATTCTTGTTATTCCCAAAATATGTTTTACAATATTTATCTTATATTTCGAGGATACTTTTATCTCGTTAATACTGGCAGGAAACCTCAGTTTCTAATCAAATGTATTCAAATCAATTTTGACTTATCCCAAAGCTTTCCTGCGACGTTTAAATCCCGACATTATTTGCGATATTTAGGTTGACTTTATGCCGGATTTGCTGAATTTGCATAAATAGCTTTTTATAATTTTATCAAATTCGCTATATTTTAAGGTAAAGGAACGCATGCACGTACACAGATAAATGTAAATACGGTAATACGCAGAGATGTCACATAACATGTCACAACAAATGCATAAACAACCAAAAAATCACACATTCACACATCTAAACGGGAAAGACAAAAATTTTTCACTCGTTTAGAATTCTGTCAAAGGAATACGGGAAACTAAATATATCCTTCAAAAAAATCCTTCAAGCATTAGAAGAAAGAAAAGCTTCTGATTTTTTCTCTTCTATAAACTATATATAAATTTAATTTATGTTCCAACGAATATTAAATCCCATTTTTCGTGAAACAGTTCAGATCGTTTGTTGATTTTTTATGACGAATATAATTTCTATATGATATAATTTAAGGTTATGCTTTGGTATTGCATTAGGAATTATATTTATCGAAGCATATTCAGTAACAATAGTGGCAAACTCCAACAACAGCAACAACCCAAAAAATGACAAAAAAGGAACGACTGCCGCTGCATCATAATTGACAGCTCGGATTTATTTTACTTTAATTTAGAAAATAGAAGTACCCAATAGTGATCATATAAAAACATTGTCCAAAGATAATTTCAAGTTCAATATTGATGAGATATTTTTTAGGAGATATATGAGATTAGGAGTATATGTGCAATTCAATTTATGTAACGAATCTACAGGTGGATCCGTTATAAATGCATATCTTGTTCATTCTGATTTCGTACAAAGCAGCTTCTTTGAGTTTTTGGAAATAGTTTTCTGAAGAAAAAGAAATTTTGGGGATTATTTTTTTCTGCGCGCCGTCTAATACTGTTAATACCTTATCATAGTTACCATGTACCATGTACCATGTACCAATACCTTATCATAGTTACCATGTACCATGTACCATGTACCAATACCTTATCATAGTTACCATGAATTAAAGTAACAAAAAATGTATTCCCAGCAGATTTTCATTAGATAATTTATAGTTTGAGCAAACGCGAGAGTTCTTTATTTGCGTTCGTACACTTCTGTACACCCGTGTACGAGTAGATGAATGATATCAATATTAATTCGTTGTCCAATTGCACCACTTACTAGTCAATGATCTTTACATGTAGCAATTGAAAAATTCCTCACACATTCTTTTAAATATAGGAATACTACCGGGTTGATTCCTTGAATGTGGCAATTTTTTCGCTAAAGAAAATTATAGAATTTGTTTCAGCATAATTAAAAAAAATACTCTCAGCGAATTTGTTTTCTTAAATGAAATATAATAATACTAAAAAATCTGGATAGAAGCGGCAAAGACGTTTTTGGAAGTCGTACGGTTGCCGATCAATAATTATTTACAGATGCAATGATTGTTTCCTCAATCTAAAATTGTTATTTATTCGAATTAAGTTTTATTTATTTTGTTTTCGCTCATCCTCAGCAAATGTTAAAAGTAAAATAAATTCCTCCATATTTTTATGTTTATTTTTATCACCAACTTAAAAATTGTGTAAATAAGTATTCAAAAAAGTCGGCCGGCACTGAAATTTATCTATTACTTTTGTCGCAAGTATCTCTGTTAAGACCTGCTCGTTGGTTAACAAAATAGTTAAGAATTTTGTTGTTAACTTTTGGGCAGAACACGAAACCATAACAACCTTAACCTTGTTAATTTTGTGAGCTTAATTAACGAGTCAGCATAGAACTATTTAGGGTACAAATATATAATTATGTTATAAGAATTAGTGGCCAAAGTCCTCTAAAACCTTAATATTATTTTGTAACATTTTAATAAAATTAGATCGTAATAAATTTTCTCAATTTTCCACGAAATTTATAAAGATACTAACATAAGCACTCCTTCCAAGTTTCATAAAGTTAGAAAGAATTATATCATTTGCAACAACCACAAAGTTTTCAAACTTGAACCTAATCTGTTTGTTCAATAAAAGAAAAGATTAAGAAATAACTTCGTATAAATGACATTTGCTAATTTGATTGAATTATGTTACGAAAATTTCCTTACCACTTGAAACCATACATATGAAGATTCGCACGACACAAACCATGTAAAAGCAGACACATGTGCATGTGTTTACTAATGCAATTTGCCAAAGAATGGCAAAGAATGCGACTGAAAAGCTTAATTGATTGAAACATTCCTAAATTTCGTTCAAGAATAGTTATAATTATAGCTATTAATTTTATTCCCGAAATTAAAAAGAACTGAATTACTCAAATGCTTTTGAAATTTTTTGTAAAAATATCCATTATATATGTGAAAAATTTCAGCAACTTGGTTAAGTGATACTGTTCCTCATTGTTTCTAATAACATCGGTCTCAATATTGCCATAGAAGCTATAGATTTCCATCTATCTTTCTTTTCACATCTTCCAGCGGTACAATTTTTACTGTCCATTCTGTTGTTTGATTTTGTCGTTTAAATAATTATTCAATTTTCATAAAAAATATGTCCATTGTGCTTCCAAGCCATACAGCAAATTCTAAAACTCACGCTAGTCATGGGAAATATTCTTAAAATTGAAAGAGCTCTGTAATATGCCTCGTATTACGCTTAATTAAACGCATATATAAATACAGAAAAAGGTGATTTGATAGGAGTGAGGCGAGCACTTCTCACTGAAAACAACTGAAGCTAATTCTAATCCCGATTAAATCCTTCCTTTTTAGCATTTTAATTGAGACATATATTATTGTGACAATTATTTCATTTCATTATTAGCGACTTTTTACCAATACCTCATCGCAAGAAATTTGGTGCAAAAAAAATTAAGTAACAACCAGAAAAAAGGCCAAAGGGAAACTTGAAAAAAATTAATTATGGTACCCAATATCCACCTGAGATCTCCTCACATTTCAATGATTCATTTCTTCAAGAAAATAAATTTAAAGAAACACTTTAGTTAAATTCTTCAAAATTTATTTATTACTTTCCGTCAAGAAGATTATAAAATAAATCTTCATGAATCCTTTCGGTACACACTTGCTAACAATTAAGATTTTGTCGTAAAAAAGTTTTCTTCAGTAGAATCTTCTTCAGGAAATCCTTCACCTTGGAGCTTTCTATCTTTTAAAATTTAAAAGTCAAAGTTTAAATTTTATGAGTTATGAATATTTCCCAACTTTTAAAAAGATTAATTGTGGTGTCACGATACTTCAAAAATTTCAAATTTTTTTTTCGTAAAAGAAATAAAAGACGCTAAAAATTGAAAGTTTAAGCAAGTTTTAACAACTGCTAAGAAGCAGCAACATCGCATCTGCTTCAACACTTTTTCATTCTCCATTAATAGTAATGCTCAACCTTTCCAACGGCCTGTCACCTCAAATCACTGCGCAGTGCGTGCGTACCCCTATGTGCTGTGCGTACCCCTATGTAAGTACAACATATTCGGGGATGGTGTAGGCAACATCGATGTAAAGTTATTAATGTTTTTCCTTTCAAATGAAGAAATACTAATAGTTTCTTTTTAAATATGAAATTAAAAAACTATCTGAAGATAAGAAAAACAAACATGAAAGAAATGAAGTTCCAAGGAGTTGTGAATAGCAACCGAAAATAAAGCCAGACCATAGAGAGCGAACAGAAAATAATGTTGTAAATACTGTACATAAAAATGTTCTTTAAGGTTTAACACTGAAGAGTGCAAAAAACATAAGTTATGGCTTCAACAGAGAATCGTTTTAGGAATTAATTGTCTGATTTTTATTAATTGGATGGAATTAATTGTCTGTAATAATTGCTACATAAATACCATTAACTCCATCACTAGAATGAGTTTTGAGTTAGGCTGGAATATATTTCTTCAGAAGCGAGCACACCGCGAGAAAGCAACTGAATATTTAAATCTAATTTCGGTAGAATTTTTATTTATTCTTTTTTTTGTGTGTAGGAATAGATTGCTAGGAAATGTACGAGTAAATGAAATATTTGAAAATAATTTAAATTTCAATCTTCTTTGTGTTCATAATTTTTTCGGGCATAATTAAAATGTTGGGCATGTGTTTACTTATTTTAATCAACTGGCTTCTTTTTTCGATGCCTAGCAAATCAGGTGATAGTTCTTTTTCTTTGGAAGAGCTTAGAGTGATCTCTGTAGCTACGCAATAATATCACTCCATAGTAGATAGGTCAAACGATAGGTCTTGTAAAATGAAAAATGTGGCAATTTTTTCGTGGCATTAGATAAGAAAACCAGTTTAACTATTTTACTTTACTAAATTTCAAAGCTTTCCGTAAGAGTTACCGCATATATTTTATAAAAATTTGTTGAAAACTTAATTTAAAAAAAATGCAATTTCTTATAAAAATTAATACAAAGTGCATAAAGAAATCTACTAAAATTATTAATAGAATTTTACAAAATTTACGCTGGACCGAAGAACAAAAAACTTGTCTGGTTTAAATCAATATCACTTTATTGATATGGTTTATCTCATAAGAACCAGCTTCATATTGATACTGTGAAAAATTTAGATGCATTTTAAAATTCATTGAATTATTAATGTCATAATGATCACTATTACGATCACGCGGCTGCTTTTAAGCACGAGGGTTGCTTTTATACACCAACTATACTATTATTTTCTTCACGAGGGCAAATGATGTCCGTTTAATTTGAAATACCTGGCTTTCATATACACCAATACTCGTACCAATGACGGGACGTATTAAGTCACATGCTTAACATTTTGACCTTATTGTGAAGACCACTGGCGCAATGAATGCCACTAAATCTGTTTCTAAGTCATGAAAACCTTATTCACGTCTTAACTTGGACGTTTTATGTATCGCCAACGAAATAGCCAGAATGTATGAAAAAACACATACTCACAAAAATATGTAAACAGATAGCAAGTGTCCACTTCTCGTTAGATTGACATGAAGGATTATTAACGGTGAAGTTGGATTAAAATTCTGTATTAATTTCGTTTATAAATAAAACAGCAAAGCAATCTCGATGGCCCAAAGTCAGTCACCATAACCACGATAAGACTAGAAAATTTATTGAATTCGGTCAAAAAAGTTTAATAATAATGTCATAATTAAAATGAAATAATAAATTCTAGAACAATTGCTGTGTATTAATAATAATGCATGGATTTCGGAATTTATGATATTATCGAAGGTGGTTAGGTTTACATCGAAATAACTGACTCAAATCTGGATTAAATTAATTTTGCGCTGAACAATTATCTACGTGGGCGCAATGTCAATGATAGTTCATGAGAAGTAAATGAAAATGAGAAATTATTATTACTAGTCGCCACGTTAATACATTATTGACACTTTTTATTAATTTTGCTCGATGTTAACAATGGCATCATGAAAATATGGCACACGCGCACAGACTATTAAGGGACGGCAGAGATTGCGTACAAGATTTCAAAAGTACAAGAAACTATTATCTCCCTCTGGGAAATAATAGCTTATTTAAGCTGGCGAAAACAGCGATAACATTGTAAATACAACAGCTTTTTGGTTAAAAGCTTTAATAATTTTTATATTTCAGACATCCGTTTTAAAAATGATGCGCTTCAAAACGACTCTATTTCAAAAAATTTAAATCTTTCAATATTTTTTTTAAAACGATTAGAAAGCTGAAATTTTTAACCGATGTGCTCACCATTACTTATTAACTATTAAAGAAGTTTCAACATTTTCAGTCTTAATATTAGGGCTTCCTGACTTCCAATCACAATTAACATTAAACTTAGCATAAATTGAATTTTAGGGTCAGGACAATTACAGACAACATAACCTTCTCAATTTACTTACTCCTCAGAATAAAAAATTAAATCTTATTTGGACAGATTTCGGGTGCATAAGTATTTGTGTTGGATACAGAGGATTTGCGCGTAAATCGCTGTGTTTAATTTAAATTTTGTGAATGATTTGCATTTAAATTAGTTTAGGTAAGCTGTAACTTTTGAATGTTATTACGAATGACGGGATCATTTGTAAGGATTAAATTAATAACATTAAGAAACAATACATTTGTTTCAAAGATTATCTTCTCCTGCCCCTAAATTCGCTATCCCGAAGAAGCGAAAACGATTGATGTAGATAACATATATTGCATTGTGTTTGATTATATTATTTTATACATTTCATGAAATATTGCTCTAATATGGAAGAGTAATGTGAAAATAGGTGTATTATTATTTAAACATGTTTACGCGAGAGAGGAAAATGATGGGAAAGGAAAACATAAACTTAATGGATTTAACTTTAAATTTCTTTTGAAATCAAGAGAAGAAATATATTATATCAGTCGCCTTTTCATAAAAAATTATCCTGAGGAATATAAAGACATTGATGGTTGTAAAGCTTCGAGGAAGCTTCTCGTACTGTAGAATATAAACTGAATAGTAATCGTGTTTAGTCTCAATCACTGCATATTGTTATTAGATATATAAAAAGAGAACATTGTATTACTGAATATCAGGGTATATTTCTCATAACTATTTATTTATACAGTCACTAGCATATGTCGTATTCAATAATAAAAAATAACAACAGAATTTTTGCATAAATGAATTCATTAACAATAATATTATCTCTACAAAAAAATTCAATAAATAACATTAATTATATAAATTTTGAACTTATGAGATAATCACACTATAGCTATCTTGAATTTTATGCTGCCTATTTTAAAATAGTACTCGAAGATATTAACTGCCTTGTCTTTTTTAACTTTGAATCATTTTTTATTTCTCTTCATTGAAGAATATCTAAGCAGATAACTTTGATAAATTTACTAAATCCATCTTTCTATCAGTTTCTAAAAACTTCCCGATTAAAATACCACAAAGGCAGAAATTGTGTCAAGCAATAAGTGGTTTAGTCCGAAAGTGTCGCTGTCATTAAAAGTGTTATTATGGTATCCTACAATTTTACGGTAGAAGACTTTTGATACATCTTGGCTTTTCGCTTTCAAACTTTTCGATCTGATTACACGCTTCTTTCGATCTGCTTACTAGGTGGTTGCTCTTTCATTAATACTTTTTATGTGAATTCCTGGAAAGGATGACTTCGTTGGCTCTCAAATTTTATTATAAATTTCTGCTCACTGTTATTTTTTCGAAAATAATGTTGAAAATAATGTCTCTGTAGATTCTCTCTTAATATATTATTTGGCTATGCGACTACTATATAAATCGTATTTTTCCGATTAATCATTTGGTTCAGAATTTTAACTGTGAATAAAATTTTATGCCAATGAACGAACAAGTTTTATTTGAGTGATTAATTTCTTTATTTTTCTTTCTCAAAATTCGGAATAACAAAAATTGTTATCACACGAAACTTTCTCCACTCGTTGACAGAAAAGTTAGCTTATATATAAAAGTATGTTGAATAATGTTCACCTATCTTCCAAAACTCTGATAGAAAAAACTGCCTCCATCCAAAATATTTCACTTTATTCTTTACAACCATCGATTTCGATTCTGAAATCTGGTTCTGTAATCAGGAGCGCCATTGAGATGAGGCAAACTTTATTTTTCAATCTCTATACAAATTTGTATTACTTGTAGCGAGACGAATTATTCAAAATTTCTCTCCAGCGGTTATTGTCCGTTATTTGACCTCTTCTCCCATATATTATCATAATTAACTTTCGGTTTGCTAATGTTTGACGGGATAAAATTTTGATAAAAAAATGTCACTAATCCCATCCCAATAGCAATTCGTCCATGACTAAATATTTCACATTTCCTCTTTCAATATTAGTTAGTGTATAAGGAAATATTTTATCACACTCATTTCACCAGAGTAGTCAGGTATTGCTGAATATTTAATCATGTCCTAATAAAAGTGTAATTACAAAAGGGTTAATAGCATACAGTTAACTTGGGGGTAAGGATATGTGGTGCTACCGTAATCAGTTGTAAATGTTTTTCTACCTTCATTTGGTAAGTCGCAACTCATGTTCTCTACATTATTTTTGGTTCAATCATAAAATCATGACGTCATTAAATTATAGTTTATGTCCTACGTACGAAGGGTTATTTGTTTAGAATTTCAATCTACAATCAGTTTAATTCTCTTGTTATTATTGAATTTATTTCAAAGCTCTGCACAAAATTATTCATGTTCTCCACAAAGTGTGAGTATTTCGTAAAAGGGACAATAACAACAACAGCAGGAGCAGCTGCGACAACAATAACAGAAAAAATAACATTTTCGTGTAATTTTGGAATAATTTGAATTGATGCCCAACGATTAGTTATTACTGTCGCACGCTGAAATTACAAGTACAAGCAATTCGTTATACGCCCTTAAACATTTATCTGCCACCATTGCGAAACCGCAAACGGAATTGTACTTATCTAGCACTCTTCCTTTGAATTGGCTTCCTTCTCGGCTTTTCTCTTAATTAAAGGCAATAACTTCACTCAACGTTTTTGTTTTGATTTGTTTTTTTTTCCTTCATTCCTTCATTGGTTCGCGATTTCCGATTTCCTGTTTCCAAACAAGGGGATCCTGTCTATCTCGTAGAGAGTGTCGTTAGTGAAAGTTGTGAGCCGATTTCTTTTCTGTTATCACTTAAAGTGGTCGGTTCAAGTGAACGTTTTTTATATTAAGTGCTCAGGAGCATGCGCTTTTAAAGTTTCTTAAAAAATTTCTTTCATGTCTATTCTTTCTATTCTTTATGAATTTTAAAGCCGTTATTTTTTATCATCGGAAAGTCTATATTTGAAGTTTCTACCCAATAATCAGATAATAAATAAGAGCGAGGATATTCTTCACAGCAGTTTGACAGAAGGCAGAGAACTCAAAGTGCAAAGAGGAAATACGCACAATCGTGGTGATGCCATTTAGGTTTAACAAAACTTTTAACAACAACGAGGACGGCGTCAAGGAAGATGTGGAACTCAATGATGGTTTACCAGAAGACTCAACTCAACATCTATGGAATCAAAGACAATTCACCGCACTGTAAGGTCCGGTAAATGGAAGTTTATCACGTTGAATATAGAAGATGATAGTACTCCCCCGGAAGGAAAGAAAATTAAATAAATGCCATTGAAACGAATAAAACTCCATTTACGTATGGAAAAGGAAGTATGAACACAATGTCTTTCCCATTATACATTTAGAAACGATCCAGAAAACCCTTTCCACGCTTTTTTTCAAATTTCGAAGGAAAAATGTTCAGCGAAACGTCCGACCATAACCGCATATGTAATTTGTTTTGTCAACGGGCAAAAAAGCATTTCAAGCATCACACAGTGGCCAGAAATCAGTGTTTTTGATTAAGTGACGATCAAAATCCTCAAACTTTCACAAATCTTTCGCAAGCGGGAACACAAATGGGTGTGTTATTGAAAATCTGAATCTCATGGCTCTTAAATTTTTTTTATGTTTTCTTTGTTTTTTTAATATTGGCTTTTAAACTTAAAATTCTAGTATAAAATGCGCGTCGAAGAAGAAATTAGTTATTTATTAGTTAGTATTTACTTTTTAATTAGTTATTTACTTTTTAGTTATTTATGCCTTGTTTATAAGTATTATTCATACAGTATGACAAAACTGATGATAGAAATTTTAAACTGATTTATTACATTTTAATGAAAACCATTTTAATTCGATTCGTGTTTTTAATATAGTTCTCGAAGAGGCGAAGAAACCATGGATGGCAGATGAATGAGCGGAAGAGCCGTAGTGGACTTTTTCATGGATATTCACCTTCATTTACAGCATAACAGTCACTCCTAATTTTTTAAATAATGCTAATACTCCAGGTCTAGTAGCAAAATTTTCAAGTTTGCAGTATGTATCAAAAACTTCGCTGCCACGTTTACCATATTGATGGAAGTTACGGCAGGAAAAATGGGAGTAGTACATCCACTTTTCATTATCTCTTCGTGTATAGGGTATTATTGGATATATGGTCTTTCGGTTAGGTCGAATTTAATGCTCTTATTTATTAAATTCAATAGTCCTTTTATTAACACTTTCACCACACTCAATTCCTTTTGTCGAAAATATATTTTTAAAGAGATTTTCATAGAATTTCATTTTTCAGTTTAAAGAGCTGTTTCACTGTAAGATATTTCTTTGAAATTATTTTCAGTAATATGTTGATATGTATGTTGCGTTGGACTTCTGTTTAGGTAGGTTGAAGTTTCTATATATATATATATTTTTAAATTATGAAAATAGAGATCTGATGAAATAAGCAACATTCCAAACATATTCCCATTGGTCCTTTGGCAACAGTAATTTTTTGTTTTGTGCTCCCTATAGTATGTGTAGACTTGGGTTTCCTTTGCTCTCCAAGGTACAACGCGTTTTATAGATCAGAGCATTTTGCATATTTTCCAAACTGAAGCGTTTATTATTCGATTACTACTTATTACTTTCGAAAATATTATAAATTTCATATAACGTCATCGTTAACTCCAATAATATTGGATGTGGTAACTGGGTTAGCAAAGAATTTCTTAGTGAAATTACCACCATTTGAAATTGTTTAACCAGCTATAAGCGTGTCATTAATAAGACCCCTTTTTCCAAAACCTAGCTTGAACTTTGCTTTTTTTCCAGTCTGCGTATTTTGCTATAATAATTTTCACGTTTCTTCAAGTTCAAAATCATAAGATAATCATAGATTATATTCAAATTAATCGAATTTTTGTGTGTGGAGTTTGCAGTGATAACCCAGGCGCGTAACGAATTATTTACACATTACACTAAGCAGTTTTGGAACCGTTTCCCCACCAACCAATCTCGAAAGTAGCCTCTATTCAAAAACAGAGTCTTCGAATGTGTTTCCTTTCCTTTTTTCATTCCTTCGTTAAATACAGCGATTCTTGGCAGAAATAATTTGGCAACAATCTGCATAGCATTTCGTCTTTCATCTTTCCACTGTCATCATTGTCATCTTTGGATCAACGTAGAATGCCAACGGCGCATCTGGAGAGAATCACACAGGTACATTGCCGCCTTCCTGAATTTAAGGAGGAGTTGGAAAGGAATTGTTATCCTTATTTAACCACTCTCTGTATTTAGTGTCCATTGTATCTCTGAAGTAGCCACAATTTGTGTATTATACCTTCGGATTTCTCATGAGACACCGCATCCCTTTTTTATCAGTTCTCTGATTGTACTCTTGCTTATAATTTGTACCCTTTGCCCTTAATTTTTCTGGAAAATGGAGGCCACCCACGAAGAAATATGTGTCACATATAGTTTTAATTTTTCCTATAGACGTTTACTTAGAGACGATGTAATAGCAATTTTTGTGGACGACAACATACTATTCTCAAAACTTTGAGCATTCTAAAGGGTTTTCCAATAAGAAGAAAGTGGTCAGTGTTGAAACGGAATGAAACAATCTTAAGTCATCAATAATAAAATTATTAAATTCTTGCACAAATTCCGGTAAAAAGCGAGATATACGTAAAAAACTTTACATATAAAGTTTCTCATCCTGAGATGGCTCTTGCAGACAAAGGATAACAATTTCAGTCATCAAAATTAAAACGAAATTATAAATTCATGTCTAGGCCCGCAGATAGTAGTGCAAGTGAGGTAATTAGTAAAAGTTACTGAATCTGTAGGAAAAGGAAAATAGTGTGCTTAGATTATGAATTTTTGAAATTAACTTTTTTCTTCTTTTTATACCCCACACTCCGAGGGTGAAAGATATATTAAGTTTGCTCACACCAAAGGAGGTGCAGCAGGCATAGTGAGAGTGAAGGCAGGTAAAAGTATATGCATCCTGGCCTAGAATCACTTTCCGAATCGAGTCCGTTCGTCTGTATGTCTGTCAGTCTGTTCGAATCATGATTTTTCAGGGTAACGAAAGTAAATATTCATCATGAAATTTGGGTAAATATTCTGTATTATGATAAGCTGTTGAAATCGGAACTGGATGAGAACCACGGCTACTTCTCATAAATAATACGAATATATCCACGTATGTATTTTATTTTCAGCGTTCGTGGATGGGGTTGGGTGACAAAATTATCCCCTCGGACTCACTCAACAATACTGAATTTTTTTCGAAAAATGGGCGAGCTTCGCCCACTAGAAGCACAATTACAGAAAACTGGACTACATGAGAGCGAGTAGAGTTATTGTTATAAAGTGTGGAACGAATATTTTCTGTCATTACAAATTTATTTGATATTGAAAATGGACGAAATCATATAAGAACAACCCCTACTTCTGGTACTCAATATGAAAATATACATGTATACTTCCCCTTTCTCGGCATTAGACGAAATTTCATGAATGAACTCTGTCCTAAAAATCCTAAAGGAATCACAATTGGGAAGAGCTTACTACAGGAGAACAAGTGGATATATTGGAGATACACCAATATCGATAAGAACATTCGTAGTAATACGCAGCTCATCCACATTCTAAATTGGGCCAATCGGGTCATCATCGCACAGACACTTAAAAAGAGTAAATAAATCGTTGTTGTTGTTGGATAGTTGAAAGGCCTAAAATCTCTATATCCTCCAAATAGAATAGCTCTCGACATGCGACAGTATGCAAACACGATATATTTGTTCCCACTTAAATCAGAAAATTTCACAAGGTTGCAATTTTTTGGAAGAAAAGATATATAAATAAAATATACAACCAATAGGTGAAAATTATGTTAGGTTTATTACTCCGTTAGTAACGCATTGAAGGAGATGCAAAAAGTACCTAAGAGCATATATATTCTGGTTCAGAATCACCTTCTGAATCCATCTGGCCATGTCCGTCCGTCTGCCTATCAGTCAGTCTGTTTTTGGAGAAATCGCGATTACAACCGGGCAAAAATAAATATTCGACGAGATATTTCTCGCTCATTTCTGATAAATAATATGAGGATATATGCGTTTGTAATTAACTTTAACAGGCGATGACTAGCCAGAATTTGACGATAAAATTTTATTCATGAACTTACTTTAACGTTAAACTCTTTTCGAATAAAATGAGCATGATCCGCGCTCTAGAATCAAAATTATAAAGAAGATCATATTACAAAAGAATGAGATGAGGTATTGTTATGAAATGTGAGCATTAATGTTCTTGGATATTATATCATACATTGATAACCGGTGAAATCGTATTTGAATCATATTGAAAACTGGCGAAATCGTGACAGGGCCGAGCCAATCCTATTTCTTATGAAGCAAAATCTCAAAGCCTAATTTTTTAGTCTCCATTAAAATTTTGAAGCTGGCCGAGATGCCAAAACTTATGAAACGGTTATTCGATTTTGATTGTACATCTTGTGGTGCCTGTATTTGAGTCTCATTTCTTCTTTCTGGCCCCGCCGTATAGTAACAACATGATGAAACCTCGTTCAAGGATTAGCAGCAACCCTCTGTGACTGAGAATAGCCTTTCGGAAAATAAATAGTTCTAACATGTTCTTCTAAATTATTGCAGAAATGTCGCGAAAGTTGGCGAAATTAAGCAAAACTGGTTTATATGAGGATCAACAACGAACCGAATCGCCTCGAAAAGACTAGAAATCACATGCCCTCGAAAAGACGGCTGCAGCGCATAGGAAGGATTTCTTGCAAAAGATGCAAAAGATATAAAGACAAAAGGCTGCAAGCCCTCCTTGTGTTGACATAGTCAAATCCGCCTTCGTTATGCAGTCATAGAAGTGTCACAAACACAAACACACACACACACAACTGCAACCATTCCCCAACCAGGTATGTTGTGCATAAACTGGAAGTAGCACCGTAAACTTCGGTCTCTCTCTCTACTTATACACCAGCAGCTTAAACCATATGATGAGCCTCTGCACGATTTATGAAATACCGTTTCAAAAGTTCGCTGAAACCGCAAATTTATTTACTGTATATTACAGTGTCAATACCAGGAGTTGGTGGAAAAAATCTGTTAAAAAAATCCATCAATTTTAACGGATTTTGAGAATATAATTTGTGAATTGAATCTAAAAACTGAATCCAATCTAATTCTTTGAAATGTCAAGGGCCTTACTGTTTATGGGGAGCCTGATTTTTATATAGAAGGACATTATGAAAGAGGGTATTATTTCTGAATGACTCCAATTAAAAATTATACCTACCGTAATCTTTAAACTGTATTTAACACTTTGGACTTAACACTTTGAGAACTTTTCTGGTGGATATAGAGCCATTCATATAAGGTCAGCTTTTCATTACCATTTTCCACATCTTTTTCTTATTTCTTCTGTTCCCTCTCTTTAGTTCCTTCCTTTGTAGCTGTGACCATCGTCTTCATTAAGACGGTAATAATTATCTCATTTTTACTTTTTCAATTATGCGCAGCAAAGGTTTTAACTATATTCATTTCAGTGAGCTCTAATTAATTTTTAATTATTTATGCATAGTACTTTTCGAACCACTTCGACTTCCTTGTCTTGTGGCTACAAACTTATTCAAATCTTAATTTATTAATAATTTCTCATCCAATTTTAAAAACAAAACTAATTTAATTAATATAATTATTTCCCTTTCTTCCTATTCTTCTTACACAAAGTTTGGTTTTTCTCTTGAATAATCTTAAAAGCGAACGCGGAAGTTCTAATACGTATGAACGTAGCCCATGAATTTGTGGAAAAAGGAAAACAATTTTAAGGATTAAAGATAATTTTAAATTAACTTTTAAATGTCAAATATTATCCCTGGTTCAAGTATTTAGTACCTAGTACTGATACCACTCCTTCCGTTCCATCGCTGAAGCATTAAACAATGCCTTAGCTTTCTTTTTTTTCTGCGCTTTATTACGGCATCGAGACCCGTTGAGTTTCTATTCATTGCCCCTTACAGCTAGTTTTAGTTTTATAACGACAACTTTATGACATTTTCGGTAATGACGCCGTATCCACTTTGCAGAAAAACCCCAGAGGGCTTTGCCCAGCATTTACTTAACAACTAAAGCTTTATTAACTAAAAGCTTTAACGTTTTTCAAGAGGGTCAGAAAGGATGCTGGCTGTGGCAGAAATATCGCACACCAATGGCATGTCAAGTGCTAACTAAGATAATAGCGTCGTCTCTATACCGTAATTATGGCAAGGAGAGGAAGACGTATCAGTTATTCAGTACATTATTTAATGGAGCTATTTCGAACAGAGAGAAAATTTTAAACAAAAATTAATGACTTTACTGCACTCTTTCATTTTCAGTCCTCCATAGTTGAACTTAATTTTTATTCTTTTCATTTTATTAAAATTTTATGTTCTTCTGATTTCGCAGTCCTTTACTCAAACGGAAAAAGTGAAAAAATTAAGAGAGGCGATGATGTTCCAGATATATCGATCGTTTCGCAAGGAGCATGCTATACTAATGGCGCTTCTTTTCTGTAGGAGCTATACCTTTATTGACGCTTTTTCTAGATTCCGTACTGTACGGGTTTTGTCATTCATATAATGTTACCCCGTAAAGCGTATCGTGCTCTCCTCAAACATTTCGACTAGGAAGACATAAAGAGTGCAAAAATTTCTACATCGTCAACATGTTATAATAAATTCGTCCCTCGTTAATCATCTAAAGGGCACACCCGTATAAAACATATTTGAAAAAAATTAAACCTAATTTTTAATTCATGAAAAGAGTAAAATTCATAGATTTTTGAGAGTATAACCTCATGAAATATAATCAAGCAATCCTTGTGTGACGTATTAATGTTTTTCTTATATTTCAGAGCCCCATTCCAACCATTACGTATGGAATTTGACATCGTCCAAATGTCCCCCACGGCTTCTCACAGTAGCCCAGATACGAGTCATCCAATTTTCGAACCGTCGATTGCGGCTTATCGGTATAGACCTGCACATTTAGCGAACCCCACAAGAAATAGTCTGACGGGATCAAATTAGCCAATTCTCGAAACCTCTGCGAAAGATAACCATATCGTCAAACCCAGAATCCAGAATGTCTATCGTGGTGTCCTCCGTGTGACACGCAGCGTCGTAGGAGCGCCACCGCTTCTGCCTTAAATTGGACGCAACGCATGCAACGTTTACACTAACGAGCATTCATTTGGATAAAGGAGCTCTATCATTTGGGCATGCTGCCCAACCACGTAGCTTATCGCCATGTTCTGACGTCATAGGCTAAACAAGGATCAAAAAACTAAAGAAACACCACCAAAACAACATGTCCGCTACTGGCTGCAAATATCGACTCGCGCCATTATGAAGTCTTTTATCGAGCTGTGGATTATTGAGTTATTTTAAAGAATAATCTGATGTTAATCGTTACCGTTTATATAAGAAATATGGAATTGTTTGAAAAACAAGAAGAATTTAAAATTATTGAGTACAAAAAAGTTCAAACACATACGAACAAACTGATGCATAACTACCCAACATTAATTTGAATTTGTTGCTATTTCACTCGACATAATCTCGGGCTCCGATATCTTTTCCAGCTTCGCGAGTGCGTTTGTTGCTAGGAAATAAGTTGCCGTGTGTACTTTATCCATTTTGTACACGGTGTGTCATGGAAAGTGGGACAAAAGTACGATATGTGTACGAGTGTGTGCGCGAGTGTGTGCCCGTACCCATCAGTGATTTTATTGGATTCTGGGGTAGCAATTAATTTGCCTCAAGGATGTGTGCTTAAAACGTCTATCAATCGTCGACCAGAAGCGTGTAAACATGAGTCCGAGTATATATGAGTGTGTACGGATATCGTGTATCCGAGTATGCATTAGAAGGAGAGTGCATTAGTAGAAGCGCGTAAGGAGTGCACATTTGTAAGGTTGTTCGCTGCCGTCGTCGTTGTTGCTAATGTTTTTACCCACATTGCATTATTGCTGGTGCTGTTTTTGTTGTAGATGTTTTGGAATTAATAGAGATGAAAATCAGATGATGTGGCCTTCTGAATCAGTGGATCCGATCAGAAGGCCACAGCCAGAAGGTTTAGTATTCTTCTATGCACCTTTTTCCCCAATTCAAAAGTTTTTGACATCACCGGTGTCACCATTTATGCAGTTTACTTGCAATAGGGGCAGGTTTTGAGTGAAATAATACTGTGTGTTACTTTTTTCCATTTCAAGCCTAGGGAAAATACCAATGGTGCACATGGTGCGGGTATTTTGACATAATGGTGAATGTCGTCATTCATTAAAAAACTATCGTCGCGCTTTTTGCAATTTCTGGCGAAAGAGAAATGAATAGCAAGAAATTAGCAATATAATTGTATTAATTACGTTATTGTAGAACAGCTTCGCTCGTGATAATGATGATATATGTCGTGACGTTGATGATACTTTGGACATTTAACTTTTCACAGAAGAGAATATCATAGCAAGGAAATATAATGCATGTCGTTTCAACAAAATATAACTAGCACTCTTCCCTTCAGACAACGAGATAATGGATTGTAACTTTTCCGCTTATGTCAGAATCCATTTGGTAAAAAAAAAACATAGAAGGTATTCGACCCTACAACTGGCTCAGTCTATCTGCTAAAATCTTATATAATACGAGTCTCCACAACGTTTTCGATTTTGCACAGAACATCAAACGGAGTTAATATCGATGAAAATTTAATAAAATAGTCTACGCGCTGTAAAAGCTGCAACCACATAAACTTTGTATACCAGAAGATAGAAAGGGTTAGAAAGGCTACTTAAGCGTTAATTCTACCTTTATTTGATAATTGCTGGGGAAGGTGATTATTATGCAATAGGACGATCCAGCAAAACTTGTCTTTGCAACTATTCCTTTACGATATAATCTTCAATGTCCCGATGAACTCATTGAAGTCAACAAGTCAACAAGTCCTCAATAACTTGTAAGAAAATGTAATAAATGTGAAAAGGTGAAATTGAGGTAGTTTGAAATTGTAACTTGCGTCAACTGCAAAATTATTCTGCAAATTTGCCATGCTTTTAGCTATTTATTGTTTGATGCAATTTGCAGTGTGGTGGGAGTTTGTGGTTGTCCTTCCTGCCTGGATAGTACATTGTTTTTGCACTCAGATTGTTCATGAATTTTTGAATTTTTACTTTGCATTTTTGCTCGTTATATGATATGTTTGAGGAGAAATGGATATGCGTACTGTCAGCAAAACGTAAATATTTAGTTTAAAAATTGGATTTACACCTTTCATTAAAAAATACCCACGCCAAATTTAAAGACGTTGGTTCTCATTCATTTAGTTTCACATCGTGGCCTCGTTTACTACCCTGTTTTTCCAGCGATATATTCATGAAGTCATTATTTTATTGTCATAATTTTCCCCAAATATTTACTGCGTTAGAGTTAGAGGAAACTAAGGGTGACAAATAAGTGTGAAGGCTCGTGAGTGTTCATTCCGAATACTTTGAAAGGCACCAGCAAACCATTAAGATTGTGTTGATGACAAAGAAACCTCATAAGAAGATTTAACATAACGACACTGTTGCTGCGAGAACCCGGCAACGACTACAATGAAGAATTGTAACGGACACTGAATTGTGAATTATTTATTAAAAAATATCTCCTTATGAGGAATTTTTGTTTAACTCCAAACCATAATGCGTTGTTATTCTACCACATTGAAAATTTCCTGTATGAGGAAATCTTATGAGTTCCTAAATTTCTTCATTGTTTCAATTTCATCAATGCCTTTATTTCTGCTTACCTCTCTTTATTAGTCCGCGTTATAACATTTTCCGCGCTTTTATTCCACTTTTTTAATTTAATGGTGCGTGCAATCATAACTTCGATATATTAAAAGTCACTATCCGAATTAAGATTATATGGAAACTCCCAAAGCTACTTTCACTGCTTTTCTAAAACAATTAATGAACTAATTAAATTAAAAGGTTTGATATAATTTTCAGTAAAGTAATTTCCACAGTAATGATGAGCACCATATTCGAGAAAAATATTTCATTAAGTAGGAAGCCAAATGTGCTGCATGGGTAAACCGAACAGTCAGGAAAATTAGCAAAAGAATTACAAATTTAATTAAACTCGAAAAAAATATTGAAAATGCGGAACCATGATGAACTGTTGATTTTGCTATAACAAAATTGGGAGGAGGATGAGGGACAGCAAGCATGACTCCGGCAAAAGCTCTAACTTGTTTTTTCACCGTTTTTCTCCTGCAACGTCGAAGCTTTTCTATTTTACCATAAATAATTTAGTTAATTCTTTCGCAATTTTCCATCATGCGAATAAGTAACAGTTTAGTTTATTAAACTGACGGCAACGTAAATTGTGGTGGGCAAAATGAAGACGGAATGTCGGAGGTTAATTATTTTCATTTTCTTGAAAGTTTTCGATGAAATTTAATTAAGATTTTATCGCACAGTGTTTATACTAGTTCCGACCTAAAGATCCCGTGGGAATGGTATATCAATAACTCGAAATGGCAAGATAGCTGTGGTATTTGTTGTTATTGCTATATGAGGTTGTAGTAATGAATAAACCATGTTTTATCAGTAGTAATGGTTAGTGTTTCTAATTGATTCGAAATACAGATGTTTATGAATTGGGTATTTAACATTCTTCCGCCGGGGTGACCCACCGGTGGGTCACATTTGACTCTTCCGTGGGGCGATGTCCCCATTTTCAGAAAATAAATCGTTAACGAAAAAGGTTTATTTTATTTTATCTCAATATTATATAAAAAAATTAATTATTATAAAAATGTTGTTTTGAGTTAGTTATTACAAACATGATTTATGTGCTACGAACTCTATTCTAACACACTACATTACTACATGTCACATTAGTTTTCTATCACTAATTGTAACTTCGTTTATACATAATATATTAAGAGGTAAGAGGCTAAGAACTATCAGTCAACCACTGAGAACAGCACTATAATCCGCATATTTTAAGATGGTACACGTAAAAGTACCTCAACGATGCACTATGTAAATGTTTGCGTGTGTAATATTTCTCCCCTCCATCTGTTACAAATTAATTTCGGACTTGTTCTCATTTAAATATGAACAATTCTTAACAATTTAAATTGAATAATTATTTTCTTTTCAGTTAATTATAACTGCCGGTTAAGAATTAAGTAGTAATAATTTCCAGAGATAATATAATCAATTAAAAATTGATTTTCTTTACACTCCATTAAATTTTACTGGTGATTAAAAAATGCCAGTTAAATTTCCTTCTCAATTAAAAATTCCTGTTGGAATTTCTTCAAATTTTCAAAATTTTATAAACTTTTACTCAAGTTTTGAAAAAATTGATAGTTTTTAAATCAGAGAAATTTGTATTGCTCGTAGCGCATAGAAAAGGAAAATATTTAATAATTGGACAATAGGACTAACATATCGAGCTTATTTAAAAATATTGAAGACATTCCCGCTGGGGTGGGGCGGGGTGACATTTCCACTGGGGTGTCACGTCGAGACTGTTACTGCTTGATCGGAAGGCGCATGGAATATATGGAATACTTTCAAGACATCTTAAACGAGCTTTCAAAATTTCTATGTAGCCCTCTATTTGATATGTAACAGCATAATGTTATTTTGTAACGACTATATCTTTGATCTGGCATCAGATTACTTCCCACACACCAATAATATAAACGCTGTAAATTTCAAAATAAAATTTGTTTTAAATTTACTTCACAAGTAGGAAAGCACAGCATCGATAAACTTATATTGTTCTTAGAAGACGGACGTTACGCTCTTAAATGAACGGACGCCTCAACTACGCCATCTTCATCACTGAATTACCTATAAAGATAGATAATTTATATAAAAATCCGTTTGGGGACATGGAACCCCAATAACTATAACCATGGCTACCAGTAAGCAGATTGTTTTTGTGAGTATGCTTTTGGTTTAACTCAAATATAAAATCGTACCGTTAAAATCTCTCTGAAGATTAACGTATTGAGCTATTAACACTGACAAATATATATTGGCTGTAAAAAGTAGACATGATACGAATTCGACCATTTTCAATAAGAAACGCAGTAGGGAGACAGCTTCCTCTATGCGTTTTACATGGACGCCTGCCGTGTTGGCTTAAGTCCATGGCGGGCCATCCCGCACGGGGTTGCAAGTACAAACTCTGTGAATGTACCTTTTGTCTTTATGGCGACAACCGACGCCCAGTGCCTCCGGGTTACCAAGCCGTGGCGTTTGTACCTATGGAAGCCATGTGTATGGGATGGACATTCCACCTTAGGTATGGTCGAGGCCGATCTAAAACCTCTCCGGTCTGTGGGGCCCGGCACCCGGTAATGATTAGTGCATTACCACACCCGAGCTCATCCAAGCTCGTACCCGCGTAATTTTGGGTACAACCACAGCCACCACGAATCTCCCGAAGGGCCTACCCAATGACAAGCATGTGGGGCTTGGAATATAAAACCAGATGGTGTAACTATTGGCATACGCCATTAGCACACATACTGGCTGTCTGAACCAGATGGTGTGACTATTAGCCGAAGCTATTAGCACATATACTGGCTATGAATCTCTGCGCTTGTCTCCCGTGGTACCAGTTTTAAGCCATATGGTAGGCTCCGGAACCAGGGAGTACCACAATCGTGGTAAGTGACCGCCTTATACCCTCTGGTCACTGCCATTTTGGGCCCATACACCCGGGACTGGCACCCTAGCAGTAGGGAGACAGAGAAAATTCACTCCTGTTCCCATTAGGATGTCGGTATTCGTCTTCCTGTAATCGTAGTTTCATCAGTTTTCGTCAAAAATTTCGCCCTCGATTTTACCGATTATTTTCGTCGCCTGATATGCATTGAAATGCTATAAAAACTAGTTGTTTTAATGTTTTGACTATCGTAAAGGCATAATAGAAAGAGCTTTCCGTTAAAGGCTATTGGCTCCTAAAGTGATAAAAAATGCATTTCATTGGATTATTATAATTTAAATAAAAATTCTTAATAAATCAGAACTCGAGTAATTTTACATTGATTGTAAACGACTTATCTTCGAAGGGGAATCATCTGGTATTGAGTTGTATTGTGCGCTGGAAAAACTTTGGAATATATTAACCCCAAAGTGCTTAAAAACGTATGGCCACAAGTAAAATCCACACAATGTGATGTATATGGAGGGAATTATTAATGTAAACGTTTTTATTGTTCACCAGATTATTAATTATAAATTATAATTACGAAATTACTGAAATAACTGAACACGAAGTGTCCGTGAAATTATTTAAATCATTATTTCAATCATTAGAAGAGAAAAAGAATTAAGATGGTTAAATATTGGTTAAAAAGAAAAGGCAAGTTATCGGTTAAGTCTAGTAAGGAAAATATCGATTTGCACCTAATGCCAACAAACTGAGCGAGATACAAATTGAATGGTTCGAAATGACTAACAGAAAAGTTAAATGAGAGGACACCGAAGGTGGGAATCGACATCGACGACATCTACAGAAAATAAGCTATTTCATTTCATGTCAAATTTGTTTGCCATTGCATCAAAATTACAACAAGCTTTGGTTCAAATACAAACCACTAGCAATGCCTTTACGTGTTTTATTGAAAAAATATTTATTGACAGTTATGCACTTTAACACAAAGTGTTTTTTACAGATTCCTACACAAATTGCACAGCGGAAACCATATTTGAGAAAATTAGAGGTGACGGCGTTGTCAGTTTGTAGAAATGTGAATATATACTGCAAAATACTTAAAAGTAGAAGAATTGAACTCTGATCAATGAACTTGAAACATTTTTATAAATTTTTAAATATAAATTTTCAAAGTAAACATTGACTCATGCTGTATATTTTATAGATAACCTTAAACGAGTTTACAAGGTATAATTTAAATATCGTGATATATATGTTTGTCAATATTTTGGGATACAATAAAAAGTAATCAATTCTTCCACCAATATTAAAAAGTTTTAGATATACCTTTCCAAATACAGCAGCTTCAACTGCAGGTTACCTGCTATCCAATTAACATTATCATCGGTAACCGAGGTGTCTGCATTGAGTAGTGATCTAGTTTTATTTATGATGTTGTTGTTGACTTTTTACTGGATTTTTGGGTGGGTCCGTAAATATATAATTACTACACGCGTAATCAAGATGGATGGACGCAGGTTATCAACATCATCAGGAAAGAGAATTTAAACTGACATCTAACCTGCAGTGTAGACGAGTTTCTTTAAAATTTCTTCACAAAAAAAATTATCTACAAATTCAGAAAATCAAAAAATATATAAATTAATTAAAACCTTTTTAAACACGTGCGTTAACAATTTTTTTTTTTTGATTTCAATAGTAAGGGAAATTAAAAAAACTGAAATTCCTTTGAAATGTGTTTTGCGTAAAATTGGTTTTACGTTCGTTAAACTTAAGTTGTCAAGAAGCAGCATTACATAATTTTACGAAAAATAGACGAGTAAAATTTAAAATATCTAGTTTAAAAACTGCATTTTCAAATTTCAAAATTGTGTGTAAAATACTTTTAAAAATTAGTTGTCATTTAATATTTGTTGAGAAAACTGGTAATTA
>OZ016502.1:21388457-21540957 GCA_963966595.1 Physocephala rufipes | reverse complement strand
CCTGCACCTGCTTGCAAACGTGCAAAAAGCATTTTTTAAACTCATTTCAGTTATTTTAGGAAACATTTGTAAGGGATAAGAGGATACGTTGATGTTGTATAAGTTCTTTCCCTATTTCGCATTGTTAGGTTTTAAATGAAAGGGTGTTTATTAGCTTGGATAGAACATTCGGTAGAGACAACTGCCAATATAAGCTGTCCTTCTGACTGCTCATAATAATATTTATGCAAATGAATAGACTCATGCATGAACAACGCTACCAAATTATCCAAATTTATTTTGAAAATCAGTCGTCAATTTGAGCAACTTTGTGTTTATTATTATTGTCAGCAAATTGTTTAGCGATGAAGTTAATTTTTTGCTTAATGTTTGTTATTAAGCAAAATTGCGGCGTATGGAGTGAGACAAATCCACGGGACTCTACGGATTCAATTTTATCAAGTAAAATGCACCGTTTGGTGCAGTTTACTTGACGGTGACATCATTGGACTTTATTTCTTCAAAAATTAGACCGGATCCCGCGTTACAGTCAATAAAGATTGTTGCCGCACCACGGTCAATGATTTCTTTTTTTGAAAATATGGATGAGATTAATCGAGACGAAATTT
Organism: Physocephala rufipes; assembly: GCA_963966595.1. Classification (NCBI taxonomy): domain Eukaryota; kingdom Metazoa; phylum Arthropoda; class Insecta; order Diptera; family Conopidae; genus Physocephala; species Physocephala rufipes. The sequence goes on along the minus strand of OZ016502.1, from coordinate 21,540,349 downwards.
GGTTCCAACAAATTGGCACGGCCATACGGCGAGGACAACCGACTTATTGAAATCAAAATTTGGGTGATATGTTGAATTCGAGAAATGGACCTGAAAGCCAATGGATCAATTGGCTTTCAAGGTCAAAAAATTGTCTAAAAATTTGACGTCTATAATGCGCTACGAGAAGAACAGCGCATCTCAAGAACGTCCTTGATCTATTGAATGAATAAAACGAATGAATTTTACTAAAATTATATTTTTTGTGTTATTTTTTACTATTTGAAGTTCTATTGGTCTTAAAAAGCAGCCTATAGCGGCCAAGTTTATTCAATGGCGTCAATATAATCATTTCTTCATTATTCGGTCAGTGATGGCAAATCAAAGCTAATCCTTACTTTGATCGAAAATTTATTTTTAGTGACGAGGCGAATTTTTGGATGAATGCTTATGTGAATGATTTATTGAGGTTTCTAGAATTAGTTAAGTCAATAAATGGTTAAAAATATTCTAGAATGTGGTTTCCCAAGTGCTTCGGCTGCTTCCTTGGTTTTTGGTGGCTAATATAAATTTTATAAAATAATTTGTGCAACGGAGAAATTTTACTTCCTAAGGCTTTTAAATTTTTCCATCAGTAGGCAGGACAACAAATGACAGACAAATGACAACGGACAGGGTATTAACAAATTTTGGGACCAATACGAATATTTGTGAAGTACATTAACATTTTAATGGAAACGAATCACGAATAAGGAAAATTTAAAACCGTAATACAATTTTCGAAAGAGTCGTAATCACGAGCCAATAAAATTCTGTTATAAACACAATATTTTTTGAATTTTATTACGAACAGAATGCAAATAGCCGTGTATCATATTCTAATTTGTTCGTTACAAAAAGCCACAAAGCCAAAAGTTCGTTCGTTTCGAAAAGCCACAATATTTCTATGATAATCCATATTACATTAGCAATAACCAAGAGCAAAAGTTGACTCAATGTGTCTCCCAGAAAACCATGTTTGTTGTTTTTCAAATATTTTCTCAACAATTTTTACGAGCCGATTTATTGGTCACAATACAGTTATAAATTTATGGTCTACCGTACGAGATCATCCAGAATCTAATTGCTAACCAGATATTACTGTTGAAGAGAAAACAAGGTTAAGGAAGACAAACTTAAAGTGAAATAAAGAAAAAAACTGTAAATGAGTCTTCGGACAGTGGAAATCAATCGCTAAACTTATGATTGAATGGTTATAATTTTATACGTGGCTTTGTGGTTGTGGTCACTAAAATTCATAGCACACAAATACAGATAAATAGTAACTCATACTGCACATACAAACCTACATACACATATAAGGAGATGTAGTGAGGCTTAAATTATAATAGAAGCCACAAACAGAGAACAGATTAGGAACGCTAACATCGGCCTGGCTGCAACTTATATACCCTACACTCGTAATATTAATTTAAGTTTTATCCTATCATCCTATTGCCCTAAATCAGTGGACAGTCCCTTTTCATATTACATTCCCTTTTCTTGGTTAATTTAGATCTATTAACTCATCCCCAACACAACTTTTCTCAAAGAAGTCCACATATTATGTGGTGTAAGACTTGTTGTGCCGTGCCTACATTTTGGTGGATTTGTAATACCCAACGCAGTCATCAGTTTCAAAATATCAAAAGAAACTGGAAAATGGAAAATATAAGGGGAAATGGAAAACTTTTTAACTTATTTCACGAGATGTAGGCGCAGCATTATGCCAATTTCGCTCCATTTCTCCCATTTCGTGAAAATATATATTTTTGTCCTCCTACTCTTAGGATGGTAAGAGTACCTAACACCCTACACCCTTTGTACCGTAACACCCTTAGGATACAAAAATAGATTAGGGTACAAAAATAGCAGGATCATTGCCAGGTATTACTCTTTCGAATAAATCTGATTTTGTTGATATCATGCTACATGTTCGGCGTAGAACGAATTATTGGCAAAATCGCGAGCCGACTGGTCAACATGAATGAATGGAGTATTAAATAGTTAATATAACTTAATATAATAAATATTGCTTCAATTAGTATAAGTTTTTAGAATGTTAGTTTTGATTATAATGAACATTAGATAGAATAAATGAAGTCACTATGAGTTAGTTGTAAAATACAAAACAGCAATTCTCCTTCTACGGTATGGAAGAATTATCATTCATAATTTCAGGATTGGAAAAGTATATGGCATTGCCACGAGCAACGATTTTGAGCTTATTCAATGTACCAATGCTTAATATCAATTATGGTCTACGCATTGTACTTAACTAGTAATTTTGACTATTTCGGAGAGGGTGGTGCAAACTGCTGGCTCCATGAGTGTTAATCATGAAATTTAATAGGCGTAGTAAGTTGACTCGGGTGTCACTCTTTAATAGACAACCCACCTCCACCTCCGTCTTCCTCGTTTGAATGTTTGAAATGAAAAATCAGGGACAGTGTTTGAATATGTTAAAATACGCTTGATACGGTCGGATTACGCACAGACATATCCATTCAGTACCTATTTGGTTGCACATCGCAATTTTTATTTCAACTCTAACGCCCTCGACGCTGTTGAGAATTCTAAGAATTTGTTTCCAAAATTTTAAATTAAATTAAATTAGTATTAGACTATTCTCTTCATACCTACTTCATTTTCAACAGTATTTTCCAAATTCAAACTTTAAAAGAGACTACGGTAGCCTTGGATAGGTTTCAACAAAACAGAACACAAAATACGGATTTAAAAATGTACAAGTTCTCTTGCAATTAATTGTCCATAGAAAACTGACGTGAAATAAATCAATCATAAGACTTTTCCTTTTTGAACTGATTTGTGAACAAGAAAATGGCAGACCAACATACATAACATGTTGTTGTTGCTGTTATTGCTTCTATTATTTTTATTAATGCCTTTTTAAATTTTTTTACGGACTGTAAAATAATTGTATCGAGCAAGGGCTACTTAGCGCAAAGAATTAGTCATTCAATTCAATGCCCGTGGAGAAACTAACCGCAACTTCTTTCAACCACCACTGACTGCCGCTTTCTAATCTTATTCATTCCCATCTCATCCATCCATGCACCTCGAACACGCCCAACGCATTAGTAATGTAAACCATGAAAATATCTTTCATTTGGCACGAAAGCAATCGACATTGTTTTATTTGGTGTCGACTGCATGGTGAGGAATTCACTCCACAAAATCCACCCATAATTCCCTTTGATTATGGTAGTAAAGTAAAGGTTACTAGATCTTTCATGTTAACATTAAAGCCAAAATTTGAGTTTAAAAAGAAATATTCACGCGATTATTCTCTATGAGCTTGAATAAGTTTATAGAGAATTAGTTTTGGTCAAGGTACTAAACCTTGATACACCTTGTCATAAAATCTTTTAAATTAACCCACATACCCAATATATTATGCCGTTTTCTACAAACCAACTGACAAAAATAAGGGGCAATTTCTTGTCAGCAGTCATTTTGACTAAATCCCGCTGCCTAAAGTAGGCTTTGCAAACTTCAATGGGGCAACAGCATAAAGTAATAACACCAATAACTTATTCTAACATCTGCTGCCAGAGCTGCCAAAAATGGAATTAAATAGTAATCGATTCCTTGCACGGTTTCCGAAAAGTATCCTCAAGACGTCTCTGCAAGGAATGAAGTGTAGCAACAACAACCAGAGCGGCAAGACGAACAATCCGAATACTTGGCACGCAAAATAGAAGAAGACACCATGATATGTCGAATAAGGGTGAAGAGTATGCATTCTATAATACCATGAAGCCGATAAACGAGTTCAAGATGGGACAAAAATAATATCAATTCTCGAGTTAAGTACGTTCCTTCTATCACACATACCAAACAAACAAGACCGTGCAACACAAATCGGTATCACAAGTCGCGCGTAGCAGATGTATTTATCTCCATGGAACTGTTACTGTTGTTTGGCAAAAACACCTGCCTCTTTAATTTGTCGCTCGTGTCCCACTTGCTGACAACTTATCATGCTGAGTAATTCTTTAATTTAATTACACCAGACAATGATTCATGCGTCGAACTTGAAGTTTATTGAAGAATAATGTATTAGAAAGTCATTAATTAAAAATCTGTGTCTATTAATTGACGGAACAACTTTCCTTCTTCTATAAAACCTAGAGTACGCGTAAGATTATGTTCATTATTTATAATCTTCACACGGGGTAATACATTTTTTATTCCAAAATTTTAGTTTTCCTGTGGTGTGCTGAAAAGTTTAAATAATTAGGAAATCTTTGTGTCGTCATCAATGGGTTGGTTAATCACATTTTATCGTCACTACAACTAAATAAATACGCGATTATCTTAAATTAGATTTTGCACAATTTTACATTTTTAAATATTAAATTGAAAAATATGTTTAATAGTTTAAACCTTTAATGTTTAATAGTTTAGAATACACTAGATTCAAACCACGATAGACGTTTAATCAATGCGATCCATTTATTGCCTGTGCCTGCCGAGAAGGCGCTAACGATTTAGAAAACGCATGCACGCCGCGGTAAGTTCATGGCTAGGGTGATTTGAGAATATTCTCGCCAGGCAAGACAAGGCAACGAACTGTAAGTTATTTTATTTATGGAAAACGCAGGCTGACCGTAATCTTTTTTAACTAAAGAAATAATTTATTTGTGACGATTTTCCGTGATATCTTACCAGACTTGAATCTTAGACAAAGCTGTTTCCGCGATTTATTAAATGCAGTGCGTTTTTTATCCTTTCAATGAATTTCTAAAAAAATTTAACGCTTTTCATCCGGAAAGACTGCTATCTTCCAATCAGATCCTTCTATAAAAGTGCTTTCAGATTCCCTGGCTTCCCTCAACCACCCTCATTGAGTAACATGTTTTAAACAGATCAAATATTCTTCGCCAGTAGTCTGAATGTGCAGAAAACCTCATGATACAATTAAGTAATAAAGGAGCAATTAGTAATTAGGCACAAGTCGCATCAACTGAAAACAAAGGAACCGTATAAAAATCACTTAGGGTTCAACACGAACAATTGGCGTAAAGGAGGTTGGGGGTGAAATATATGCCCGCTGATATTGCAGCTGATGCACGGTACACCGAATCCAATAGAAAGAGTACCCGCAGAGCAGAAGGACAGTCGGCTGTACAAAAGGATGACCACATAACCGGCCAACCAGATCGGGCACAATGATACCGGTAAATCAGCGAAGGACGATCAGAAAAGGGACAAAAAATAATGGCATAATATACTTTTAACCGTGCAGATGGTTTCTCGGCTACTTGTATTCGAGCCCTTCAAAGTATCCGTCAAATATTCAACAATGCTGAAAACGAAAGCTGCAAACTGAGGAGAGGTCTTGTTGTTTAGCCAGTTAGTCAGTCAGTTAGTCAATTGACTAAATTTTCGGATGAGTCAGTGAGATTAAGAACTAAAGCAAACTTGGGAATGTAGGGTAGGGTTTTGCCTGACGGAAGTAGGGACGGACGATTCAGAAGACAATCAGACAGACAGTAGATGTAGACTCGGCGGTCAGGTTAATTTGGATTTGTATAGCACACGCTGCTCTTTGGTTCTTATATTGATAACGTTATTCGGAGCAACTAAACACCGTCGTTTGAGCTGCTTATTTTTTCAAGACTGCTTTTATGCGAATAGAATGCATCAGCTGTTGTGGAAAGGTGCTGTTGAATTTAAATATTTACAACTAGCAATGACAGCGTCAGTGTACTTGTAGAGTGCTACAGCAAAAACAGTGAATAGTAATTTAGGCAAGCATTACTAAAATGCTCAACTGTTTCAATGAAGTTTTTTGTTACGAAAAAAAATATGCAAAAATGTTTGGATTGTTCTGTGGCTGATCGCTGGTAGATACCTTAATATAAGAACAATATCCACCAGACGTTACTGGTGTAATTCCTAAGAACAAGAATTAAACTTACGTAACAAAACGGTTGTTTCTACCTGCGAGATGAAATATGATCGTTTTACTCGTACAAAATCGAACGTTTATTACTGTCTGAGAAAATGAAAAATAGAGGATATTTTAATTGTCATTAAGAAATTTGGTATTAGACGATACCTCACAGTAAGAGTATTTTTCATATTCAAAGCAACGTTTTCAGTTGTTTAGCATTTAGTGAGGAATCATAAATCGCTATCGCTTTAGAATTGATAACAAACATTTCAAACAAAACATGAAAATTTCTTAGTGAAGCATTTTCTGTAACATATGGCAATTTAAAAATATTTTAGTGAATGTTATAACTGAATAAACAATAAAATATCATCCTTTATCTGAAATTTTAAAATTGTAAGTAACACTCCCAACAACAATCACACATTCCTACGGATACAGCAAACTAATATAATCTGTTCAGTTTGGCACATACCTACGGTAAGAGTCCACTTCCAGGAGGGTAGTAAGCAATAATTCTGTAGGTTTGTTTACGCCCGAATAACGATAAGGTTTTATTATGTGTTGATGTCGTTGGTAAACAAGCGGAGATGAAGAAGGAATTTAATTTCATCATTATTTTTGTATACAAAGGGTTGGTATTGTGTTACTTGATGATAAACACCGGTATAGCAAATGTTATGGATGACTAGAGTAAATATCAGAAAGGGATTTTAGGATTCTGAAGTAAATAGTAAAAAACACAATAAGGTCTAGGTGTCACCAACAAACATAACGCTGCAGCTACAATACAATAAACCACTTTAAATAGTTCCTGGAAACTGTACCATAAGAGATGGAGAAAGTTGAGAACGTGTTTAAGTTGACATCCTTTTAGTGTCATTCATACATCAAAAGATTCTTGAATCCAAAAAAAACTACTAGTTAAATGGACACTCAAAAAGCGATTGTTTCCACTTTCCTCGCATCTTCTCGTAGGTGGCATCAATTTGGTTTGGTGCTGTATTTCATATTGCCTTTGAAGAACATTTTCAAATTTATGATTCACGTAAATTTGCTATTTTTATGTATTTATTCCAAGGTTCGAGTCATCTTGTCTCTTGGCGTCTTACCCGTTGCCAAGCATTGCTAAGTTAAACATTTGAAAGGCAAGTGAAAAGCCGGGGAGAGATGAGAAATTACGAAAGATGGAATAATAATCTGCCTATTCCTTCGATTTACAGCAACACTTTTCAATTTATAGATTATCAGACTTTGAGTTTTTGTTAGTAATTTCATTAATGCATGCGAACAATATTGTGGTTATACCACAATTCCGAACGTCCGGTCTCGCTTATACAGTTGCTGTTCAACCTTTGTGACTTACCCATATTCTGAAAGACGTCGTAGTTGAACGGAAAATCCTTACGAGACGAGGCGAGGCATGCGAGAGCAATGAAGTAAGCAATATAAGTTATTCCAAAGATCTGCAGTTCTATAGTATGTTACAGTAAGATGTTATCCTGTTGGTCGAACGTAAATGTATCCAACAGTTCCAACATGTTGGCTTCGAACAAATTTTACAGTATAGAAGGACTTAACATTATGTCTAAAGCAAATGTAAAGTGTTACAGAATTTCGTAAAAGGCTGCTGATTAAAATTTGTCAAAAAATGGTCAATACCGCAACATTGATAACAGCCAAATTACACGAAATTCGAAATAATACTAGTATGGTCTTAAGATTTTGTTCGCTACTCTAAATGTAAAAATTTAGTAAAAGATTTATTAAACGAATTTATCTGTATTACATCAATCACAGTAGTATTATTTTGTATTAAGCTCTTCAATAATGTCCTTTTCGAATTAATTATTTTTTATTTAAATAAATTTTGAAAAATTTTTTTATTTAATAGTACTTCTTATTGCACTTCATATAAATAATTGAAAAGAAATTTATTTGTTAAAACTTTTTACCCATTTGTTAAAAAAAGAGAGATAAAATTTAATTTCTCTCTCTTTCCCTCTATCTCTATCTCTCTCCAGGTATGATGTCAATTCACACAGGGAGACTAGTCGATACACACTGTGCAGTTATAATTTCATTACGATCTCATCCAACATCAAATGTTGCATGTTGTGTTGATGTTTGTATCGAACATATAAGAGCATGAAAACCGATAATTGAAGAATACATCTGAGTATCTCGTGGATGGGCTGTCCGATTGCCTGTGTCCGTCACAGACGAAGTTTAGTCATTTGAGGCGCGCGCATTTAAGCGGTTGTTCGTTGCGGGTGGAGTTCTGATAAAAAATTTAAGATAGTGTGTTTGTGAAAATAATTTAAAAATAAAAATTGGAATCACTAATTTCCGTGTAATTCGAAGTTATAAAGCGGCGCAAGGATCTCTCAAATGACGAATTTTACTTCGTGTTTTACGATTTATGTATTATAAAAAATATTAATAACTATTTTTCATAAAATAAAGAGATTCAAAAAAATGTGAGCATAAATTACTACGGAAATTAGGATATAATTCTAAATATTTTCAATGAAATTATTTCTTCTAAGAGAGATTCCATTTGAAGCACTTCAGATTTTAACGTTTATTTCGGAAAGCTTTTTCCTTTATTCGAGTGCAAAAGATTTGAGCCTAATATAGTATTTTTTTGGGTAAATCAGAGGATTACAGTGAATTTATTGTATTAAAAGAATCCAAAGTTTTTTCAATGCTTGAAGCTTTGGCTTGGAGAAAAAATATTTAATTGTGTTGGATGAAACGTTGAAAGATTCCCTTTTGAGGAATTATACAAGCAACTTTTTGAGTTTCTCCAGGTGAGATTTTATGTCTTTGTATCTTCTTCTTATTGTTGCAATAAAAAATCTACAAATTATTTTATAAAACAATGAAAAATTGAAGTATTTTTGCGTGAAGTGCTCTCGCTTTAATAAAAAGTGTGGGAGTGAGAAAGGTTTAGCTGAAATCAGCGGCATTTCCAAGACAATTAAATGAAAGTTGGAGAAATTAGCGAATAATTTAAATTTTTGTTTAGAGTCAAACAATAACACACTCCTCACAAATTAAGACCGTTTTCAAGCAGGTGGAAGAGGAAGGAATTATTATTATTATTTTTTATATTTTGGCAAGAAGCAATATAATTTCCACTTCTTGAGGAAATGAAAGAGAATTGGTTTTAAATTTATTTAAAATTTTTCCTTGGCTCAGAAAAACATGTTTTAACTTTCAGAAAAATTATTTGTTGAAATTTTTCGTCGGAGTGTCCGCTTAAAATTATTCATCAAGATGTCTTTATCCGTCTGTTTTGTTTTCCGACGGAGTTGTCAGCTGTTTAAGTTCCTGAAAAGTGGCTGCAAGTATTTTTCAATAAATTTCAAAGCAAGGCCTTTAAAAAAAAACACCCACGCCCTATCATTCCTCTGTCTCTGCTTCCATCAGATTCTTAAATTTCAAATGAAATATAAAATTCACGGTCCCTACAAGAATTATCATTTATGCGTTGACTTCATCTCAAAATCTGTTTGCGTTCGGGAAAACAACGACATGAGAAGGAACGATAAAGGAAGCCTTAATAATCTAAATCTGGTTAAGTGAAAAGGAAAATATAACAGAGAGGAGTAAAGATCATTATAAGGCAAACCAAAAACTAAATCGAAAACAAAAATCAATTTGTCTAATTTTAAAGGCAAAAGCACAAATTGCTCGTCAACAATATCGACGACAACGTTATTGTAGTTGTATGTCAAAGATGACGACAGGCTGTCATACCGGGCAGGTCTTTCTCTGCTGGATACATGAGATCTTTTAATACAATAGCAGCTTCTAGTACGCTGTTGTTGATTGATTTTTATTGCCTCTTCGATTTATCAAATAATTTTGGACATTTACAAAAACCAAACAAATTATATTGAAAAGGCCTTTCAAAAAATTATTCTCTGTTAATCCGTCACTTGTAGAAATTAGGAAAGGAAAATTGCTAGATAATACTTTAACAAATTTCAGAAGTTAGAAGGAATAAAAGTTGTTGACGTCACTACGAAGGGCGAAAAATGGCATCACTTAGAATATGAATTAAGTTGTGGGCGTAATTTCAGAAGGCGATCTGAATCTGTCTGTCGGAATGGATTATAGAAACTGATGCCTAATATCGTTATTGATATTTTCTAAAATTGCAGCGAAGTTTGTACACAAGGGAGTAAAAAAAGGAAGAAAATGGAAACTTTAATTTTCTTATCAATAAATCACTTGACACCATTTAGCAATTCTTCCGTAACAAAAAAGAAAGATGTGAAGAGAAGAATGGAATCTCCATTCTAAAGCCTAGGGTTATCTATAGACGGCACTCCAAAAATTAAAAATTATAATTTTTAATACTCATTGACAGGCTCTCGAAAGTAATGAAAATAAATTAAAATTTATCAGTTGCCTTCCTTTTCCTCGCCTCTTTGTCATTACCACTTCTTACATAATTTAATCTCTCACGAGAAAATTCGAAGCGATAATTTAAAAGATTACCCCTACTTTCACTTTCAGTTCTTTCATACAGAAGTCTAGGATTTAATGGTCGTGCAAAGAGATGCTGTTTTTTAATATTCTTACTTTGAGGTTTTCCTGATCGCTGTTGTTCTTGTCGTGGGCAATTTTCCTTTAAATCTCACTCCGTGCCTTCTTCAGAAAACGCCCAAATGTTGGGCACAAAACTGAGCTAACGAATGTGGTATTTGATTTATTGAAGAGTTCAGTGGCTTATGGCGGTGATAGATTTTAATGCAGTATTTGGTGTGATGGTGGATATAGTGGGTGAAGGATTTAGATCTTACAAAAACATAATTTCAAAACTTCACGAAGCTTACTAACGTGTTATGTCTATTTGACCCACAGAAGGAAAATACTTCTCGAATCTTCAAAAACAAGCTTTCGTACTTTTTTGACTACATTATGGAGCCGAATGTAATTTACTAGCTTATATCAGAATATACGTTTTTTTACTTTTAGTTGAAATAACTATAGTTGATTGATTAATTGATTAGTCGCAATTCGAAGCACATAGAAAATTCTTATGATTAAAAACTTTTAAGTGATAACAAAATTGATCGTATCTCAAACAAATATTTAAGTTCGTATTTTCGACTACATTCTTTTGTAGGTATTGCGTCGTTTGTAATTATTTCAAAATTGTATACCCACTAATGTAGAAATCGTAATCAATGTTTAGACTGACGGAAGTACGGTATATGAAGTCATACTTGAATGCACTCGAGATGAGATGAAAAATCTTTAAGTAATTATTAAAATGCTCTTTGTTTAAAGTGCCGAATCAATTCTTAATAAGATCTGTAGCAATGATGTGGCATGAAATATTTGCTCACAATTAGAATTCTGTGTGTTCTTGGATGTTTTATATAGTCTGATGAATTCATTTCAAAAGCATACTCGTCTGTCAATCAATCATTTTGATGATTATTTTAGGGCAACTCTGAATGAAAGCACCGAGCGTTGCCATATGCAAAATGTATACACACTGAGAAAAAACTTAAGTATTTTCTTTTAGAGCGATTTGATTTTTATCTCATTAAAATATATTTCATTTATAACTTTCTGTATAGTTCCACAATATCTTTTAATGGAAAATTGACGGTTTACATTGTTTTTTCCCTTGAAAAGCTCTAGTGAATTAAATACACGCTTCGTTATGAACGACAAAGATATGTACATAATTTTGTCATCCTTCTAACAAGGCATTCTATTGTACTTGCTTTTAACGCCCCTGAGAAGAGTTGGTCGATTGAGCCGATGATTATCTTCAATTTATCTCGAGTATCTCTGATGAGAATACTTTCATTCCACAGTGTATTCACGGCATATCAATTAAGGCAGGCCCATACATATGAAATTAGAATCCATGGCTAGTTGAAGATTAACATATTAATGACTTTCAGTATCTGTTTATTTTTAGTATAAATCAATAATTTAAAACATCTTCATTCAGAAAATACTTTTCCTATATTGTGCTTCTTGAGGTAAGAATGTAGTCATACTATTCATATTAGTTACATCGCCAGCACTGCATAAAAATTTCATAAAATTGTGATCAGTATTTTAAGAGTTATTTATTGTTATCAACAAATGGACAGGACAAAGTAATTAGTCTTTTCAAGGGCTTCGAATATAAATCGATTTTTAATATTTTAAATCGAATTGTTGGAGATTTACCGAGCCCCTGAGAAACTCAAACAAAATATGTTATTAGCACATACGTTTTTCTCGTATCGGTATTGTGAATATATTAAGCGCTTCATGTATATTAAAATGATAATATAACCCAACGAATAAACGAAATAGTAGAAAGAAATTCAATTATATTATTCCAAACACAGGAGAAGTACTTAACGTGCATATAAATTCACCACGGACATTATCTAACTGATTATCACACATTAGGTGATTACACCTGAAGTACCCCCCACAATTATTTCTATAACTGAAGAGAATGCTTAATTATCGCGAGCATTATATTGCAGTTACTGTTGACAAAAACTACAACTACAAATTGTGCTCAGAAAAAATGCATACAAAGGCAAAATTTTTGCGTTCAAAAATCTTATTGACTTGATTTTTATTATTACTACTATAATTTATTTTAATAGAAATAGCATAAAAACACTGTTATTCAGTAATTATTATATGTCATGATGGTACGTTCTATTTTCTTAACCTCTATAAAAGTTCAAAATACTGATTGAACCTTCTGAAGAAAATCACCACTACCACGTACTATAAGAGGATCGTCACAGTATCGGTGCTATTGGTATTTTATTTGTTTGTTTTATTTTAAGGGCTTAAGTTTCCTTATAAGGCTTCTATTAGTGGCCGCATATAGAGAAGTCGTCTTACGTTGTTTGCTTTCACTCTTACAGTTTCTTCGACTCAGTTAGCCAATTAACTGTAGAAAACGTTCCAAATTTCCGGAAGCCTTTAATAGCCTATCGACTTTTTTATTTACAAGTTGAAATCTGAGTAAAGTTGAACATTCAGTCAATCAGTGTTACAAACGTCTTTATGATAGCTAGCTAATCAAGTTAGCTCTATTCGCTCTCCTAATCGTGATTTACCTAGTCAGAGAGGCGAGCAGGCAAACAAGCAGACAGGTGGACGGACAAATAGATATACAGACATACATACGGACGAGCATGCCTGGATCGACTCAGGAGATTATTCTGAGCCAGAATATATATACTCTTCTATATTAGTGACCTATCCCTTAATGCGTTAACTGGGGATCATGGTATTCCTTCGGGAGTAGGCCACAAATATACCTTAAGGCTTAGAGTTTAGTACATTGGGGGCAAGGCACGCTACTTTTAATATTACATTTTCCTTGGCTTTGTTAATTTAGATCTCCTAACTCATCTTCAGCGCAATTTTTTTCAAAAAGGCCACACGTGGTGTAGTATAATTGCGAGCGTGTCATTCCCATTTGTGGATTTATATTACCCAATGCTGTCATATCGGTCATAAAATATTAGCTCCAACATTTTAGCAGAAATTGAAGGATAGGGCTTTACAATTTTTTATAATAAAAAAGTAAGCGACACAATTTTGCTCATTTCCCAAACATTTTGTTAAAACAAAAAATATTCGTGCCAAATTTTATAAGAATATCTCTTTCGACTCGGCCGTAACCGTGTTTTCCACAGAGAGACAGCTTCACAGATGAGCCAGCAGACAAACGTACGTCAGACGGGGAGACGTACTAACGTGCATGAATCGATTCAGGAGATGATTCTGAGCAAGAACGATTTTCTCAATGTGTTACAATCGGAAGAAATAACTGAATTTGCTCTAATCCTAGGCGCGTAAGGTACAAAAACTAATTTCTTAACTAACAGCAAAACAATGTTGTCAAATTCTGTTGCAACGAGTATGACCAAGCCTTTGCTGTACACTTTTATCAAATGGGTAACTCAGAGACACTCTATACCCTATATAACTAGAAAATGAATGACGTTAATATATACCTGTATGGGAACCAACCACATTTTTCTATGATGCTACAATGATAATGATGCTATATTTTTAAATAATGCTACGTTCAAAAGTAGCCACATTAATTATGGCTGGAATAAAGTGTGTTAAATAAACTGCTTGAATGGGTTGGGTTGTGGAATTGTTATCGGCTCATTTTGAAGTTGTCTGGCTGATTGTTGTTTCTTAAGGTTAATATCAGTCACTCCTTGCCACAAACATATCGATCAATACATAATAAGTTTTTTAATCTCTCATAAGATCCTTTGAAATCTCTGTTCTAAATCACTGTATATTTCTTCACTTTTTTCAGACTACATAACGGTGATGGCACATCATTAAACATTCTCCCTACCAAAAAAGCATTCTGAAGAAAAATCCGTTAACTCCGTATATATGTATTATTGTGATATTAACAATATATTCATTAAAATATTTTAAATTCGATATAACTAAACGTAGCTGTAGAAAACGAAAGCCAAAATGTCACACTTTCTTGGATATGTACTAATATATATCCTGCTTTTACAAGGTAAGTTTGTTGAAAATATTTCCCTTAATGCTAGAATTAAGAACTTTCATATTTTTGCAATATATCTATGGTTTTTGGAATATATATAATTATATATATATATATATATATATATATATATATATATATATATATATATATATATATATATATATATATATATATATATATATATATATATATATATATATATATATATATATATATATATATATATATATATATATATATATATATATATATATATATATATATATATATATATATATATATATATATATATATATATATATATATATATATATATATATATATATATATATATATATATATATATATATATATATATATATATATATATATATATATATATATATATATATATATATATATATATATATATATATATATATATATATATATATATATATATATATATATATATATATATATATATATATATATATATATATATATATATATATATATATATATATATATATATATATATATATATATATATATATATATATATATATATATATATATATATATATATATATATATATATATATATATATATATATATATATATATATATATATATATATATATATATATATATATATATATATATATATATATATATATATATATATATATATATATATATATATATATATATATATATATATATATATATATATATATATATATATATATATATATATATATATATATATATATATATATATATATATATATATATATATATATATATATATATATATATATATATATATATATATATATATATATATATATATATATATATATATATATATATATATATATATATATATATATATATATATATATATATATATATATATATATATATATATATATATATATATATATATATATATATATATATATATATATATATATATATATATATATATATATATATATATATATATATATATATATATATATATATATATATATATATATATATATATATATATATATATATCCCAACATATTGTGCTCCTATTATGCATCCAGTTACAAATTCACTTCTAAAAAAATTATTGTTTATGTTTCACTTATTGTATTTTCACTTATTGTATTTTTCGCGTCCAGAAGGGTTTGTGATAATTTACTGTCATATAATTGAATTTAGAGAGCAGTTTGGAGAATTTGTTTGGAACAGACCTTTTCCAATATGCGTTAAAAGTAAAACACTAGGAATATTCCGTAACATTATTTGAAGAAGTAATCCTGATAGATATTAGTGAGGAAAATTGTAGAGGAAAACTATCTTACCTCTCCCTGTAAAACCTATTATTAGAAAAAAGTTTATATTATATTTTATTTATATGATATTTTAGACGCGAATTTTGAATAGCCCTCCCGAATTTAATCGGAATTATTCTGATGAATAATTCCGATTATTTCCGATTATATCGGCATTTTTTTGATGAATTTTATATTTTAAAAATTCTTTGGATTTCTTTAACTCAAATATTACTAAATAATATAAGTAATTATAGAAAATAAAGTATTATTATTAGTTATTATTAATAATTATGTACCGTTTCTTCGGATTTTAATGGGAAATTCATAATTCATTCAAATTTAATGACATTCATAGAAATTTCACACTTTTTGACAGCTGTGCTCATTGGTGTTGTTAACAATTCTTACAATCATTTGCAAATTCCAAAAAAAAAGTAAATGGATTAACAAAGTGATTTAGAGATCTTAAATATAATTAGACTCTACTATGAATGGAAGAATTCGAGGCAAATTAGGCGTTGGCGTGTTAATTATTTATTCAATTCAATTCATTTATCAATAAAACAATTTCAAAATAATATTCATTTATCAATTATTTATTATTCATTTAAAAAATATGAGATCAAAAAAATTAGGAGGCAAAAGCAAACCAATTCATGGTAGAATGTACTAATTCTATTAGCATCTACTCTCTGCGTCTTCAATTTGTAATTTCATAGCACATCCTACCATGAATTCGATTGCTTTTAAGGCCTTTTAAGGCCACCATAATCTCGTCCTCTATCTCCTTATGGCGTCTTTTTGAGCGCTGACCCAAAGGAATAGGATCTGGGCTGAACGATGCCATTGGTGGTGGCGACCATGCATATGCATCTGTAGGTGGCAGCGGTGTTGGCAGCGGTGATGACAGCGGTGATGGCAGCGGTGATGGCAGCGGTGATGGCCATTGCGATGACGATGATGATGGCGAGTTGCTGGCCATTTGGTATATATTTCTCGAACTAACCACTCTGTAAGAAATATAAAGATTAGTGTGGAATTAAAATATATATCTCCGAAACTAAATGAGATCTTAATCGATATCTGACTTACGGTCGGGGAGCCATGTGTGGCTGCAAAAACGACATAGCGTCGTATAGCGCCCATACTGACGTATGGTTGGCTCCGCTACCCGAGGGTGCTTCGAGACGCTTCCTCTCCCTATTGTAGTGGTCCCTTAAAACGGACCAGCGCTTGCTACAATTTTCACCTATATTTAATGAACCACAGTTTATGGCTTAGTTAACTATATTCAAAATTAAATTAGACTTACCCGAGGTTCCTAGTGAGCCTCCAATTTCCTCCCACACTCTCCTCTTCGCAGCAGGAAGCTTATAACTGGCTTTAAATTTATTGTATAAAAGCTCATTTAGCCTAACAAGCTCAATAAGTCTCTCGTCATCCATTTCACGGTAAATATAAATTGAAGTGAAAGCTTGATGTGGCCACTCACTTTTAGTTGTCACTTTGTTCGAATTTGAGAGATTTTTCGAAACGTGACCAAATATTAAAATGATTTTAATATTGCGGGGGGAAATTCTCACAACCACACGAACTGCATATAGCTTATGAGTTTTGACATATGAGTTTCGTGTTCGAAAAAGAGCGAACGTACGACTAATCAGGCCTTAACTTATTTTGTGAAAACAAACGTCATAACGCTCAAACACCCAGGATACTGACCTGATATATCACTGCGTCTTACGGAAATTTCCTAAACTAAAGTTACCAACATTAAGTAAGTACTCACATAGTACTTACTATACTATTTCTACTATCCAGAAGGATTCTACTTACATATTGAACGCTACCCCGGCCTCCAAGTACCACGGAGGTTCGACACGTTCTATGATTGGTTTCAGCACTGTACTGATTCGGAAGGGTATTATTTCGAATAAATACGATGGAAGAAAGCACCGTAGAGCGCCTTCTTTATTTTATTTTTGACCAGTCTCATTGAAAATTGTTTGTGTACCCTTTTCAGTTTCGTCATTTTCCAATCGCTACGTGGGTAGTGATGAAGCGGTACGTCTTCAGTTTGCGTCGTTTGAAAATCCAGTATTAAGCTAAATCAAAAAACTTGACTCCAGTATATTTGCTACCATAATTCTTCATAACTAGGCGCACCTTTCGTATGTGTCTCTTGTGCCCAGATTATGCCTTGCCCAGATCGATTTCCTGCAGTCATTAACGAAGGTTTATAGAAATATAGAAATCCACTAGCTGATTAATTTCCCACTCTATCACCATGTATTTTTTCTTACATTTTCAATGGCGCCAAAACCAGGTTCTTCTTTATGCTATAGCATTGTCATGGAAGGTGGAAATTCCAATTTAGTTGCTTTTAACTCTTCCATCAAAAATTTGCAATTCGTACAATTCGTTTAGATTGTGGTTTTTGTGGATGATTTTGTTCAGTTGCTCTTGAAGTTGATCTCATATTATAATAGTCAATTTTCTGATGGTGTATCATATTATGATACATATTATAATAATATAATACATTATAAAACTTAAAATTTGACGGAATCGACTTTGAAGTTTTCTTGGAAGGAGAAAAAAAATATTAAAAGATTTTGACACTAACGTATTTGCATTAAATTAAATTGGTGATTATTAATGAGTTTATCACATTTTGCATAGAAGATTCTCGAATTAAATTAACAAAAGTAATATAATTAGTTTGCCCTTTTGACCCCGTAAATCGGACGCAGCGTAGTCACCGTTGTAAACTCCAGAATGGGTGGCCGATAGTAATTTTACGATAGAACGAGTACGATAGAACGAGTACCATTTCTACATATACCATGCATTTATGCATTCTGTTTTATTTTGTAAGCAAGAGCTTAGGGCAGGAATCATGACGACTCTTTCGAATAAAACGCATAAATTAATTTAATTTAACTAAAAACAAATGCATAAAAATTACCAATTCATTTTATATTTCCTAGCTGCTTTTTAATTTTCAATACCATTTGCCTAGGTCGTATTGCCGATAGAAATGTCAGAGCTACTGAGTTCTATTATCCCGCTTTCATATCAATCGATTCACTTTCAATAAAGCCGCAGACATAAAATGAATTTAATTTACTTTTTATCTCTTTTTTAGTTTATTTCTACAGATGAAATATCGATCGTTTATTTTTTTTTTTGACCCTATCGATAAGGAGTTATCGATATACTCTCACCATTGCCTTTTCAATGCGATAAGAATAGTTTTTGGTTTGCAAAAGAATGAGAAGAGGAAGCAACAACGTTGACATTTCCTATTCTTGGGGTGCATAGGCATATTTGACATATAACACTTTTGATATGGGTTTGAAGTCGCACAAAATTTCAAAAAATATCCCTTCTCATGTTCAATAAATCTAAAGTTTAATCATTATCTTTATTCTCTTAGTGAAAACTGACAGATTGTTATCAGTCATTTCAATTTTGATTCCTATTGAGTAAATAAATTAAGTCCTCTATAATTGCCATAAATTTTCGTCAATTATTATTAGCAATAATAATTCTGATATTGATAATGAATTAGTTGCTCGGAACACTAATAAATGAAAAGAAGCTGAAAGTTTTAAGCTCGAACCATTCCTATGACAGATATAAATTTAGCCGGTCGTTATTCACCAAACTGAATTTTGGATAATTTTCGCATGACATTAATCTTATAATAATAATTATCACGATTATTATTACTAATAATATTGTTTTTTGCTGCACCAATACAAACAAAACAGCTGCATCATCATCATCATCAACAACAGTTATAGCATCTGCAACTTCGGAAGCAAAGAGAATTGAGAGGAAGCAAACAGATTCGCATGGAATCACAGATTTTATACCATGTTGGACACCAGCGACAACAGCAGCAACAACAAAACACAAGCGGTAGCGTTGCTGTTAAGCCATCCATTTAATTTGTACGCATAATAAATAGCTCGCGACAATAAAAGAGTGAAATATTTTATGAGCGAACGTTTAAAGTTGTTAATATTCGCCGGAGCAGCAAACAAAGGGGCATGGGAGCAACATTGTTGTATTGCGCGCAATTGCGAAAGTCACAATATTATTCTTGTTTTTATTATTATTACTATTCGTCTCAAATGGAATAAAAGGAAATGAAATGAAGAAAGTGCTGAATGGCATCATCATCATTGACGTCGTCATGTTTAAACAGTAAAAACCACAAATTAAGTCATTTCTATAGAACAAATGCAGGTCGCGCGCATAAAAACTGTCCATTTTAACGATCCGGTGAAAAATATGGCAATGTTTATATCCTGCATTGGGCAATAAAATATTATCGGCCAATAGTCCGGGTTGGGTGGTATGATGATTAACTATGCGGGTGGGGAAGCTAGCAGTATGTGCAAAATGGGGTAGACTATTTTTATGAGCTTCTTAAGTAGAGTTAAAAGCGGTATTAAACAAAAGATTGCAGGAATTGTGCGCTAGCCTGTTCGTGATGGAGTTGCTAATTTTCTTCGCAAATTTACTGTTCTTTCTTATTTTAAATCAAGTTTTACCAACACATTGTTCCAAAATACTTTGTCGAATAATAATTTTCTCTCACCATACTCTTTGTGAATGTACAAATCTCCCCCTTCTTTAACCAGCGGCATCGGTCCAGAATGCGCAGCAAGCAGGTCCCTTTTGTAGATATATTGACACGTCGTAAACCTCATTTGGGTTGGAAACGTCCGATATACGGCGACTACGCTTGTTCCCGTAACAATTCATCAAAAAATACGCCTCGTCGCTAAAGATGATTTTTCGGTTTGGGTCATCTCTCACAAGCTCCGATGCCCAGTTCGCTAACAAACGCGTTGTCTGTCGTGATTAAATTGAAATTCTTGGGTTAACTGAATGTATAGATATCCCGATACAAAATTCGACAAGTTGAAGTTTGCGAAATGGCCGAGTTCTTGTACACGCGAGAAAATGACTGCACATTTTCATGTACTGCGGCTATGTTGACGTACCAATGCTGACTGTTAACCAGTCATCTCGAATTTTAATTTCATACATTATTCTCCACAGGAACAATTTCTACGAGAATTATGTTTCAAGGACAGTCTTGACTTGTAATGAAAATTAATGCGAATGGCGTTAAAGGTTATTAGTATCAATTACAACCAAACGAATAATATGTTTTTCGACGCTGGATTTTTGTGTTTCGCTAAACCGTAATGAGTTTGGAACAGACAAAACACATGGGAACAAATGAAAAAGGACAGAAGACAATTATAGCGCAGGTTACACCAATACAGAAATTACATCAAAAATTACAAGGAACATAACTGAACATAGCGAAAATGTTTTTAAATGCTCTATAACAAACGCCAGAACCAGACCACGGATAATTTTTTCGCCTCCCTTCACGTCCCTTTGCCATCTAAATAAATAAAGCTAAGTAATAAACACTTATGGATGCACGCCAGAAACTCATAATTACCTCGCCGGAGTTAACGCTCTTCTTTACTTTGGCAACAGCAGCGACAATAACCTCTCCAATAACGTCTTCATTAAGATTTAAGAGTTCTTTCTCAAATTTATAAACGGTAATATTTTGCTGAATCCACGAATGAAAAATATTGCTGCTTTTATTCTAATCTTTGTTATTGGACGCATTGGTGTTTTCAGGAAACTATTTTCGCTGTCGTCGGCAGTTCCTCTTAGGAGTTTCTTTTATTTTCTATGCTGTAACGCGTATGCACGCTATTGTAACTGATCAAAAACTGCCACCCCAGCTGTCATCAATGCTGATGATATGTCAGTACTCATTTATCTGAAAACACTTTTGAATTAAATCAATGAAAGAAATAAATCTGTTAGCCGACACCTTTGCAGACTTGTTGTTGGTTTTGGCTTAGGGCACTACTAAATTAGTCAATGCTTATCGCTAACGGTACCGATTCTCAGTGCTCTTCAAGTTTTCAGGCTTGTAAACGCAGGCTTGTAAATGCAATGTAAACGCCTGATCTACACAGTAAAATATAAGTCACCAGTTTTCCAAATCTTGCTCCTAGTTCATTGCATCGCCTGCTATTATTTATACCACGATGTCTTGTATGTTTAGTAGCTCTTCGGCAGACGTTATATTGTATCGGCTGTCTGCACCATTGCATTGTGCTGTAGGAACTTCCATAAGGAGCCCGTTAGCCATCTTGTGACTCCCTCGGTATCGCCCGAACCATCGTTCGCTTTGCCAAGTCATCAGCCGGTTCTTGTATGAAAAATCATTTATTGACTACACTGCACTGCAGTACATAAATCCATGGTTTTACTCAACGCACCACGCTTCGTTTTTAATCACAAGCGTATATTTTCCCCCTTATATCCCTTATAAAGTGATCGCATTCTTTACTTCTTGTTCCATAAATAGTTTGTGCCTATACTGAGGAAAATTTTACTCTTTCTTAGTCACGCTAAAAAATATCTATAATTGTGATAATTGAAATTACACGATTTGAAATCAGAGGTCGAAACTTTTATGACTATTATAACAAAAGTCATGAAATAAGAGTTATTCGATGACTTTTATTTTAAAAGTTTTTCGATGAGAGTTATTCGATGACTTTTATTTTAAAAGTTTTTCGATGAGAGTTATTCGATGACTCTTATTTTAAAAGTTTTTCGATAAAAGTTATTCGATGACTTTTATTTTAAAAGTTTTTCGATGAGAGTTATTCGATGACTTTTATTTTAAAAGTTTTTTAATAAGAGTTATTAGATGACTTTTATTTTAAAAGTTTTTTAATAAGAGTTATTTAAGACTTTTTCGTAATATAAGTTTTTTGTTGACGAGGTAGATGATGGTCAATACGAACTAACATTGAGCTACGATATGATGAAAAGCATTGATCTTAGCTGGTGGGTTGGAAGATGCTCATATATAGAAAATATTGTGAAATAGATTTTTTACATAGTTGGAAGTGGGCGAGGGCCACTCAATACCTCCAAAGGGGCGTTTCTTACGAAAAAAATGACTTTGCTTCAATCGGTAGCAAATGTCGCGAAACGGATATAAAATCAGGTGGGAGGGGAAGTGGCCGCCCCAATAGGCCGTAGTGGGCGGTTCTTGACAAAAAAACTACTTTGTGCTAATCGATAGGAAATATGAAACGGATTTGGGACATGGTGGGAGGTGGGCGTGGACACTAAAAAAGGGGCGGAAGGGGCGTTTTTTACAAAAAAAAGCACTTTGCGATAATCGATAGCAAATATCATGAAATGGATTTGGAAGACGGTCTGAAGTAGGCGTGGCCTTCCGCCCCTTTTTAGAGTCCACGCCCAGTTCAGACCATGTCCCAAATCTGTTTCATGATATTTCCTATCGATTAGCGCAAACTAGTTTTTTGTCAAAAATCGCCCACTACGCCCTTTTGGGGCGGCCACTCCCCCTCCCACCTGGTTTTATATTCGTTTCGCGACATTTGCTACCGATTGAAGCAAAGTCATTTTTTCGTGAGAAACGCCCCTTTGGAGGTATTGAGCGGCCCTCGCCCACATCCCACTATGTAAAAAATCTATTTCACAATACTTTCTATATATGTGCATCTCCAACCCACCAGCTAAGATCCATTCTTTTCATCATATCGTAGCTCAATGTTGGTTCGTATTGACCACCATCTACCTCATCAGCAAAAGACATATTGCGAAAAAGTCTTAAATAACTCTTATTAAAAAACTTTTAAATTAAAGTAAAAGTCAACTTTTAACTTTTATTTATAAAAGTAAAAGTTAAAAGTAAACTTTTACTTTTATAAATAAAAGTAAAAGTTAAAAGTACACTTTTACTTTTAAAAATAAAAGTAAAAGTTAAAAGTAAACTTTTACTTTTAAAAGTAAAAGTAAAAGTTAAAAGTATACTTTTACTTTTAAAAATAAAAGTAAAAGTTAAAAGTAAACTTTTACTTTTATTTTTAAATGTATACTCTTAACTTTTACTTTTAAAAATAAAAGTTGAACTTTTACTTTTAAATAAAAGTTTTGGAAATAAGAGTTATTTTCGAGCACTGTTTGAAATATTTTGATATTATCTTGCTTGTGATATGCTGTGTATTATCTAAGGAAATATTTGGATTTTTTCCACGAAAATCATCTCAGTGTATTTTTGTGTAACTAAAGCTATTATTCTGCTTCTTTCATCGCATCAGAGGAAGCTGCTTAAAGACTAATTGATTGATGGTGTGCAATCAAATGTTTCATTACATGTTTATTTTCGCTGTTGTTATGGCTCATATAAACACAAAATTATTGTCGTAAACATATAAAAGAATGTGTGATCGCACTTATAAACAAATTGCGAGAAATATAAGGGAGAAACAAATAAAATAATTAAAAACATATGAGTATATTTTTTGCGAAAGGATGGAAACCAGAATTTGATGCAAGACAATTTTAAATAGATATGGGATACATGACAGTCAATTAAGGTTAAGTTGTGAAAATTAAAAAGATTTTCTTTTAATTATTCATTCTCGTTTGAAATTGTTTAGCCTTTTCAAAAAACTCATTGAACAAATGTAATATTTTTATTGGTAAATGGAAACAATTAAATAGTTGAGATATTTATGAACTCCAAAAGTAACCGAAACTTTTGATCATATAGTTCAGAAAAAATATTTTTTTATGTAATACTAAAGCGTGGTCAAAAAAAAAAAAAAAATAAGACTAACTCTCAGAGTATATTAAATTAGGCATTATTTAGTTCCACTTCTTTATATATGGTGCATGATAAGTTAGGAACTTAACATAACCTAAAAAGCGGTAAAAGAAATTTACATTTAAATTTCCCCTGTCTGGATTCTTGACGGCCATTTAAACGCGTGCAGTGTAAGTTCTGCACGAAAACAGTAAATATAAATTCTTGTACTTTCGTTGACTCCATGAAAAGCGGGAAGAGATGAGAGGATGTGTATGCGACCAATAACACTTCAAGCAACCTCTGAATAAATATCTAATCCAGATGGTTATGTCGATGATTATGTGTTCTTTGATGCAGTAGGAGCATATTATCGATGTCGCCTGTGATAATATCTAATTATTGCTTTGACGCTGTATGCGAAGTATTGTAGAATTATTAATATTTCAGATTAATTACATTAGCGATGATAATAATAATTATCTATCATATGTATCAATTGCCGTTTTACGTTTCTGTTTAAATTAGTTTTCTTATTAGCATTTTGCGGGGATAACCCCATTTATTTTAGTATCCATATTCAGTCAGGGCAGTTAAAATTATAATAATTGCGAGAACCGAATGAGAATTGAGTCGACATATCGCAAATAAATGATACGTTTGAATACAGACAATTTTGGGTTTTCGATGCAAATATTAATTTCTTATTTATCCAAAAGGGTTACTCTATGGTAGGCGTTACTACCAAAGACAATAAACTCTAGGAAGATATAGCAATACCGGAAGCTTTAATGAACTGAAAGAAAAGGAGAATTTCATTAAATAGGAGAAAGTATAAGCAAGATAATGGTAAACATAAAAGTTATATGCAATTTATTGTAATTGCTACTAAATTTCGTAAACCATTTATTAATATAATGAATAAGCGGGGCGGTTTTGGGACGACCCTGAAAACAATAAGGTTGAATAAATCAAAGAGTACTTGAATTTAGCGTCATCTGTGTCAATACACACTTCTTCGGGAATGAGTCATATTCACTTAAAAACAATATCTAGGGTACGTTGCTTTACTCTCTTCCTTCAAGACGCACTTCTACATTCCACATACAAAAGGGAGATCCGAAAGCAATAAATAAATTAAAAAACTCAGGCACTGGCACCACCAGCTGCCTGACGTCTGTCGAAGTAAGAATTTAAATGACACCATTGTTTGGAGGAGTTTTATTTTTAAACAGAAGAATTTTGAATGTTATTTAGTGAAAGGAGACAGCCCACTCTTATATGAGAAACTTATTCTATTTACTTAATTATTGGTTTGAGTATCGATAAGCCGAACTATTCTATTATCTCTAATCTTCGAAATATTCTATAATATTTTAATTAATTAAATTTCTTAGGAAGGTTGGATGAGGTTGATGATAGGATTTCTTGTCTGCAGGAGACTATAATGCTAATCGTTTGCTTAATAACCAAATCAACTGCTAAAAACTTGTTTTTTCTTGCTGTTGGTATGATGTTCTTGCTTTATTGGAAGGCATTAAATTTAAATAAGAATTTTCTGGTTTACATCATGTCCTTCTAACAGCATATTATTCGTAAATAATTTCGAAAACAAAGTTTTCAAATAAAATTCAGACGAAATTCGATAAAAATGGGAAGGCATTAAAATAAGTTTGTATGCATTTCAATCAGTTTAAATATGAAGACACCGAATTGTTTAATGGCGAAGGAAAATCTGTTTTCGAAGATTCTGTGGAACTAAAATTTTTCTACGCATCGGCATTCAAAAATATGTTGCTTGGAGTTGTAGCGAATTTATCGGCAGACTAAATAAGCTCATTGCGGTCTAACTAAGCCTCACATACAAAAAAAGTATCTACTTATGGTCATGAAAAATGCCAAATGAATTAAAACATATGACTGTCACCGCTTATATATTGATATTTTCAACCGAAAATGAGTTTGCCAAAAATGTCTCTTCTGTTTTTGAGAACTATCTAGATAAAAATTTTTTTTAATAATGAAAATTCTATTTTTAATTATTATAAACTGTTTGGTATTTATGGGATGAAAATGACGAAATAGGATGAGAACCACGCCCACTTCTGAAACATAATATGGATGCAGCTACATTTGCATTTCACGTTCAACGTCTTTATACGGGATTGGGTGACAAATTTTTCCCATCGAACTCACGCACGAATATTGATTTCTTTGGAAAAAATGGGCGTGGTCCGAACCGCGTCCAATTTTGATACATGATACGGATATATTTACATTCGTATTTCGGAGGAATCACAATTGCAGGAAGACATTGCAGAAGTGGAGCTATTGTCGCAAATATCGATAAGAATATTTCTACTAACATACTGCTGCTTCACATTCAGAATGGTGTCAATTAGGCGATCGGCGCACAGTCACTTAAAGATCATTAATATAAGGTTGAATCTTTCCTGAGATCTAAATTCTATTATATGAAAGTAGTAAGATTTGAATGGACATCATCTTTTTTGGTTCAAATGTGAAAGTGCCGGTTAATAAAAAAATATGCTGTATTCCGTATCTTCCGTATCCGAACTTGTCCACCTGAGTATTTATTATCACGACACCAAAGCTGTAGGGTCATTGTCCTTGGTTTTATTGGAGTTCAAAAATTCAACATCTTCATACATTTTCAGTGAATTTATCTAACAAAAACAAATGATTTGTTCTACCATATTTTTATTTTGAACATCGTTTAGTAAGATATATTGGTTCTTGACCTATTTTGGACATGTTGATCTTGTTTTGTGTTTTTGAGGATTTGTTTGTGTTTTTGAGGATTGTGTTTTTGAGGATTTAATTAAATACTATAAAAGCATCGTCGTCTGGAACAACTATAATGTTTTTTGAAAAAAATTTTGAACTCCAATAAAACCAAGGACAATGACCCTACAGATTTGGTGTCATAATAATAAATACTCAGGGGGACAAGTTCTAACGGAATACAGCATATTTTTTTATTGGTCGGCACTTTCATATTTGGACCAAAAATGTATGAAATCCCGATGACGTCCTTTGTCGCCTTAATTAAAATATTCTCACAATCAATCGGCGTGATGTGTTTATAATAAACAAATGAAAACACAGAAAGGAGAAAGATTTCGATGAATACGTAGAAGGCAGATCTTGTGACATCTTTAACATATTGTTTACCTCGAAACCGAAATTGACCCAACCCAACAGGGCAGCAGCCTTCAACCTCCCTCAATTGACAAATACAATCTTTTGTGCTTTCGCTTAAATCAGCTCTTACGAAATACAAGGTAGACAAAATTACAAATTTATATTTATACATTTTTATAATCTAGATCCAACGTTTTAATGTATATTCAGTTGGTTTCTCCTTATTTTGCGTATTAAGGAAGTTGTAGCAGGTATGAACATGTGTATATCTTCTGTTTCAGCATTTTCTTAGTCGACTTAACTCTGCCCGCCTGTGTGAATATCTGTCTGATGATTTTCTCATGAGATATTTCTTACCCAATTCCATTAGCTAAAACCCAGGAATATTAGCAAAAAACGGGCGTGGCCCGCCTACCAGAGCTACCAGAGCCTGCCAGAGCTAATTATAAACGGGACCAAATTAGAAGGGAACGAGGTGCATTATTGTCATGAAATATGACGCGAATATTCCTTGTTATTATAAAGCATCCAGTATTGAACATGGCCGAAATCGGGCGTATGCCACATCCACCCCTTTATGAAACAAAATTGCAAAGCCCCAGTCTTCAGTGTCTATTCAAATTTTAAAGTTGAAGTTTTTTGGCCGAGGTGGCAGTGTTGGACATTACAAATACAGCAAAATAAGGGCGTGGCCGTTCTCGTTTTGAGGAAAGAGTTGTGATGAAGATAAGATAGCAAGTCTAAATTAACCAAGAGAAGGGATATATAACATTAAAACTGCCTACTGATTAATAAGATTAAACTATAAATTTATATCATGGATGTAGGGTAGTTTTCTTACTTTTTTACTTTTACTCCCTCCTAACTAAAAGTTCTTACTTTTTAATTTTGCTCCCTCCATTACGAATGTATTTTGACCATTGCCTACAAAGATACAATGGAGCAAAAAAATGGTGCAAAAAATGGATACAATGGCGCAAACAACAAAAGACGAAATTAAAGAGAATCTATGAGACGTTTCTTGAAAAATTTCGAAAAATTAAATGAATTAAGCTTCATTAGAACTTTAGGCAAATAAATCAAAATAATTAAAAAGAAGGCAGAACCCCAAGCTTGGCCTAGTCGAAACTCGTATACTCTACATTTGTAATATAGAAACTTATGGTTTAAAGCAAAAAACTGGAATGCAATGTACGTCTTTATTAGTGTTAAAATTTCACCTACACGATTAATTTAGATTTATTAATTCATTTTGATCATAACTTTTCTCAAAAGAGTCCACATATGGTAGAATATAATAGTAATCATACTGGGTCAGTTCCCTATGGATCTATTATATCTAACATTATTATCTTTGTCATAAAATTTCGGTTTCGAAGTTCCAATACACTGAAATATGGAGCTCTACAATTTTATTTCATAATAATGGAGCCATAGCATTAGGCTCATTTTGTCTGTTTTCAATGCCACACAATATTTTATGACAAAGAATATTTGTATTAAAAAAAATCAAATATATAACAAATTTGAGAATTGAATGAGAATCGGCCACATGTGTTTGGTTACTAAAATTTATCATCAATCATTATGACTAAAGAATGGGAGAAAATTTCGAAGTTTTTACCCGCAGCGAAAATGCCTGCGATGATTATAAACTATTCTTAACTAGAAATAAATCAAATGAATTAAAATAATGTAACACACTAACCCGTACCCATACAAACAAGCACATATCGATCCATCCATGCCCATAAATACAGATTACTTGTGCCCAGCATCTGTTACGATTGATCTCTTCGAGCCTTTTTTTACGTGATAAAAATTTTTATATGAAAGTCTTTGCTGGCTTTGTATAATTTCTACAACATCATCGTGCTGTGTGGTTAGACTTTAATCTTCTCATTCACTCCATGGCTTGGCTTGACCGTTCTGTTCCTTCCTTTCCTATTCGTTGCGGTTGAACGGGTTGCTAAATGTCCGGTAGCAGGTCATTTTCTATAATTCCCTCAGCCTACTTGTGCCGATGAATTGATTAGTTTTTTTGGTACAGTTTTTCAGCGTCTTCCTTTATCTTTCTCCTTATTCAGTCATATTAATTTCGGTTGGTCATTTATTTGATATGGTGGTACCCTATGCGGTTTTTTCGTAATGAAGAAATTATTTATTCAAAAAATTACAATAATAGTTCCGATAATTGGTTTGTGAAATATTCCTATATCTTTTTACGCACTATGCCTAAAAGGATGCCATGTATTCACTTAACTCTTCACCTACTTCTTGCTTAATTCATTCGCTGAGTTATTTTTTTATTATCTAGTAATTATCTAGTACTAGTAATTTTAATAAAAAAATAAACTCTTTGTTTATATGTTTTTATGTTTGTGAAAATAGTCAAGAATTTGTGTAAATTAACTTAATAGCTTGATAATAGCGAATCCTAGTTTAAATCAAGAAAAGTCAACAGAAAAAAATAAATAAAAAATAAATTTAAAAAATATAAAAAAATATTATTATAAAAAATAATTTTAAAAATATCCAAATTCTATATGCTACAAGGGGTCTTACTGCGACCACCCCATGGCAACTCGTCAACTGCATGCGTATCAAATATCAAAACCCACACATTTAGGCGATGTAATTCAATACGAGTCAACAGTGGAGTGATAAAAAAATTAATCTGTCCATCGTAGGGGGAAATAGTACAGACTCTTACTCTCGTTCTTTCTCAGATTCATGTCGTTCCATAACGATGAACCACTAAAAATTGAAATCATGGATCTTTCGAAAGGTTTATTGAACCACAAACATTTTTATTTTTTTACTCCAAGGATCGTTATTTAAAGCTGCGAGTTAAAGCGTCGCATTTGATAACTGTATTCGATATGTCGAATATAATAATGGCTGATATATAAACGAATAGAGGGAAATATATCAATTTCTTTGTCAATACATTTCATTTTCTGTTGGACCCTTTCGGAGTAATTTTAACGGCTGTAGATGATAAGCCTGAAGGTCGAAGCTCAGTATTTCGTTTTAAATTTCGGGGTAGGACAGATGTTGTTAGTGCATTTTTTTAGTTTTCATTCTTCCATACTATATTTTACAACATATATTTTGTTTTATGACGATAAGGAAAAGTGTTTACCTAGCTTTATCTATTTATTCCCTACGGAAATTGTGATAATAGGCGTTGAAGTCAAGTCTGTGACCTCCAATCCTATACATTCGGGTACAATATAATTTATAATAATGACTTCGTCATGTATTGAAAATAAGTATCTCAAAATAACTTAATGTCATTATAAAACTCAATTTATTTAGTATGTTTAAGAAACTGTAGAGAATGAAATGGCAGAATTGGAAGAGAAAGAAATTGACTGTCTGATTGGACCAAATTACAACATGAAAATGAATGCAATGATTTCATCAACTTACGTACATATGTCAGAAAATTTCATCTATTTATTTAGGAACTCAGGGTATATCGCATATTGCCGTTATGAACACCTTTAACATCAAAGGTTAAAAATATGTAGAAAGGGCTGCTTTGATTTGACATCATACATTCCTTTGTATATGTGCTAGCACGTGTGTGTAAATTTGTGTTTTAGGTGTGTGTCTGTGCGTTTATTCGTGTGCGTTAAACAAATTAATTAAATATTCTCAAACACAATAAGGTCAAATACGATTTAGAGCTTTACATGTGTAGAGAGGTGTGTTGCAAATGTGTCAATCGAATACAAATTTGATTCACCCTCTCCACAGTAAACACAAAAAGAGTATAAAATTTGACCGTTAGTGTCTCCGTCTCGTTTAAAATTCTTACATTTTCACTTTAAGATACTTAATTGTGATAAATAGAAGATTAATTTCCAACTAGAGAGATTATATTATAAATACATCGACCAATATTTATTAGGCATTTCTATGAAATAATTTTTAGACGATATTTGTAAGGATTATGCCTATAAGATAATCATAAGAAACGGTGAATTGAGAAGAAGAATAAGTAATAAATTATGACGCTGCAAGGTCCAAGGTATTCGACTAGATCGTAAATGTATTAAAAATTTTACAATGAGTCTGAATGCCGCAGATTTATAGTAATATTTTTACAACAAAAATCAACAATATAGAATCGTGTATACCCTACATCTGCAAAGCCAATTTAAAGCTTGATTCGAATAACCAATGAGTACTCCACGCCTATTTTAGGGAGCCACTTCTGCAATTCTACAAGCTAACAAACTAAACCAATAAAACCATGCCACCCCGCCTTGATAGAGAAGATATGCAAAATTTTTAACTTAGTTACATGTGAGCGGATTACGGCCATTTGTGACTGCTTTGCCTTTAGTTCCATTCTGTAAACTGAGGTAGTGAACCATAGTGAGCACAGATAAATTAATATTGACTTCGGAAAGTAGATGTGACACTAATACGACTTCGCCGATTTTCAACCCCAAGAAGCCAGAGAGACAAGAAGTGCCAAATTTCATAGAAATAGCTCCTTTTTTCTATTCTTATCATAGTTTCTAAGGACAATTAGACAAACGATCAGGTCATGTATACTTCTCCCCTTTAATTGCATATAAACCAAAGTCCAAAGTGAATATACCTTTATCCTTCGAATGCAGCTGGTGTAAATATTAGGTAATTCACCATCTTTGCCGAAATAATTGAAATTTAATAAAATTAGTAATGATCAGCAACAATTCTGCATATGTACATTAATTAAAATTCCAAATGCGCTACGCTACTGGAATGCGCTATGGGAATATTTTTTTAAAACAATATTTTGAAAAATGAAGGTTCAGTTCTGTCCAAGTTTATAATATTAACACCCTACAATTAGGGGATGCCCGTATATAAGAGATGGTTTTTAAATAAATTTAGAGATTGTATGAACGTTTTATGTAAAAAAAATGTTATCCTAACCTTTGTCAAAAAAATTTTTAGTGGGCTTAGGGCAATTTAATAAACGGCTAAATGGCCGTTTAAATTTAATAAACGTAAAAGCCGTTTAAATTTAATAAACGGCTCGTATGTTTCAGTACTATAGTGCTCTTTCCTGTTCTTACATTACATTTCCTGTTCCCTCCTATTCTTCAACTTTAGATATATAACAAAATTAAATAAAATCGAGAAAAACAATTATTAATTAAAACGAAATATGATTTCTGTGTTGATACTGGCAGCAATTTCATTAAAAAACATATGCATTCGCTTGCAACAATTCGAAAATATAAGCATTCAAAAAAAAAAAATTGCAAAAAATTTAATTTAAAAAATATTGTTTTTTAGCAAGGGTTTTTTTCAGTTTGTAATGAAAGAGGCTGTTGCAAGAGGCTGTTACACCCGAAGCGTGCTTTGGACTTTTGATCATATTTTGTGGATCGTGGTAATCATTCGATATTTATTGTCTTACGCAAATGTGACAGGGCGAAATGTTAAGATATACAAAATTTTATTTAAATTTTATTTAATTTCAAATCACAATATTTCGAGGCTTTAAAAAAGATGTGAATTTAATAGAAAAATTATGGAAATATCGCGTGATGGTGTATCAGGCTCAGACGTGGTATACATGATATAAGCGTGCTCTATTTAAATAAAAGGAACTCGTTTTTAGTTGAACATTCCACTAGCAGCTTCAGAGCTTTTGCTTGCTTCAGACGCAATCTGTGTCTATACTGCTTAGTTTCCAAAATGATCATAGTCGGGCTTGTAACACGCACACTCCTTGAGGACGATTATTGCTCGCAGCATAAGTTTCTCAGTTTGTAGAGTAAATTTGAATTCTAGATTATGTTTAAAAATGTAGGCCCTGAGAAAATGTTAACGAGCAAAAATGTTCTAGGATTGCTCACTGGTTATTAGAGTCAAATTATATTCGGTCAGCCCGTAGTTAACATTCTCACTTGTTTAAATTAATTTACGAATATAATGTGTGAGAATTTGAAAACAATTTGGGAAATCCTGAAATTCGCCTATTTGAAAGAAAGTTACTGTAATTAAATTAATTATATTCTGATGAAATGTTAATAAAATCATGTAAGAATTTTTTAACTAAAGAAACAAAAAATTGTCCAACTAACTTATTTGTAATTTCAATTTACAATTGTAATCTTACAATTTTACAAAAATTACAATTTTTCAAGAATTCTATCATCACTACAATTTTGTCCGGTCTTCCCATTTTAATTTAAAATTATTTTATGAATCTGACTTACTGAAAGAAGCTAAATTTACGTATCTGGTTTTTGTCAGCCTAATGCAAGCCGGCGGCAACCGAGGGTAATAATGCTATGGAAAAATACTGTCGAGCGATTGTAAGCATCAGACACGATTGTATTTTGATAGCGTATGTAGACATGACCTAACTGAAATGCGTTTATTGCCTTTAAACATGATTAAACAACTTCTATCATCCACGAACAATTAAAGCAAAAAAGCCGATAATTTTAATTAAGCAATGTCACACGTTCATTTAAAGTTAATAATGGGAGTTTGTTTGTTCAAAAACATCTGTTTCCTACAGGATGAAAACCTTAGAAGGTCACGATAAAGTCAATATCAAGGAATCAAATGGAATAAATGCACCCTTTAAATCTATTTATTCAAAACTTCTGAAATAAATTGAAACCGACCTTTGATAAGGAATTAATGTGGTAGATGGCGTTCGATACGGAAAAGGGTCTGCTTGTGACCAACCTAGAGTTTGTCGTACGAAGGGCTTGTCATAGGAACACGATCCCCTGCAAGCACGAAATGGAAAACTGACAGAATTAGCGAATGAGTGACCTTTTCTCAACATGTTCATATAATTTGATTAATGTCTCGTCCCGGGCACCACTATAGAATTAGGTGACAAATGTTTCCATTCTTGCCGGACCTATTGTCTTAATGGGAGTCGGGGACGGAGAAGAATCATTTAACTATTAAGGTGGACATCCGCTAAATAAAATTTTATCGGACAATTACATGCTATTGCTGTCTCCTATGCATAAAACAAATTAATCATGCTATTAGTAGACCACCTGGTATATAGCATGCTTTTCGTTTATGAATCTGTTTAATCAAAATGGAAGGAGCCGTTATATCTTGCGATAATATTTCAGGAGCAGAGCGAGCAACCCTGGCTGCTAGTGATCTCTTCCTATGAATGAAAAATTTAATTATAAAATTAAGTCGATAAAATTACGTAATGTAACTAAGGAAATAAATAAGGCAGGAGAAAAGAGAAAATATTTTATTGTAAATAGAATAGTAGGATCTTATTAGAAAACATTTTATTCGTTCTTAGAAGGCAAATAGTTATACAATTTACTACTTTTCGACAAACCATCGGACTATTCACATCTCCTGATCATTTAAATGTTCAGTTCACAAGATAGACATTTCATGAAAGGCATAAAATATTTGTAAAATACGTAAGATCCTCCTAAAAGTACCGAATATAAGTGGAGTCGAACAATGCCTACTTCGTAATCATCGTCTAAGCAAGTGGAGTCGAAGCTTATCGAACGACATGAACAGCAGCAAAGAAATAAAGTGTACGTATTATTGGTTTTCTCATTCCCTCCTTCATTCCTTCTCACAACAGAACTAATCAATTTCTTAGTCGACTGCATGCAATTTTTAGTGTGGGAACACAAAAAAAAAAAACACGAGCGTCTTTCTAAGTTTCAATGACGTGACAAATTGGTAGATATAATAAGATATCGAAAGAGAGAGAAAGAAAAAAGAAAGCAGATAGAGAGTGTTATATTCTTTTGTTGTCGGTATTGCTGCCTGGTGAAATTATGTTTAGAAATAAGCACAATAACAAAATATTACAGAAAAGAGGCGGGTCCACTTACACGACGTAGTCAACCGCGCCTAGAATCGTGAAATTCGCAAGAAAATTAACTGTAGCATGCTCAGTTTGGTGTCATAATTGTAGTATGGCTCGATAGCATTTCTATTTGAAATGACAAAAAGGAACAATTCGAATAACATCCACAACAACAACAAGAATAACAACAGCAGCGATATCGTAATTCATTGCGCTGATGGTTATCGAAATTATGGTTGCTACTTCTGTTATACTCGATTGTTGTTATTGTTGTTATTCTGCTATTGTAGTTTTGTGTCGCCATTATCTTCTCAATCAACAGTTTTTAACTTATTTCTTCCTCATTTAAAAAAAAATTAATCAGCAAAATTATGTTGGACGAAATTACCAATTCCTGTAGACGAATGTTGTGGAAATAAGAACTACAAAGGCTTAAGTGCAGATTAATTGAATTACTTGCATCAATTTCTCCTATTATTGGAGATGGATTTTCCTTACTCGATTATATAAAGCAAATTTTTTTATTCATTTTCATATTCATAATTCATAAAGAGGAGAAGTCAACATTTCCTGTAGGACCCAAGATTATTCTTTTAGGTCTGCAGTATAAAAATGCTCGGCCATTTGAAATTATCTGCCTTGATTACTATCTAACCATTTTCAATTAACTTCTCTTCCTAAATTCCAATCGCGTAAAATTGGCAAAGATTGAGTCTTTTGATCAGACATACCGATGCGATTACGTTGCGGCCACGCGCTGAGAATTGATGACTTTTGTGGTTCGTCAAGGAATGACAAAGCTATTGAACTAATTATGGAGTTCAATAGCTTTGTCCTTCCTTGGCGAACCACAAAAGTCATCAATTCTCAGCGCGTGGCCGCAACGTAGTCGCATCGGTATGTCTGATCAAAAGACTCAATCTTTGCCAATTTTACGCGATTGGAATTGAAGCCCCTTTATTTTATTGCTTTTTCAGTCAAAGTTTCAACAGGCTGGGTGGTCTTTTACATGCATGTAGCAGTCTGAAACAGTACTCACAAGTTTCAGACGTCTCGAAGATGCATCTTGGATATGTCAGCGAATTTTAGTGTTCTCTCGTTTTCTATTCTTCTGTCTTTATATTCATTTTTTATATTAAGTTCTTGATTTTTATTTTTAAAGTCAGAATTTGTCCCTAACAATGAAATGAATCAATTAAGTTACTAAAAGATGCAAATGACGACTATTGTTTCCTGCAAATTGGAACTTAAACCGTCAAATTCTCACTACATTTCCTTAATAGTGTTCTGTCACGTGAAGGTATATCCTCCTTTCAAACCTTCCCCGATAATACCCTTTATAATTGGTTAGACAAAAATTATTCGGATTGTGCTCATCATCAGTTGGTGCAAGCCTGACGTTATGAAAAACAAACCACCTAAAGCAAGTCTGTTGACATGATAGCAAGATATGTAAACAAAGTCATGCCAGTCGGCAACTTGTTTGGCATTATTAACGTAAAAGGGTTAATAGGATTCGTAGAAAAGACTGCATTTGATGTTGATGACAGCTGTTTCTTGTTATCCTGCAGCGTTCTATTTAACTGTAAATTAAAACATACCCGTTGGCAGTGCCAATGTCAAAAGTAACGACAACGATAATCGTAACAAGAGCAGCATCAACAAGCACGCAGCAAATAGTAAAGATATACAAAATTTTACGGAGAAATAAATAAATAACGATAAGCCTACAGGCTGTAGAAAGTTTCATTATTTGTAGAAAAAGAAGATATATGAAAACAGCAATGGTGGGGAAGGGCCAGGCGCTTGAAGTATTCACAGTTTACATGTATTGACATATAAATATTTCATTACTGCGACTTTAATAAGAGGTTAACACGCTTCTACGACGAAAATGGAAATTATCCTGACTCGCAAAAGCGATCATCCTTATAGCGTTTATTTTGTATGAAATCGGTTTTATAGAAGGTTCGCGAAAAGACGCAAGACAAAGTGTTTTGTAAAAAAATTTCGACAAAAATAAATCTCGATAGTTTTTCAATCCCAGAATTAATAAGAATTTTGTAATTAAAAAAAGTTCTGAAATTAATAAAATTTCTTAAACTATAATCGGAAAAAAGCTAGATTATGTTAAATATCTGACACTAAGTTCAAAACATACTTTGCATTCATCCTCTACGTAGACTGTAGGGTTTCAAATAATTAATTCCGTAATATTGGCAATTTTTTGCAAAGTAGTTTTGTAGGTTCAATAATTTCTGTTTTCGCTATGATATTTTTTTCTTCGAAATGTATCATTTGAAGATATTCTCATTTCGGCACTGCTTCCGTTTCGCAATTGCATGATTTCAGGAATTTACCGTTTCAAGAATTCAACACCAGCTTCCCGAAATAATTTAATGATTCCTATGAGTTATTGAATTTCTATCAACAAGAAAATTTTCTATATATAGTTAAATTTTAAATGTCGCTTTAAATTCTTAAAGTTAAGTTCCCTCCGATTTAATGGAAACATAGTAACAATCAAAAGGAAGGATAATTTACTGCTTCCTAGTTTTTTCACTTTTTCGTTTATTGGCGCTTTCATCTTATCGCTTGTAACCACTATTTCTTATTAATTATATATGACTTTTTAGAAAATAAAAATGAAATTATTTCTAGAGGTCACGAATGAACAAATAAATTCTATATTTGGTGCTATTTTGTGTATTGTACAAATTATATTTACTTTTACCCTATAAATGCATAAGATAGATGTAGTTTGGTAAAGTTTATAAACTTATCTTCCAGTTATCATTTTAAAGTAATCGGGGAACGCAATTGCGGGACCGGTAATCATCGGCGGTTTCCTCTATAACTTAATGAAATTCAATCATTTCTAGCAATTTGAGTAATTGAGAAACGCTAATCGGTAAAATGTTTGAAAACTTTGAAGCATGAATTATTCTCAATAACTTATTTTACATTATTGGGGGCACCACTGTGGTATCAGGAAGCATGCATATTCACAAAGTATAATCATATCACCCTGCAGAGTTTTCAGTCATCTTTAATTAACATAATTTTGTGGACACAATTCCTGAGCTTGAGCTTACAAGTGAGAATTAAGGGCTGCTTATCAGTGTATATTTTTCTTTAATGCTCACATGCTCTTTGTAACTATTCGTCAGCATATTGTCGGAAGGTGAATTTTTAATTCATTTATGAATAACGTAAATTCTGAAATAAAATTGTATTATATTTTAAAATTTTATTATTTAGTCTTTCTTACTCTCTCGTCGATAAATTTAACCAAAAATTGTCTCTGTAATTTCTTAACAAACGCAATTCGATATTTTATTCTTATAACGGAAACTGTATATAGTGTAATGTATTGGATAACTTCATGAGAAAGTACCTGTATTCAAAAATTGATTGGCATGAGTTCGATTGAATTTAAACTATAAAAGCTTTTGTACGTATTTTACTAGTTTCAGTATAAGTTACTTACTATTAGAAGAAATAAAAACTATTAGAAAAAACTATTAGAAGTTATTACTATTAGAAGAAATAAAAACTTTGTAAGTCATCGGCGATCACCTTTTTCACCTTTATTTATTCAAGGCTTCGTTGTGTCATTGAATTATTGATTTACTCGAGACTTTAGAAGAGAAGGCATAAAATTTCACACCAGAATTTTTTCGTAGTAAAATATCAAATTAACCAAATCGTCTCAGACTTGTGGCTCAGCAATTTTATACCCGTCTGATGGGCAGCACAGCAGCGAACACTCTGTCCTCGTTACATTTTTAATGAGCCTTACTGACATTGGTGAACAAGACCAAAGGCCGGATTGGAGTGGTATACTGTTTCACTTCAAGAGCATAGTAGTAAGGTGGTAATGACTTTCCAATTAAGGTCGTTTCGGTCATTGAAATGTAAGTACGGTACCTGAATTCTACATTGAAACAAGACTCGAAGGAATCGCCTGTAAGTTGGATGAATTATTTTGTTGTTGCGACCTTTTTCATAGTCCGTAGTCTTTCTTTGGCTTCCTAGGAGAGTCAAATCCCACCCCAAAATTTCACTTCTCGTAAGAGGCACGTAGATATGTATTTAATTAATTTTCTGCGCGCATAATATGGCTAGCTCCAACCTAGATACTGTTTCATTTGTCACAATTTAGACGTGGTGTCTTCAACGGCCAGAAAAAGTAAACGTTTTTTGAAGTTTTATCTCTTTTCAGTCGAAATTGTAGAAAAAATGTGTATAAATGTGTATCCTTGTTATGGCTTGCTGTGTCGGCTTGTATTTCCCAATAGAAGGGGTTGCTATTTTTTCCTCTCTAGAAGTTT
This sequence comes from Physocephala rufipes, assembly GCA_963966595.1. Classification (NCBI taxonomy): domain Eukaryota; kingdom Metazoa; phylum Arthropoda; class Insecta; order Diptera; family Conopidae; genus Physocephala; species Physocephala rufipes. The sequence continues at coordinate 21,500,527 of OZ016502.1, read as the reverse complement.
ATACATCTTGGGGAAATTTTTATTAGTCTTCCTTTTTTACTTTAATAGTTTTGATTACATTTGCTTCATTTTTACTTTTGTAAGCCCTTTATTCATATAATTATATTATTTTAGTTTAATGATGGGAATTAATCACATTTTCGCTTTCTTCGATTTTATATGCCACCAAAAGGTTATCAATTTCGCTGACGATTATTAAGCTTTCTCTACTTTTCCCTTCTATATCTCCTCTAACTCCGGACGAGAGGTATAAAAACACACATTGGCCATTTCTTTTAAATCATATGATAGATCTAAAGCAAAGGAAATTCACCGCGATTGCCGATGGTGGCCGCAAAACTGCAGTATAAGCATTACTTAAAATTAAACAAAATTAAAAATTACAAATAAGAAGGCAAAAGCAGTTCTGTTAAGCAGTTCTGTTTATATTTGTGGTTCCGTTAGGCGTATCACGCATTTTTTACAAAAGAATTCAATATTCGTGGACGAGTATGTGGATAAAATTTGTCAACCAATTCCATCTGCATATGGTGAAAATAAACTACACATGTACACATAATTATATTATATCTTGGAAGTAGGCGTAGGGTATAAAAAATCACTGTAATCGATTGGATAGTTACTGTATAGTTCCCTCTAAAATCCAAATAATTTGGTTCTTTGCAAATACGAAATTATATCGCTGTACGTAGCATAATTTATCCTGGGATTTGTATATAATGCGATAATTAAAATTCTTCATGTAAAACATAAAATATTTCGTTAATGGCAAAACACACGATATTCGTGACATAAATAGATTTCATTACCTTTTCATCCAAGAAGACCGAGCTATAACTAAAAAGGTTGAAATCGGTGTTGAAGGAGTGCATTTCTCTAGATGATATATGCGAGATAATAGTTGAAGTCATTCTCTACCGCATAATATTTATTTCTCCACAATCGTCCCTTACAGGTTCCTTCTTTTATGATCGAAAAAAGCGGAAGATATTAATATCAGAGCCACGCTGTATATTCTAGCTCTACACCATTGGTAAAGAGGTGGGCCTCACTAATTTACCCGAATTTGCTCCATACAATTGCAAAATGGTACAGATTTAGCTATTGCTGAATACATATTCTTATAAAATATCGATCACATTGCGTCAATAACGCGTTTCGAGTGAAGACACTTTTAATTTAAGACGTCATAGGTTCGTCAAGCATGGTTGAATATACTAAGACTTATATATTTTGCTTTAATTTTCACCCCTTGACTATTTCAAAAAATAGCTGAATAATGACTAAAAACATAATTCTGTAAAAATTGTATATTTTTCTTAGTCTCTCAAGCATTAAAAAGTAGAACATTTGACACTTAATTGAGGAACTTTCTGACACCCCTTGCAATCATTGCAGTAATCATACTTTTGTTTATGTGCGCTTAAACCTGTTTTTGTTATCTTCTACATAATAAATGGCAGCAGACAATAATAACAACATGGTACAAACTCAGGTATAGTGTGTGTAATGTACATAGTTCATTAAAACAAACCTCAAACCATTTCTTCTCGAGGTGAATCGAGAGTGGCCTATATTATTATCTTCAGCCTGAGCTGTTGTAGAGACGTCATTAACTTTATGAATTTGACTTATAGCTTATTTATATCAAGACTGGGTGGCTGTAGGTTTTCCCTACACAATACTTTTATCATCCTTTTGAATTCTAGAAAATCATAAATGAAGACACGACGATAACCAATTTTATATAGGTTAATATTTTTGATAAATAATTTTTCTACAAATTTTTCTACAGAATTGATTACTATAAAGAATTAATAAAGAAGATAACGGCGCGGATAACTTTTTTGATATTAAAAATGAAAGAAAGCAAAATAGTCGAAGGTAGGATTAACAACCAAATGTCCGACACTATCGACAATTGCCTTCCGACCTCTTTTGCCTATCACGAAGCCTTTTGCCTTTTGTCTATCACGAAGAAGCTACATGGTTGCGCTCGTTGAGTTGAACGACAGGCGCCTATATTTTAATGAGTTGAATCCATTGCCTAACCATGCCACACTCTTAAGAAATTGAAGGTATTCGAATTTGGTATTTTAGTAGCTACTGCAGCAGCCTTGATGATCACCCGCAAGCGTTATGTTCCATTAATCTGTTCTTGTTTTGTTGTTGTTTCGCTGTTGATTACTTCTGACCATTAACTATTTCAAATTTATCGAGGATCTACTAGCCCTTCGGGAGACTCTTATCGTTCCGTTAGATAGAGTTAATCTAATAAATTGATTTTTCTTCTTGCTGGTTTCTTATTAATTTTCTGAAAGTGTTAATAAATCTTTTTTATTACAATGACCACATTATCAAAGTTTGAATATTCAGGCTGCATTTTCAATAAGCATTTGTTTTCTTGTTTTCTTCTATATTATATATTCAATATTATATTTTCTTCTATTTATATATATATATATATATATATATATATATATATATATATATATATATATATATATATATATATATATATATATATATATATATATATATATATATATATATATATATATATATATATATATATATATATATATATATATATATATATATATATATATATATATATATATATATATATATATATATATATATATATATATATATATATATATATATATATATATATATATATATATATATATATATATATATATATATATATATATATATATATATATATATATATATATATATATATATATATATATATATATATATATATATATATATATATATATATATATATATATATATATATATATATATATATATATATATATATATATATATATATATATATATATATATATATATATATATATATATATATATATATATATATATATATATATATATATATATATATATATATATATATATATATATATATATATATATATATATATATATATATATATATATATATATATATATATATATATATATATATATATATATATATATATATATATATATATATATATATATATATATATATATATATATATATATATATATATATATATATATATATATATATATATATATATATATATATATATATATATATATATATATATATATATATATATATATATATATATATATATATATATATATATATATATATATATATATATATATATATATATATATATATATATATATATATATATATATATATATATATATATATATATATATATATATATATATATATATATATATATATATATATATATATATATATATATATATATATATATATATATATATATATATATATATATATATATATATATATATATATATATATATATATATATATATATATATATATATATATATATATATATATATATATATATATATATATATATATATATATATATATATATATATATATATATATATATATATATATATATATATATATATATATATATATATATATATATATATATATATATATATATATATATATATATATATATATATATATATATATATATATATATATATATATATATATATATATATATATATATATATATATATATATATATATATATATATATATATATATATATTGTCAATTAAGTCAAACACATGTTGATTGAAACAACATATATGGGTTAAAATATTGCGGAGAGGGAGAATATTTGTTCTTCATGCAATGAATTCATTTTGCTTGGAATTGATCAAATATTTCATTCTACAACGACAAGACAAGATATTCAGTTAATTATTTTTATAAATTAGTTCTAGATTTTAAAACAAAGGAACTTTGAGTCTGCTTCCTCCTTTGATGTATGAACATAACCAACGATAATAACCAACCAAACTACTTCCAAAAATTTAAATAAAAAAATAACCTTGAAATCAATTACAATTAATTGTCTTGAACATCGCCGTACGTAATATTTTTGAATATTTTTATCGTAATTTCCTTCATACTTTATAATATTAACACAAAATTAGCTCTGTGGAAATAATATGCAAAGGACAATAACGAACAAGAATATTCGTGTAAACTCGAATTAGGAATTAACTGTAAGTCATGTTAATAGGTACTCCTACTCCTACTCCTTTATAGTTAAGTAAGCTAATTTTATGGCAATAAATGATGTCCTAGGGTATTCTGGATTCAAAGATTATATCATGTACCGTGGGAGAGTATCTGTCACTTTAACGACCGGCCCAAATGAGAATATATGGCTGTTCGTAAACTAAACTGGTCGTGTATTTTCCATATCCAACATATTCTCACCGCCTTTAGGGGATACTTTTCGAATTATTCTATGATTCTTTTTCTTTGGAGTTTTTTAGTGACGTAACTGGGAGGGCTAATTACTATGGTAATTTAACAAGAGCGTGGAAGATTAGAAAATATTTTTTTCGCATTTAAGTCGTGCGTTTAGTTTTAAAATTTTTTCCGACATAAAAATAATAATTCAATCTTAAATGCAACAAAAAAAAAATTATTTGTTTTTAAATATATTTAAAAGTGTTTAAATATATAATTTCTTGTTTTTCATAAATTTTGAAGCTAAGAAAAAGTAGTTTTTCGATCTTTCTGACATAAAAATAATTGCATTATGTTTTCACCAAAGAATTGTTAAAGATGTTATATAATTAAAGAGGTTAAACCGTTGCCAATGAATGCATTCTACTCTAGATTATGTATATGAGGTAATAGTTGAAATCTTCCTCTATTGGATAAAACTTATTTCTCTACAATCGTACTCCGCAGTTCCTTTCGATTATGATAGAAAAAAATATTTTAATATCGGTGCCACATTGTATATCCCAATCCTACACCAGTGATAAAGAAGTAGGACAATTTCTTAAAAAATATCGACCAAGTTGCGTCAATAATATAGTCTTCAAATTTTATTCAATTTGTGCCAATATTCATTTTCAGATAATTTTCAAAACAGATACACTGATTACACCTTACTAAAATTGATAGTTTTACCTTGCAAACCTTAAAAAGTTTTACCTTAAAAAGCAAAAGTAAATCTTATGCTTTTATAGTTGAGAGGAGTCGAGTCGAGAAAACTTTAGTTTTCACTTTCAACCCATTAACATCTCTCGTTTAAGCAAAAAATAATTCTCGTTTCGTAAGTTAGAAATCCTATTTTAATAACATTGGAACCTTTGGCAACAGACAGAAATCAAAATATTTGTCAGTAATTAGATGGAGGGAGTGAACACATGAGTGCATTTTATCACATCGTGTATGCATATGAAGAGAACGAATCTGGAAATTTAATAACTGCGAAATACATTCATTCTAAGCCAAAGACATGATAAGGGAGTTAAAAAAACATGTGGTGGGAGTTTTGTTCTACTTAGAAATCACATGCGACTCAAAATGAAGAAACTAACAGCAACAAACGAATTCTTCTTTGTTTTAGGATTAATTTTAACTACTTCTACGACGCTATAGACAATTTATATCAAAGCTGAAGTGTCTTCATAGCTGAAATAAATTTTGGGATATTTCCCTATTTCCCAAAATGTCTTAAATACGGAACTGTGTAAATAGAACCATGTACCTTACACACGGCGTTTTCATTCCTCTGTCTGCCTCTTTGTCTGTCTGTGGAAATCACAATTGCAGCCGAACGTAAAGAGCACGAGTGAAATTTAGCACGAGTATTCGTTGTCATAATAGTTTGTTTAGTTTTGAAGCTGGGCAGCGGTCAGGGCAATAGCTACTTTTCAAAGTAAATATGGCTTTATAAATATTTAGACAAGAATTTCTTAATCTTATGAGCGGATATAGATATGTGTTTATATTATCGTAATAAGTATCAAAAAAGTCTACCGAAAAGCGGGTGTGGTCCGCCTACTTGAAACGGAAATAATGAAAGCAAAGAAATTAATGAGTTTATCGTCCTGAAATTTGGCGGAGTTGTTCTCTCCCGTCAATTGTTCATGGATGACAAGAGTGAGCCACTGTCACCTGCTTTCGGATAAAAATGCTAAAGCTATCAGGTTGTTTCAGTTTACTGTGCGGTTTTAAAGATAAAATTTCGAATCATTTTGAGAGAACAAGACCAGAAAACGACAATATTTATTTAAAAAAGACATTATTGACTAATCCGGTTACTTATAGGAAATTCAAGTAATTATCGCTGCATTATGTACGCACACAAATGTAAAAATAAAAGAAGGTTTTTCACATCGAATATCGCCATCGAAAATATTCTTATACCCCCGAAGGTTTCTACTTCTGTTAAACCAGAAGAGGCCAATTGGTGATTAAAATTTGTAATAAGAAGACCGGAAGACTGATCCAATTTGTCTTTTGTAAGATTGCAAACATTTTTCTGCATGCGCTTACATTTTTTAAAAACTAGAAGAGACAAACGAAAATGAAGTTTCTTTAAATTCGTGTCGACGGCGTTTAATATCAATCCTCTGTAGACGTTACTGGACTGATACTGGAAGTTTACCTTGTGTACGCAAAATCACCCGAAAATAATAATTTATTATAATTCAAAATTATTTAATAACCATCCAAATTTCTGAGGACAATCGATGCAGAAATTTAGGTAAGCTAAAGCAATAACAAAAGCAATAAATGTTGGGTAGCAACCATAATCCTGATTACCATTTTAAAATAATTCGTGAATTATAATTCCTGGAATCAATTGCGTTGCAGCTCCGTTGTATTCTCCGGATTAATGACAAATTAATATTTAAAAATAATGTTACCTTTCGATTTACCCGTGCAGAATATCTTTCGATTTCGTAGTTATCTGCATCTTCTTAACTGAAATTGGCAATGATTATCTATCTCTCAAGCGATGATCCTGAGACAAATGCTCTCGTAATTCTACGTCCAACTAATCAGCATTATTCTAAATAACCTTCATTGATTGTAATTGAGCACAAAGATTATGCTGCAACTAGAAAATAGGATAAAGTTTCAGAAGACTATACTGCATTATTATAGACTACATACGGAAATTTAAGGGTATACTCAATCTGTAATACATTAAAGAGCGTATGACGTATATAGAAAATAATATACATATAGATTCAGAATCGTCGTTCAGTTCAATTTAGCTATGCCCGGCCATCTGTCTGCAGAAATCATGATTATAGTAGAACGATTAGAGGTCTCGCCAAGAAATACAGACAATACTACACTACGCAATACTACGGTATTTAAAAAGGAAAAACCGTTATCGGTTATTGCAATTGAACTATAAACTGCAGAAATCATGATTATAGTAGAACGATTAGAGGTCTCGCCAAGAAATACAGACAATACTACACTACGCAATACTACGGTATTTAAAAAGGAAAAAACCGTTATCGGTTATTGCAATCGAACTATAAACTAACCTTTGGCTAGGCCGAAGATAGCGTTCCTATCTGTTTTTAATTCTTGTAGTACTGCTCTTTATACTAAACGAAACGTATGCGTTAATGAGGGCGTGAACGCGTTCGTGTTTTATCGATTATCCCAACACTCTCCAGGTCCTTTTTATAGCTGCATATGACTTAGTGTGTCCATCCAAAAATTGTATACACTAAGTGGTATTCATCGAAACCTTTTTAAAAAAACTAATTGAAAATTATTACTTTTAACTTTATATTAAATTGAAGACAAACAACGCAATGGAGAGCTATCTGTTGGGTGGGCAATAAATTACTGCACGCATGCATCGTACTACTTGTTGTCTTACTAATCCCAGAGTTGAAAATAGATTTGTTAATTGTTTTCATTTCTGAGAAATTTTCGGACTTCGCACAATTGATATGTTACCCGTGGATGTTGACACCCACGCATACACACGCACGTACATAGCCAAACCCAGGCACAAATGTTCAAGGTAGTGATAAATTGAAACAATTGTAGCAGCTTGAGGTAAACAGGGCGAACAACCCTAAACTAATATCCTGACCTCAAACCAAAACACAAAGGAATGTTTTGGCTTTCTGTGAGTCATTAATTTACACTTTCGAGAAGTTCGAAGGGATGTTTTGGTCAGGGTGTGGTTGCGTGTGAGTACATATTTCCCTTGACCCTCTACAGAAAAGCCTATCTATCAAATGACTCACGGAAAACCAAAGAATAAAGGTGTAAGCAGGGGCACACATACGAGTATATTTCACAAAGTAATTAAAGGTAGATATCGGAACTCGTGCTTAATGTCTTCAAATAGCCTTTTTCATTTCATTTCTACTTTTCTCTATCTATCTTTTCGTTTGATATAACGGGGTGGTCTCATTTGAGATGGTCCATTAATTCTAAGAGTTCCCGTTAGCTTGAAAATATTTATTCTCTTTTTTTATGTGCGTTTGCTGATTTTAGAATGTATGCCGCATTGTGCGCTTGTTGCCGCATTCTTGGTTTATCCTTTACTTCGTTTGCCTTTACTTCTACTGTGCTATTCTTGCACGTCCTTGTAAAATTGATGGCTCAATATCCGGACTTCTGGAATTACAATAGACTGTATATGTTTAGTATTTTGTGTCCTCATCAGTTCTTATTATGACGATGATGACAGCAGTTTGAGTTATCAGAGTAGTAGGGTTGACCTTGCTTTTTATTGTTTTAGCTAAATTTTTCCAGCCGTAGCCTTATTTCCATACATGGATTTTGGTAAGCAGCGATAGTCATTGAATGGGGATCTCAATTGAATCTTGTCGAAAGTACGAAGTACAAAATTATGGAACATTTTCTTCAGTGACTGCCTGACTTTTAGTCCTACCCTACCAATTAACTGTTGCGAATTTATTGAACTTCGAGAATGTACAAATTATTGATTGTTGGATGGAATTTAATAATTTAATATAAGAAAAATAGTCGAAAACTTTTATTAAATAGAAAACGGCGAAGAGGTATATTTCCGTTACGTTTTCTCTATACATCGTCCGTTATCCATCTTTTTGTTGACAGCCTCGCATCTGCCTGGAAATATTTGGGTTTCAGTAATCTTGCTTGACCAGGCTCAGTCGATATCGCGGTCTCAGTCCTAGGCATATTTCGTCTGTTTGGATGCGTCCACTCCAGTCACAATTGAGTATTAAGTAAAATTTACAAATCAGGTATTTGTGTTTTCGACGGTTAGCTTTGGTAGTAAAGAGATTACACCAAAGAGATGACCGAAGAAAGCAACAGAAAGGAGGAAATATAATCTACAATTAGCAAAGAAGGAATATATTTGCTAATAAGTTGGTAGCAAAGTAAATAAATGTGGTCCATAAAAATAAAATGACTTTATTCCAACCAGTATTAACTTTAAACTTTTCAAAGCTTCACAAGCCATTATATGTCAGAATGCCATGATTATCGTAATTAGAGTGTGGGAACATGTGAGAAGTTCTAATTGTAAACATCTAACTTGTTGTGTTACACAAGTACCAACATTTGTGGTTATTTCTCCGACCTATTGTAGGACTATCGTCTAACTCACACTGCTTTCTTCTAGTTTTAAAAATAATCTATCCTTTCTTACAATGGCTTCCTTCTTTTATTTCTCTTGCAGATAGCATCCTGGGCCTACGCCTGATTGAAGTGCGAATACCAAACTACGTAATCAAAGGCTCGGCTGCACCGCTAGAATGCTTATATGACTTGGATGGTGAGGCTCTTTACTCAGTTAAATGGTATAAGGACGGGAATGAGTTCTATCGATACGTGCCTAGAGACATGCCGCCGGCGCAGACGTTTTTGTTGCCTGGTGTTTCAGTCGATGTGAGTATATCAGCTTTTTTACGTACAACTCTGAAACAGGTAGATGTGCCATGTATAAACATGTACGCGCAATACAGAATTCCCGGGTTATTGCAGATGACTGTTCTGCTTTCTGTCCACAAGCCATTCCAATTCGTTACGGTGCAAAGTAGTTTTTATCTTCAAGTATCGTTTGCGTTTTGGTGAACAAGTTGAGTGCAATAAATTACACCACTTTCTCTTTTGGATTACTACGCACTCACTCTCCTACCGAATGGCCGACTATGGGCTAGTCAAAAAGTACGATATTGAATCTGATTGGAGCTGTTGTAAAAATAATGGATTATTGGGAGAAAATATGAGGAAATATACAATTTTTGGCTTAAAGGATTTTTGAAAGGAATTTTGATTTTTTTAAAGCATTGCCGGCCAAATGAAGTTTCAGCGATCTTTTTATGCAATTGCATGGGCACATTCTCGTACTTACTGGTAGGATTAAAATGACGAAAATGAACCATTCACCTTGCTTAACAATCAGATCAACAATCCTTACGCTATGAGTCTATGCATTTACCTCGATACCGTGGTACAATTGAAGTAATTGGAATTACGTTCATCAACAGCCAGTCACTCAATACGGAGAGTACAATGAACACATTGCCCCATTCCTTAGATTATAGAAATAATCGCATCTTAAAGAAAAGATTGTTTGAGTCTTTAAAATATGCCATAAAGCGAAATGAAGTTTTTCGTCATTCAAAGACTAGCTTTTTAAGTTTATTATCTCCTTCTTTTTCTCTTTCAGTTACACAATTCCAGTGATGCAATCGTAACATTGCGCAATGTCAATTTGCAGACAGCAGGGCGCTTCCGGTGCGAAGTATCCGGCGAGGCGCCTTCATTTCAAACTGTCACCGAACATGGCGATATGATTGTTGTCTGTAAGTACCTTTATTATACCTCCTTTATTACACACCTCCAACATCGTTATTTTACTTCAAAATTTGTTTTATTGTTTTCATTGGTTCTCTTTTGGCTCAAATAAAAGACCTTTTGCTCCATTCTCCCAACATGTCTCAACAAATTTTAATATATCATTAGACCATAAAGGTTTCCATCGGCTCAAGTTAATGGTTACTCGATCGGCAATTTAGAATAGCCGTGAGTAACTCTCAGAACGAGGAATGGATTGAAAAGTTTCTAGCTCTATTTGCTTTGTATTTACTTCTGTGTTTCTTCCATTGTTTTATTTTTAAAACTTTATTTCGTCATAGGGTTGGCGCTTAGCGAGAAAAGAATAAATATATTGAAATTGAATACAATTTGGAGGGAAGAGTTTTCGAATTGGAGAAACCAGAAGTTAGACAAAACACAGCCAGGGCACGAGTTGCATCGGCAGCAACGACATTAAAAGTTATGATGGCTTGTTTTTGTGCATTTTGAATTTGAATCTATTGAATTTTGGATCTAAGAATATTAATGACACAAAAAATATTTTGGCAAAATTATTTGTTCGATTCCATTGTTGGGTACTTCTTGAAGGCTCGGTTAACGATGTTTGTAAATCGGTTTTGTTTTCAGTACGACCGGTTTCGTTTCCGGATACGAATCGGTTTTGTTTTTCGATTCAAACTAATTCAATTCAAACTCTTTTATTCAACACATTCTTAATAAATTTAGCAATGGGAGGTTTCTCCTTAATTTTTTTAAGTAATCTAGAACTAATGACTTTGTCGTCATTGCAACACATCCTTTAACTTTAAAGTCTTCAATTGTGATATTTTTTCAGTTTATTATTTTATCTCCAGTTCATGCTTTTAGTAAACTCTTGCTCAATTTCTGACAGTCGCCTATTGTCTGTGAATTTCGAGAAATGTATTTCGGAAATGCTTTCACGTTTCACTAATAACCAATCTATATTTCCTTGGCTTTTTCATGTTTTTGCCAATATTGACGTTGTTGTTGTAATTCCCTTGCTGTCAGCGCTTTATTGTCACTGACATTGATGCTGAAGTTTCCAACCGAAATGCAAGAAAAACTGATTGATGCTGTCGAAGTGCCTCGACTACTGAGTTACAGAAGTTTTTAAAGGCGAACTAAAACAGCAATAACAAGAAAAATTTTGCAAACATTTTATTCAATTTGTGTGGAACTGAAATTGCTTTAGTGGCCTCCTTAGTGCCTTCCTCGTTTTCTTTGTGTAATTGTCCACCTGAAATTGTTTTTGAAAATTCCTTAATCATCAAAATGTTTAAAACTTAGATTAAATTGTGTTGCTTTTCTAATGACGATAAATATTTGGTGTTTTATTTTTACAGCCCTTCCAGATCAGGGTCCTCCGAAAATCAGTGGCGGTCGACCACGATACCAAATTGGAGAGTGGGTGCGGGTCAATTGCACTGCCGGCCGTTCGAAACCGAGTGTGCAACTTACCTGGTATGTTAACGGTGAGCCTGCAGAGCCGCATATGCTGCGTAAATACGACACTATCTTATCTGGGCGAGAGGGTCTGGAAACTTCAGTACTGGGTCTGCAGTTTCGTGTAGATCAAAATCATTTTCGGAACGGCGATATGAAATTAAAGGTAAGGCTTCCTAAGCTTTGATACGACCTTTTGAGTAAAGACGTAAAAATAAGGTCTGCGGAAAATTCATCATATTCTTTAGGTTTGTCAGGCAGAAATTTTAAATTTTTATAATTTTTATGAAATTTCATTTAGTTATGTTTAATTAATTTTGCTTTTCTTTCTTCTCAGTGCGTTGCTAGCCTTTCGACATTCTACTGGCGCAGCAACGAAGAATCCGTCGAGGGTGACCGTCCACAAAAAGCACCAGTCCTCGAATCTCGCGAAACCGTTTACGCCAGTAATTCTCGCGCCGATCCCGTTCAAGGTATGTCATTGCGGGAAATATTTGTTACCAAAATCTTATCGTTTTTCGTACAACCTCAAACTGCAGCGAGTAAGGCGGATTCGATTATTGTTGCGAATGCGCCCTCTTTGCTAATGCTGCTCGTGCCAGCGATGGTTTTGTGCGGTTGTTTGGAGCAGCTGCATTTGCTGCGGTACGCCTTTAGTAGGCATATATTATGTCAGCAACAGAAAAAAGCGAAACTGCAAAAAGATCAAAAAAGTCAGCAACCTGAAAAGGTTGTTGAGAGTTGGCGACAAGTGCATCGTCAGCAGAGGGATCGGGAACAGGGACATAGTCGGCGACAAGCCCAACGACAACGGCAGAAGCAATCGATATCAAAGTCAATTTTTCCCTCAGAATCAAAACAATCTCCTACCATCAAGAGGCTCTCGACGATGGTTTCGTTGTCGTGGGAATCGTTTTCTCCGCCAATTCTATTACCAATTCTGTTATCAGCAATATGGTTGCCGCAGGCTTTGAAGTTGACTCCAAGCGAGTCCGAGTCGGCATGTCGAAATAATTACATTGTAAGCTAGCTTCGCAACAAGGCTGCAAATTTTTTAAGTTTTAAGTCAAAATCACTTCATTCTTACGCAAAATACAAACAACATTTTTCCCATTTTAATTTTGATCAGAAATAAAGGAAACGTATCCCTGAAACCGATCTTCGTTTGCCAAAAGTAACGAAACCAAAAAATAGAAAACTAGATAAATATAATAAAGAGAAAATTACGGATATACATAAGGAAGTATTTTCAATATTATAGGAGGAGACTCCAGTTCCGTTAATTATAGAATTGTGTGGGTCTTTACTCAGAATTACACATTGCAGAAGATTATTCCTTGTCACGATACATCTTTTAAAGAACTCATAAATTTAAGCTTTATTTAAAATAAAATTAAAATGGATATCATGGAATTATCATGCAATCCCTTACGTTTAAGAAGAGCGATATAATGCTCTTAATGATTAAGAATTTAAAACAAACTAAGTCCTAAATTCACAAAAAATTCTCAAATGTGTCATTCTCAAGTCAGTTGATTGATGAAAATCAATAACAGAAATAATCAAAATATATACAAAATTTTTTTTCAAAGAAATTATTGACGAATGTAAATATTTGTAAAAACTTATTAACTTATTAATATTATTGTATTGTTGTAAGTTTTAAATGAAATTAATTGAATGGGAAAACTGTTCATTAATTAAGAAAAAACTCCATAAGTAAGGAAGCCATTAATATCGTATATTATATGTATAGAAGATAAGCCATTAGTATTATAAAAAATCCCTTGACAAGGGGCAAATTCGAAAAACTTTATATCTAAGACGTGGAATATATACACACATACATCTAAATCTAAACTAATTAAATAATCCATTTATTAAAAAAATTGCATTGTTATTTCATAAACTAAATTCGAAACACATCTTGCAAAAAACCGAATAATATTGTTGTATTAATAAAGCACTCTAAACTTAACGAATTGATTAAATTAAACATAAGTTAAAACAAAAACTGAAAGTGAGAATATATAAAATTTCCAATGAAATGTGTTTCTCAAAAATAATTTAAATATTTAAAAATAATCAATGTTGGAAAATTATAAAAAACTAAATACAAAATGTTTCCCAATACTAAATAATTAAATAAACCAATTATAATTATATTTAATATAACAATGTTTTAAGAAATTCTTAGGTATTATACGAAATTGTTGCAAAACATCTGTAGTACTGTAATTACAACCGCCAGAAAAAGATAAACACAAAACTTTTTTATAAAAATTAAGTAACTAAAAGTCTTTAAATTAACGAAAACATATCGCAAAAGTTAAATTGCCAAAGCTTTTCTCGAATATTTTTCTTCTTGAAAATTTAGATTTAGAATATTTTTGGAATTAATTTTGTAATAATAGTTGCCATCACAAGCTAGGATAAATTTTAATGAATTAAAAGAAAGTAATATAAATTCGAAAGGAATATTTCACCTTATCGCTTTTTTGTATGAATTTTAAAAATAATCAAGCACTAAGAAAGGACACCACAAGAATAAACATTCCTTAATTAATCTGAAAGTTAAATAAAAAATGTGCGCGGAGAAATGTGTATTAGATTGTACAATATTTCGTGCAGTTTGTAATTTATGCATTTATGAATATAAGAAGAAAAAAAATGAGGAAGACTAATTCCCAAAATCTAACGAATGCTTGAAAACTAAAATGAAAAAGTTGTGATTATCGTAATGAGATGTAATCTACGTTACTTTTGTTTTGTAAATAATCATTAGAAACTTAAGGAATATTAATTTCTGAAATAATAAATTTTGCATTAAAATCAAATTGTCACTAAGTGTCACGACCTCTCGCTGACCTTGCATGCGCTGAGAGAACAAAAAACGGAAGGAAAGGCGAACTTAGCTCTGTAAAAATTGTTTAAGCCAAATGTTTAATTGTTTATTGCTATGTTCCTACTGCAGGATGACTTCTACTAAGTTAGAGATAATCCGAGTTGTCTCCAGTGGCTTAAAAGTTGAACTCCATCAATTATTTGACGAGTGTCAAGTGCGTTTGCAACTTAACATAATTGTGTTTGCGTGAATTTTTTCGATTATTTTAGTCCCAAGTGTGTCATTCTCAAGGGGTGCTTTTGGTGCTTCCCAATTCTACGAAATTCCCAGAGTTATGCCCGAACTTTTCCAAGTTTTTTAATAGGTACATTTTTAACCCAGAATGCAAAAAGCAAACAAGGTTAGTGAGATGACACAGAAAAGATCGACTAAACATATCTAGTAATCTGCAGTGGAGACATAGTGTAAACAGAAAATCAAATGGGCAAATTGATCATAATATACATTGTATGAATCTAAGAATGAAAAATTTTACTCTTGAACCCTGACAAAAAAAATTCTGAAATCTTTATCTTCTCCGAAATTATCACTTGTATCACCTCTCACGTGTCGTATCTTCTTAGACGTTAAGTTTTAATCATGCTCGTAATTAAAATAATATACAATGTTAAACAAATGAAAAACACACGCAAAAAGAAAACAACATAAGCATCACACATAAAAAACGATATTAAAAGAATTATCATAACATATGAATATATTGTCGAGTAAAAGTAAACGAGTATATTGCTTACTGTCGTAATTACTAAAGTCCTTAACATGTTATTTTGAATTCGTACCGTATGATGTCCACACTTTTAGAGTCGCGCGTACATAAAAATACATTTTAAATGAATTAATAAATTAAAATAATTTTAATCTCTTGTACTAAGTCTCATGAAATTGTTACTGGTAATTTGTAAATATCTCAAAATTTATTCATAACAAAAACAAAAAACTAATTTAAATGAGTGTTCATTAATAAAATGTGAAAAAATGAATTCGGAAAATAAATCATTACGGTTTGACGAAGATCGTGTGTTTCTCTTGTGATTTTAATCGTTTCGTAGATTTTTCTCAATCTCTTATGCGATTATGTTGAACATTTTCCTAACGCGATTCTATAGGAGCTTTGGAGAGGAATAGTGCATTGGAATCAGTTTGTTCATTTTTTAGCACATTTGAAGTTATGCTTTTAGGTGTTTTCGTAACCGGAACTGGTTTGAGTTACCGAAATTTTATGTCATCTGACTAATTAGTTCATTAGCGTCACATAAAAGAATGTAAAATGACTGGGGCGAAAATTTTGAAGAAAACTGCTAATGATCGATTACGAATTTTCAACGAACTATTATTGGAGGGGGAGCGTATGTTCATAATGGCACCTTGAGAGTAAGCATGAGTGTATACAACGACACAAGGGAAACGACCCGTAAGGAACTCAGTCAGTGCTTCAAATATTACGGTATTTTGGAATTAAGAAGGAATTTATTACTTGAAACGTTTTTATTTGGTTGTTTTGACTCCTGTAAACTTACATAAAAATGAAAATAACATTAAAATTCTTATGAACCAGATTTAAGCAAACAGGTTCTAGTTGCAAATAACCATAGTGGAGTGGTATGAAATTATGAACGTAAATAGAGATTTGCATCTCTACCCCACAAAAAATTTGACCATTTTATACAAGAAATAATTATGAAACTCCTTAAGTTAGCTTCTATCATTGTTCGTTACTTCTTTAATTTTCTGCTCAGATTTAGCACAATAATCCACAAACCCAAAAAAAAGTTCAAGCCAAAAACTAATTGGGATGATAATTTTGAATTTAGCCGTGTAATTTTCTTCATTTTGCGACATTATTCATTCTCTTCACAAAATAATGTGTGAAAAAATTTATTGTACGTACTGCCACAATTCGCCATATTTTTGTTTTTATATCGAATATTAATATTAGGCTATTTTCAGAATTTTTAGAATCCGAATTCAGATTCCAGAACGCAATTTACGATTTCGGCATAGAATCATGCTACCACTAAAAGCTTATACTGGAAAAAGAACCTTAGAAATAATGGCCAAATCAATTTTAATTTATCTTCGCTTACATCTCCCCGAACTCAGGATTGCGGACACAAATAATACTTTTCAAAAGTCGACGAAAAACAGATTTTGATGAAAAATCACTCTTCATAATGTCCAAACCAGAAACGTGTAACATTCTATGCGTAATGTCCTAAAAGCTTCGAGCTAGACCAATACGAGCTCTTTTGGCGTATTAACGGCTCATGCTCGAATTAAGCAATGTTGGCTAAATTATATTAGATTATATTAGATCAATTGGCTCAGACCCCTATATGAACATTGGAAAAAGGTGAATGTCAATAAAAGTAAGACTTGGCAAAAAGCACAAAAATCGTCGAATATTTTGCATAACATTTTGTCCGATTTGTTGAACGTTAAATGTTCGACGTCCACGAGAGCATTTTGCATCGTGACGAAGAAATTGCCCAGCCAACGACCCAATCCAGGAACCAGCAACAGCAAGTTTGTGATCATCTGACAAGAAACGGCATTTTACCAACCGAAACTCATGCTTCAATAACACAAATAGGTGCAAGGGAAGGGGGGAATGGTAGAAGTACAGGGAGAGAATGTATCGGCCGTTGTTTGACCCTTAAAAAAATATGTAAAACGGCGTATAATTTTGTTCTTTTTGGAAAAAAGTTCGAGTAAAATATGTTCATGCTCATTCGGCTTTTTCAAAGTCTCGCATCGTCTAGTACGTGTAATTCACAGGAGCAGCAACCACAATTGAAGCAAGCACAAACACACGAAGTAGACAGACACATTGTCAGTCTACCTAGACAGTCAGTCTACATAGACTAGTCAGTTCGACAGAAGACTAAATAGAGAACATGATGGTCGTTTTAAGCAATTGTTTCAGACAGTCGTTAATTTGAATTCATGCAAAACTCGTGATCTAATGAAAATATTTTGCTTGCTTTGTCTGCCTGTACCCGAATTCCAGTTATTTTTCACGTCCTTCCACCTCTATCTCTCTCTATCTTTCCCGCCACTCTTTCTTTGTTCACTACCTTCCATCCTGCCTTCGTGCCAATCCTTTTTAACATGCTCCTGTGCGTTACAAATTTTTAGCATTTCTCAGCTAGATCTGGAGCAAATTTTTAGCATTTCTCAGCTAGATCTGGAGCAAATTTGAATTTTTCAGATGATTTGAATGGGCGGCGGACATCCGGATGCATTTTTGGCGCAATTCAATGTAGTGGCTTCTATGACGTGATCGATACGAGTACACGTATTTTATTGCTCATTTTATTGTCTGCTATTGGTCTTCTTAGTTCATTGCGGGGGGGGGGTGTTTTACTTCAGCTCTTTTTATTTTGAAGAGCCGCCGATTATTTACAAAACGTGCTAAAAGTTATTTTGAGATCTTTCAAAAGCTGGTTATATTTGATGGAACTAAAACAGTTTCAACGTACGTGATTTAAGGAAAATGAGCTTGCAATATTTGCCTTGACTTACATTTAATTGCTTGCGCTTAATATCAAAAAAGGTTCAGGCTAAAAATTAGATTAGAAGCTTGGAAAGGCCGATTGACTAACATTTAGGAAATCGTTGTGGATAATTCATTTATGAAAATTAATAAATGTAGAAAATAATAGTAAAAGCGCTCGAACATAGTTAGAATCTTTTGTTAAAGAATTTCTGAAATATCTCGATAAGACTGACGTGATTGAAGTGACTGAAGTGATTGTTGTTTCAAAAAGTTTTATCGAAAAATGAATTGAGTAAAAGAGATTCAAATCAATAAAATCAATTGAATGCATGCATTATTGTTATATGCTTTTGCTTGCTTTTTTATTGAATTACTTGCTTAACTTACACTTACAAACAAACACAAGGAGAGGAAAAAGAAGACAGTACAATCCCAATGGGATCAACTGATGAAAGTAATGACAATAATAATAATAAAAGGCTAATAATAGTTTGAGAAGAAATTCTAGCCATTCTGCTGTTGCTGCTCCAGCACCTCTCTGGAGGAGAGGTGCTGCTCCCACTGTCAAATACATTCCTTGCAGAATCCCATACACGAAGAGAATGGCAAGAAGCCAGAATAACTTAACGGAAACAGAGAACAGGGTTGAAATTATGTGTAAATCCTCTAGTCAGAAAATCTTAAACCCATTCGAAAGGAAGAGCTGAAGAAAATAGAAAATAATAATACTAAAGAAAACTTGAAAAGTTGTCTTTTTAGGTAAACAGATTGTCGTCTACTCATCCCAAATCAACTGACTGTTCTTGACATACAAAACACAAAATGCCGGATGCCTTTCATAAAATCGGGTACGTAAGCATACATGCACACAATGTCTAATCCTATGATTACCATCATACTACAAAAAAGCTATTCTTGGATATTTTTGTTTTTTATAATCATTGCGTTCTACATCATTCCCATTCGGTACATCCTTTCCATTACTACCAACACTTCCGTTTCGTTCATTTGCGTTTAGTGCATTTTAAAAAAACAATTCCTGGGATTTAGGAAGACACGATACGGTGAGTATTTGAATTTCTGTATATGTTTTTGTGTCTGTATATGTGTGCGTGCTTTCATGAATAATAAGTAGAGTAACCTATCGATTACGATTTAGCCATCTACTTCAAGTCACGTTTCTACAACGAAATGAAATAATTTCTTCTCAACATTTTCTTATTATTCTTTTGCAAAAAATCTTTTTGCGACCCTGAGGGTGAGAGTATCTATATGCGTTTTGTGATAAGAAAAACTAACAAGGACTGTGTTAAACAATGTTCTTTAAATACCTAAAGACATTTTGTGATTTCGGTAGTCGAAAAACGTTCAACTTAATCCTGACAATAATTAAACTCAGTGGATAATTTCGAAGGATTGACATACAAAATTACTAGTATTCCCGAAAATTTGCTACACAAACGCACTTTTATTAAAAAGTAGTAATTTTAGTAATATAAATTTTGATTTAATTTGGCATCGCTTGACCTTTTTTCCGTGTTAGTTTGAGGGTCAGAATAATACCCACAATTTAGGAATGATTTTTTAGCATTTCAACACGAATAATGCATAAATATAGCGCAACTGCTGGAATATTGCGTGAAACCACCGAGAATTGCATTGCCTTGAGAATTTAGATAATGTTATTAACTCTTGCAAGCCCAGACAACCATTTTTTAATAAGCATATGTGAGGATAATTCCAATAGGTATGTAAGAATGTTGTGTTTCAATGCGGACCCACTCCTAAATTTTGTTGAAAACTTAAGGGGCTTTTGTAGAGTTCTATCACGAAGATGTTCATAAATGAGTAATGATTGGCAATTATTAAAAATTAATACCTCATGATCATCGCGACTTTAGCCTAATTTTCGGTCATAACAATCAGCAGACGAGTTGATCTCGTCAATGGAAACTAATTCATTTCAAAATATTAACTACCGGAGTTCGGCGCAGTGTCGTAATAGCCATATACAAAATACTAATTAGAGTTCTTAGTTCAAGATGAATCGAATCTGATTCCACATCGTCCTTAAAAATTGGACGCATTGTGACAAAAATTGTATCCAACCATCATGTCTTAAATTCTTAATGCATCAAAACAATGCCGGAATTGAAACCCATTTATCGTTTGAAGCGCCGAATTATTTTGCAATTATGTTAAATTTTTTATTTGTTAGTATTCAGATGTATATTTTTCTTGCACCGTTTCCAGAATGAAAAAAGATAATAGTGTAGGCTATTTTGTAATCGACACCTTATTAAATTCAATATATGTTGCACAAAAAATTCGTTTTTTGTTTATAATTAAAAACATATTATTATTGAGGAATATATACTCTCAAAGCCAAAACAGAAGCATTATTTTTCTAAAATAAATTAGATGAACCCATGCAACTGGTTATCCTGGCGCCATGGAATCACGCGATCAATAACAACATCAACCACGGCTTCTTTTATATTTATCGCCAGGGACGTAAATTGACTTCCCTCATCAACGTCACAACTTTATCGGATTACCACCAGCATCAATATCGTAGACGTATTTGGCAACAGGCGTTGCAGCGATAACACCAGCAGCACCATAAGCTCTCGTCGGTTATTATTCGCTTACATGCGGTGCTATCTCATATATTGCAACAACAACAATCTCTAATCATTAACAATAACTTTAATAAAATAAGAAAATTGCATGTGGCGTGTATTCACAAAAAAAAAGAAAACCGGCGAAGGTATTTTTTAAAAAATCTAAAAAAGCCGAAGATATAAAGCATTTTTTGACGAATAACTATGCGAACCAGCAGAATTTCCGTATATGGGACGACACTAACCCACTTGAGGTTCACCAGGTGCTTGGTGCGGATTTTAGGCCGGCCGTGTTATTGGTCCGTACTTTTTCCAAAACGACGTTGGTGAGGCTATCACCGTCAACGGCGAGCGCTACAGATCGATGAAAACCAATTTCTTTTGGCCAAAATTGAGCGATATGGTTTGCGGTTCCAGAATGACATACATGTGCTTGATATTAAAACAAGAACCATTTCATTGATGCTAAACTTAAAACTACTTTTTAAAGGAAAACCCTTGTTGTGTAAAGGGGAAAATGAAACTTAAAACACTATATTAAAAACCCCTTATAAAATATAGACTCTAATAAATCTCATGTATACAAAATTTCAATGCATACATGTGCAATACATACCTACGAATATATTATAAAAAATGTTGGGCATGCAATGAAGCTAACGATACTGTGTTAATCTGAAATAAAAAACATCACTAACAACTTGGCGAAATTGGAAATTAATGATAATTGAAATTTGAGACACAAAAATAAAAAAAAAACCGCAAGAACACAAAACTAACAGGAGCAAAAGCAGCATTTTGTAATGAATTTATGAGCAACTGAATGATACTAATGCAGAACGATGACACATCACTAGAATTATCTTGTGGTTTAGAATGAAAGTTTTCATTTCTTCCCTCTCTTTCCCACTAATTGAGTCTATCTATCTTTCTCCCGTAGCGTATCTTTATTTTTCCGACTATGTCATTTGTGCTGTGGTTTATTTTTGGTGTTCATTATTTATGGAAAAGTTGTGAGTAACACTGCACATGGCTTAGATTCTAATTCGGCTCTATCCGCTTACGCATACTTACTTACACGAAAATATCCATTTCTATACAAAATGAATACGCGTAGCCGCAAAAATGATTGTGAAACAACCAGGCGACTTTATCATCTAATATTTATTTATTCATGTATTTTTTTAGATATATATTTCAACGTTCGTAACAAAAATGTCGATTCTTCAAAGAAGAACTTCGTTGAGGTTCAATATTTGTTAAAACACAATTTCGTAAATGTCACTAAATCGTAATGGCATGTTTCGATTATTTCGGGTCAAGTGGAAGATAAATCTGGATAAATTAAGGGCGAAAAACTGCCAGAAAAACCTTCTTAGAAGAGTTTGTTTCATGAAGAACTTGCTTAGATGGGGTTCTCAAGGAACTTACGTGAATGAGAGGATACGTTAATATTAATGGTTTTTATTGCTTGTTAAAAAATTGATATATATGTCGCGTCAGTAGGTTATTCTGGTGGTATAATCTCTCGCCTCAGCGGGACCGCATTTCGTGAGAGCTAATGAACTAGCCTCGCAACATGTTATTTTCCCATCGGATTAAACACAATAACCGTTGTCATTTTTATGGTCTCTTCAATTTATCCACCATTCGCTCAAATTTTTTCGTTTTATTTGAATTTGTTTTCCACAAATGAACAAATCACAACTAACATTAAGCCAACAGTGTTAAACGTACACGTTTTCAGTTACATTATCTGTTATAAAAAAGGATTTGTTTTATGGGTTAGTCGCTTTATGTATACTACCATTTTTTGTTTATCTTTTAAATTTGTTAATTTCCTAAGTATCTTTTTAGACTTTACTTTAATATATTTTTACTTTAATATATCGCAAAATTATTCATACTCGGCGCAACGCGATTTTTGTTTCTTTTGTTCGAACTTCTATACATTTTGACCTTAATGTTGTTATTGTAAAAAATTATAATTACTTTATATTTATGATTCTAATTATCAATTTCTAAATTTTTTTCAAATACACGAATTATAAAATATACCACAAATTTTAGACCAATTAGAGCCCAAGAATATAAAAGCGATGACGATTATTTTGCAGATATATTTTCTTATAGTGAAATTAATATAACGAAAACTGGATCAAATTTCGATGGTGAGAAATGCTACAATTACAGCGAAAACGAAATCGAACTGGGAACACAACCATAATTCGCGTATAACTTATGTGAGCAGAGATAGCACTAGTTGGAAAGTAGAACCAGATAAATAAAAAACCCACAACATAGGAACCAATATTTTTGAATAACATTGGTTTCGGACGTACTAAAATAATCGTCGTTTTCCGATCAATTCTAATTATATAGATAATGAAAATAAAAATAGATCATATACAGTTACGATATACAGTTCAGGATATACAGTTCGACGCACGTGAAGGAAGGAAGTTCGACGCAAATGAAGGCCTCATAACTTTTTGCGTAATATTACTGTCGTTACTGCTTTTCAGCACTCGCAAAATGGAATAATTTTTATCCAGCGCAGAATGAAATAAAGAAAAGTTATACGAAGAAAATATACAGCGCCGAGGATGAAGAGACTTGACTAAACATAATAAATACCAGTGTCATGTGGGACGATGCTAGATTACGAAGTCAACAAACCATTGATAGTGAATCAGTGGGGAGAACGAAGGAGTGGAGTCATACTTGAGCTTCAAAGTAACTGAGAAACTCAAATCAGATTTGCAGCATATAAAATTTTATTGTATCCGATAAAAAATTATTTAAGCTTGCTTTAAATAAGTATTTTATAAACCCGTGAAACTGTTAATTTTTAAGCTATCCCTTAAAATTTATTTTAAATAAATAATTTTCATAAATAAGGTTATAAAAATACATTTTAAAACTATAGTATCATTTGATTAGATGATTAATCAAACTAAGTTCTGTAAAAACAAATGTAATAAAAACGTAAGAAAACAATTTCTTTGAATAAAATTTCAAAGAAAGAATGAAGTTTTAATTACAAAACTAAATTACAGTAAGTATGATAAATTAAGTAAGGTTTTATTATAAAACAAAATTAATGCAGTACTAGTGTATGTGGTATAGTAGAAAATACGGTTTCAGCTTGAAAAGTGAGCAGGTGAAAAATCGCGTAAGCCATAAAAACAAGAAGCATGAAAATTATGGAGTTTTTTTCAAGAGATTATAAGTCAAGCTCTAACTCTGATGGAAATCCTCCCATAAATAACATAGAAGTAGATGCACTATGTAACGAGTTCGATCGTACTGCTGAAGCGCTTTCATTGTCGTCCCCAAAGTAGGTGTCAGTAAGGTGGAGCATTACGCACATTATATCTAATGCAGCAGTCAACGATCTGCTTGGAATTTTAATTAAAAGCATCTCAGGACTGCCCGTTAAATGCTCAAATACTCAAAGAATTTCAAATTATAAACAGATTTTGGAAATAAATGTTGGGGATTACATGCCTACGTGAGTCTGAGCATTGCAGTAAAGGACAAGTATTACTCGCAGAGTTATATACGTCGTCGAAGGCCACAGATGAAAAAGCACAATATTCGCTTCGTGAGTTTTATTATTTACATGTTCGTAAACACTTATTCTGCCCGCACATGCGCATCGGTGCATCGAAGATCATTAAAATTGTTATACTCGGATGTTTCCTGATTCTAGTAAAGATAATCATATACGAATTTATAGCACTTATAGTAAGGCCTTTCGCTTTATACCAACGTTCAATGACCCAGGCTGAATTTTCCGACAAGCTCGTTGATATTTTCTCTTCTCTGGTTATCGTCAGAGCTTCCTCCACACGGTATTCTGTAAGTTAGCATCACAACAATTATCACATCAATGTCCATTTCCACGGCATGTTTTGGTCTCTCAGCTTCAACAAGTTTCGGTGCGTTATACGGCATGTAACCAGAAGCAATCAGAAATGCGCACGTTGCACCCAAATTCTCACAATACTTAGTTCGGAGAATAACAGACGTGTCATAAGATTTGCTTTAACTCCAAGTCTCACTTGATAGAGGTGATGACATTATTATCCAGTGGGCAGAATAACCTGCTGGTGTCTTAATAAAGGTGTTTCCTACTACCCCGTAGTGCCCTTTATTTCTGCGCCAAGGCGATGTGCAGCCCGGCCTTCCCAAAATATCTGTCCGTCATCCACAGCTGACCGAGCTCTGTTTTCATTGGGTCATATCTTGCCATCGCCGGTGCCAGACCTATGCTCCCTGACTCATTAAAATTAAATCCTTGCGGGACTGGATTTCTCCTTGCGTCTGTGTGCATTCCTGGTGACTTTGACTCTCAAACAACTGGGAACTTCTGGCAGAGTCTAAAGCTGGACTAGTTTCCTTATCCCCAAAACCGGATCCCACTTATGAGAGGATGAATGATTCTCGTAAAGGACACTATATACTTCAAATTTTCCAAGGGTATTTATTAAAATATGCGCATATGAAATATTGGGTTAAATATAATTCTCGGTCTCTTCAAATTATTCATATAATGACAAATAAAAATATGGGTGAAAAAAGTAAAAATTATCTTTTTAAACACAATATCAAGTCTCACTGGAAATAAATTTAAAAGTTAAGAATTAATGGTATCAATTATTCCATGAGCGTATGTGACTGTCGGTATTGAACCTTGGTATGTGGGTTGCGGTAATCAGAGATTTTTTCCTCTGTCTAGTTTATAAAATTGAAACTGAAGAAAATAACACATATTTAATAGAAAAAACCGCATTGATTTTTAGCAAAATTTCAAAAGTCCGGTCACGTGTGCTGGAGTGATTGCGTGTGGGCTTGTATATGCATACGTGTGTATGTTTGTATGTCGACGTTGTTTAACACATAAATAATCCTACAAAATAATGCTGTTTCCGGCGTGAATTTTTTAAATTTATTTCGTTTATTCGAAGCGTTATAAACGATTCAATTTGTCCAATTTGTTTATTTATTGCCGATGGTTTATGCTGTTTTTTTTTGTGGTCCGTTATGAATTTAAAATTGCTTTCCACTGCAAAGAATCAAACGAAAAAACATAGCAAGAAAACCTTACACCTTTCGATGTGTAGCACTGTGGCAACCCTCCCAAAATCAGGAAAGCCTAAAGCAAACCAAAAGGGTTGAGAGTAGATTTCTGAATTATTATTGTTTTTTTAAATTATTTCTTGGGTTATTTCCTAAGACTTGTATCCCTTAAATCATCAATACTTTGAGGGTTATTCACGGCCGTTGCGTTTTCGCGAACTTATTCGATAACTGACATTAAAAATTAAAATTCATAAATTTTTAACTAACTATAACCAGCGTAGTGTATGTAATTTCACACCAAAGTGCATTACATTTCAGTACTAAAATCAGATGAAAATTCTCTTTTGCCCCGTCGATGGTAAGGGCACTTGCGGTTTTGGTTTCCAACAAACAACTTATTGTTTTGTCTTTAGGAGCTAAACATTAGCTTCAATGAATGGTTTGTCCCTTTAAGGAACACCCTACATAACAGACCCCACTAAAATTCGACAACCTGAATAACTGAATACTCTCACGCCCTTTATAAGTACGCGCAGTAAATCAAATCAAATCAAATCAAATTGCACCCTTCAATGGCTCAAACCGTCTATTCATTCGAGATAGGAACAAGACCCAAGCTTTAATATTTTAGAACTGGTAGGAAATACTACCAAAGTCGAAAGAGTTATATCATAACTCTTTAACCTGGCTTAAAAATTATATGTAGTAGGGAAGGCCGTCCAATGTATTCTCAGATGCTATGAAAAATGCCGATTTTGCTACATTTGCTACATTTGGTTATTAACTTCTTTGTCTTTCCTTCCTTTTCGGGCAAATTTAAACTATGTGTCAGATTTTGACTCTAGAGTGAGGAATACCTTTGAATTCACATTCTCCCACACCAATCTTCGAGACACGGGAAGATAAAGCACCCTGGCAATGGATAGAATAGTCGTTGGGGGATGTGCCACCTAATTTAACATTTAATGAACTCTTACATACCCTCAGGCTCCTAATGAGGAACCCTCGTTTCAACCCCAGGAATAATTCGACCATAAATATTCTATAAATCTTAATCACAGAGCTATGAAAACTTGCTAGAAGACTTGGCTTTTCTTCAATTTTGATACTCTCCCGACACTCTAGCTGTCCACCAGTCTAACTATCTACAGTCTCACATATTTCACCGTAACACCATGAATATATTCAATTCGCAAATGTCAAAAATTCATGAGCGCAACTGGTTAGAGAATAGGTTTGGTCTTCATTTTTTCTGAGGTTTTAGAAATGGCATGACTCTTATCCTTGAATTTTTGTATAACTGTGCGCTCTCTTATATCTGTCCGTGTGAAAAAATAAGATTTTTCACTTCGAAGGTAATGAAGTCCATTAAAAAAATGATATATCACATAATTTATGCAAAATTGAGTCTAAGGTTTTTACAAATAACCAACTAGTATTTCATTTCGTCAAGAATGCCGATGCTTTGTACGAATAAAATTTGATCAGTAAAAAAGATTACGTAATAATTTTTTCTGAAGGTGGTGTAAGCCCAATTTTCAGAGATCGTTGGCTCAGCAGCTAGTCGGCATAGCTATATACATTATAATTTCAAGTAATTCCTCAGAATTTGGGACACTGGAATTAATAAAGCAAATTCCACAGTGGCGAAGGGCGACGGGTGTGATCCTTCCTTGTGGTCACACAGGGTGATTTTTTCATCAAAAATTGATTTTTGGAAATCGTTAGGAGATGTAATAAAATGAAATTTTCAAAAACTTCAAAACTTCAACTTCAAAAATTCAAAAACTTCAAGTCCAATTCTAATTTCAAGAAATTTATGCTTTGAAGCCAACTCAATGGAAGTGGATGGAATTTGCTCGCTTACTTCCGAGGCTCAATGCATTTCCTGAAATCTTTTCAAATGGATTTAAGTCTCAAACAAAAGTGATTTTAGTAAACAAAAGGTATTCCTCTATTATAATTATCATCGTAGAACTATAAATAGAAAAATTCCAAGAAGTTAATCTCCATAAAATTTGCGTTGTAAATTATGGTGGAAACATTTCAGTATGTAAGAAGCTTTCATTGATACTTTCCAAATATCTATGGGACGAACTGGTCGTATCCTGATATCGCGTGACAATATTCCGAAAAGAATGCAAGGAAAAGTGAATGGCTCGTGAGGAGGAACTAATGAACTATTGACAAATGTGGTGCTGGATCAAATACAAAGCTTCCGGCATTTAGGAGACATTCTACGTGATCGCAAATTCGAGAGCGGATGTTTTAAAGTCCTGAATTAAATATAAAAAATGTAAAATTTACACAAAGAAAAATGTCGATACATTTACATTGATGTAATGTAAGAATGTAATGTAAGAATGTAAAAATGTAAATAACAATTAAAGAACTGACATACAAGAAAATCTTTAAATAAGAATTCAAATTGCACTTCCGTTTCCCTCATTAAGAAACAAAATGTGATTTCGTGAATATGAAGATTAATGCAAAAACTGATGACGAAGAATAACCTATTCTTGCGAAAGCACATGGTGTTCACTTGCGAGTTGCTGAATTAGCAAGAAAAGCTTTAGAACAAAATAAAATTCTGACATTAGAACTTGATAAATACTTAAACCATTCGTATTATGGGCCGTATCGTTTTAAGATCAAAATATATTACCGATGAAAGATAAGACGGCATTCTTCAAACTTTCTACTTTTATAAATACATTAATATAGAAACAATTACCAGCGAATGAAAATACGAGGATTACTCATGATATCGTTGAGATACGCGCAAAACGAGAATATGAAAATTATAATTTTTGGGTGCGACTTATGGATATTATTAGTGAATTATTTTAATTTCCATTCTTTCGCAGTTTTTGTATATAAATATGCCGATATGTTTTTAGTAAAAGTTTACATTGATACGAATTTTCAATATTGCGTATCTTTCAACATTAGGTTAACGCTTATTTTTATTGACGAGAAACAACAAATAGCAAAAAAAAACAAGAAATTTAATAAAGAAACAAAGCAAATATTCTTAAAATTTTCCCTTAAACCATTCTTTCAGAATTTATTGAAATTTTTTAAAACAAAGTTATGACTACTGAACACAGCCAACAAAAAGAATAAATTTTGTGTGCCGACTCTGAAAAGTCCACAATTTTTCAATAGCAATCAAGCTCTTACCTTAATATGTAAGTGCAATGTAAGACCGAGTCAGCTGCTCAAGAAGTGCTTTGTGAATACGACGTCTTCTCTTTGTGACTTTTGAGACGGGGCAGAACTGATTTTGCAACAACAAATGTCCCCATTTATTTCGTTTTGAGGAATATATTTTTGTTTTTATTTATTTTTATTTAAATTTCACTCAGCCAAGTATTTTACTATCATAAAATAAACCTAATATTATTTCCTAAGGTATTATAAAATATGATCAAGGTTCCCAAAATTTTGCGTTATTCGATAAGAATAATTTAAACATTCAGTCCATTCTAATGAAATGATGGCAATATATGAACTGAACGGCAATATATTTGAAACATAATTTACAAGGGTATTCGGAGAATGAATAATAGTTTTATTTAGTCTTATATGAATTTTTCAAAAAATATTCAAAATATTAAGATCAACATTTGAAATTACATATTGAATCTAACAAGAAGCGGCTTATGTTTACAATATCGTATTATATAAAGAAGACCATATAAAGACTCCTTGAATAATTTATAGTCATAATTATTAGAAATTTAAATAAATATTAATGATATATTAAGTATATACAGCTTCTCTTTATAACTTAAAAATATTTAAAACATAAAAAATATTTGCATCGCAATTTATATTTTTTACATTTAAAATTAACATTCATTAACGAGAAATACATTAATTTGTATAGATACATATACATACATATTTACTAAAATCAAAATATTCACTTATGAAAGTTTCTCAAACCATAAAAGTTACTATTGGTAGTATGATATTTAATACGAACTGTGCGCTTTAAAATATAATTACGGTTTTTTTGTGATTTTAAAGAAAAACTAGTTTGGGAAAAAATCAGAATTAATTGGCCAGGCAGTCAACAAGACCGTATTAGTCAACCTATTAGAAAATTGTTCATGCATCATGCGTTCCATCCCATGCCATCCTGCATAAGATTTGCAAGCCCTTTTTTAAAAATGTTTTGTCAATTTTTTGGTAATTTTATTCATAGCATAAAAATTATGGAAATAATTCTAACTTTTTCTAAAAAAAACATATAAAATTGGGCTTGAAAAACTGATGAATTTTTACGCTTAAAATGAGAGACATGATTTCTTGTAATGATATTTGGATAATGATTTTCGGAAACTGCGATTATTTTTTTTAAATTCGGGATTCATAAACATAAAACAAATTATAACAAATATTTCTCTTTAAAAAGTTACTTTATTAAAATGTTAAATGTTAATTGTCAAAATGTCGCTTTACTTAAAAATATTTTGCAGATTTAATAATTTAAAAATATGAAAAAGTTATATTATCAATATCAATTTGTTCGCTCTTTTATAGGCATACAAATTTGTTTTAGTAATTATAATACATAATATAAAAATTTGAAAAGGTTCAAAAATATAAAATGGCTTAAAAACTTTAAAATTTTTAATACCTCTTTGTGCCTTAAATTTTCTTTTAATAAAGCAAACGTTTTTGAACCCTTCTCGACACTGTCAGCCTCCATCTTGTAAGAGTCGAGTGTACAAATGCTATTCTGGCTAAACTTATTCCTAGTAGGTTTCCACCATAAGCTCAATTACACGTCTTATTGGGAATGTTCGGAATAATAACGCCAACGAGAATAAATACGTATCGTTTTTGTATTGTATCGCTTTTGACCTGTGAGCTGCCAAATAGCTGCGTGCATCATGGCTATTCGCATTGTAATTCTTTTTATGCATTTTCCATTATATGCAAATTAATGCTCTTTTATGGTGATAAGGTAATGTAAATATGTTTCCACGCAAGGCTTCCTCGGATCGGACACGGAGCGGCCAGTCCACTTTAATAATATGTTGGCCCATTTAAAGACACGTGTTGTCCGCAAGAAGGTGGTAACACTTGCTTACCGATTCGACATTTAAGTGAGTCATATAAGAATTTCTGACTGTTTTACGGAAATTGTAAACACTTTTAGTCATGCACGTGTTTTTTTTTCTTTTTTCTATTCTTAGGTGAAACAAATTCGTAGGCTATTCGTGAATTTTTATGTTTGCCTTTGTTTAAGTAATCGTATGGATCTAAACATTGTTGAGGGTTTTAGTACGAGGCACGAAGTAACAATTAGAATCTGCACTTCCAGGAGTAATGCGTTGTCTATCGAGATAGCGACATTTGTATCGTAATGGTGTCGGTCACGGAAACACAGGTGGCCCAATAATAATTGTCGACTTGCATATCTAATTTATTGTTAGTCAGTTATGTTCTGCCATTTTCGAAATTTTGGTTAAGTTTTTAGCCAAGGTGCCCAAATGTCATTTCATTTTTCTTCATTTTCTTCATTTTCTTTGAAGTTAATAAAAAAATACTTCGATTCAGCTAGGAATTGATAAACAATATTTCTTATGAGGAGTGAGAACAATCACTGATAAATCATTTACAAACTGTAATCGAAATATATAAGCGACTATAATCGAAATTTCGAAAATAATCGAAATATATATATATATATATATATATATATATATATATATATATATATATATATATATATATATATATATATATATATATATATATATATATATATATATATATATATATATATATATATATATATATATATATATATATATATATATATATATATATATATATATATATATATATATATATATATATATATATATATATATATATATATATATATATATATATATATATATATATATATATATATATATATATATATATATATATATATATATATATATATATATATATATATATATATATATATATATATATATATATATATATATATATATATATATATATATATATATATATATATATATATATATATATATATATATATATATATATATATATATATATATATATATATATATATATATATATATATATATATATATATATATATATATATATATATATATATATATATATATATATATATATATATATATATATATATATATATATATATATATATATATATATATATATATATACATATATATATATATATATATATATATATATATATATATATATATATATATATATATATATATATATATATATATATATATATATATATATATATATATATATATATATATATATATATATATATATATATATATATATATATATATATATATATATATATATATATATATATATATATATATATATATATATATATATATATATATATATATATATATATATATATATATATATATATATATATATATATATATATATATATATATATATATATATATATATATATATA
Source organism: Physocephala rufipes (assembly GCA_963966595.1). NCBI lineage: Eukaryota > Metazoa > Arthropoda > Insecta > Diptera > Conopidae > Physocephala > Physocephala rufipes. The sequence continues at coordinate 21,467,725 of OZ016502.1, read as the reverse complement.
TATATATATATATATATATATATATATATATATATATATATATATATATATATATATATATATATATATATATATATATATAATATATATATATATATATATATATATATATATATATATATATATATATATATATATATATATATATATATATATATATATATATATATATATATATATATATATATATATATATATATATATATATATATATATATATATATATATATATATATATATATATTATCGAAAATATTGTACACAACTCTATAATCGCTAATGCTTTTGACCATTAAAACATATATATTAAAAAAGAAAAATAAAGTGACCTCTTCTCGAATTTTTCGATGAAATTCGATTGGTCTATCTAGCGTGCGAGAAGCATGCAATGCGTTCCCTCGTTATCGAAGCGATTTAAAATAATTTACAATAATGTATGTGAGTTTACTCATTACTTCATTAGTACGAATATTTCAGGGCACAAATATTAAATTTGATATTATGTGGACAGGTCTCATAGGCTTTTACCAGAGTCTTAAGGAAATTAATCACCTTTTCTTTAAAAAGGTTTTAGAGCAATGGAGTGATCAGACGGTGCACAGTGTGGAATTTTCAGAAAAAGGTAGAATTTTGAAAAATTATTATATAAATATTTAGAAAAGCAGATAATATTAATTACATGAACAGTATTATCATACCTAATTCGAGAGTACAGTGCACGTCCGTCGTATACGTGGTTTTTAATTTCAAAACGAATAAGGATAATTTTTAAAGAACGAGAAACAATTTCCACCCCGATTTTCTTTATCGCGTCGACATAAAGCCTTAAGTTTTTATTTATCTTTCCTTTTTGGAAACCCAGCTTAACTGCTATCTGACCTTTTATTATACTTATAACTTTTTAAATATTTGTAGGAAATGAAGAAATTTTGAATTATTGTGCGTATTTCTAGATTTCTAGAATACGATCTTATATAATGACTTAATCGCAATTTTTTTAAGTTTAGGAATACATGTTTAATTTTTTTAATTTTCGTATTTTTAATGGATGCTAAAACTTGCATTTAAAATATTACACCGTTTACATTACATCAATTTGCCTCATTAGTTCTTAAAAAGGATATGTGTAAATTATAAATCGGGTACTTGTAGTTCTGTTAGAATAAGAAAATAATATGAGTACAAAATTTAAACGTAAACATCTATTTATGAAATAGTTATTTTATAAATATTTCGTAAATGTTGCGAAATTTCCTTATGCTGAATGCAGTATCTTTTCTCTTTTCCGTAAAAACGAAACGCATGATTACTTTACGAAATTTGGCTTTGGTATGAAATTAACTATCCTATTTTCATAATATTCTATCTTTATTTTGTCTGTGATGTTATCTTTTATGCTACAGATGTGATGGAAAGAGAAAATTTCATTACATTCTGTTGTCCTTCCTTTTGCATGCTGTTAATATTCGTGAGCGTTAGCGCTTGACGTTTTATCTTATACTCAAGCCAATGTTGTAGCTGCTTCGCAATGACGCAATAGTTAACAAATATGTCAAATGCACAACGTTCTCTATCGTGGTGGTACTGCGAACTGTGGCTGCAGAGGACCCTGTCAGAGAGACAAATATTTTATTAATTTTGAACAAATATAGCAAAATATAAGAAAAAACGTATGTGGAAAATATTCTCTACTTTCTGATGTGCCAAAGTTTACCATGAGCTCGAGATTTTGCTGCCACCGTTTCACGTGATTCTAAAGCGGGGACTCGCTGCTGACGATCACTCTCAATACTCTCTTCATTACTTTGCCAATATAGAGACGAGATTTTAGCCACGCACTGCAATAAAAGTTAATAGAATGACACTCCGGCCTTTCAGAGTCTTTCTCAAATTCGTTATTCGCTTACCTTAAGTTTCATATCGGCCTGTTTAAAATGATAAGTTCTCACACGAAATTCCAGGCCCAAACGGGCCACCTCCAAGCCCTCCCGGCCCACGATTATATTATCATACTGTTTGAGGTACGAACGATTTGCGGGTTCTCCGTTCACCAACCAACTCAGATGGCACACGGGCTTGGAAGGAGCTGAAGTACAGTTGACGCGAACAACGTCCCCAATTTGATAACGCTGTTGGCCGCCAGTAATTTTTGGACCATGGTTGGGTGTCACTAAGTTAAGAGGATATTAAGTTAAGTGAACATTTTAAATAATCATTTTCATCAAACAATTAATATCTAACAAAAATAATTATTATTTTATTTGAAAAGTATATCTAAAATAATTTTTGTTTCTAAAATTTCAAATCCAGCCCCGGTTTTGAATATTTCGAATTAAAGTAGCAATAAAAGAAACAAGTACTAAGCAACGGCCACAAAAATAAATTTTCTGTTATAAAATCTATCCTGCCTTCAAATTCAAACAGATCCAACACTAGCAAAAAGCTTAAGTGCTTTATTCACACGCCATCGCTCGATATATTAGCTAGTCTTGATCTACTATAAACGGTGAATTACTATGATTGTATGTGCTCATTATTTTCATGGAATGGGTTGTTTGGATTGAAAGGGAAAGAGATTCAGATTTTTGTAAAATATATCTACTATTATTTTACTTTAACCGTTTGTAGATGAGATTTGATAACAAAATTGGATCCACTAACTCCCTGCGAATACTAAATTACTTTCAAAAAATAACTCTATTGAAAAAATCGTTGAAAAATTTATAGAAGAAATCGTCGTTAGAAGATTGACTGACTTTACAAGGAAATATAATCTAATAAACCGGAACCAATATGGATTTCAAAGAGGAAAGAACATTAACAAGCTATTGGGTGATTTTACGAGCATGTTAAATGAGAATTTGAAGTGGTGTGCCACAGGGGTCAAAACTTGGAACAATTTTATATATATTATACGCCAACGTTATGCTAAACCCATGTAAGAACAGCACGTATTTCGCATACGCGGATGACACTGCCATTGTCGTGACCCATAGAAATTTAGAAACTGCAATTCAAATTATGCAGAAAGAAATTGGTACGACTCAAAGATGGTGCCATGATAATAAGATTGCCATTAATGCAGCGAAAACAGAAGTTATGCACGTGAAACCGCCGCAAACTGGTTATATAATGATTTTTGACTAAAATTACACGACAGTAGTTGTCTGCACTTTAATGCCAATACAAAGATGATAATTGCCTGATGATAATTGTAATACAATAATTCAACAAGTAACATCGTTTAAATACCTTGGGGTAATAATTGACCACAATCTTAATTGGAAGGGGCATGTGGAATACGTTCGCAGGAAGCTGCGCCGATCTTCATATATGATACATCATTTAGGTAATTGTAGTAGTGAGAAAGTGGTCAGACAGGAATACTTTGCATTAAGCAAATCGTATCTAAGGCACGGAATAACAGCGTGGGGATTGTCGCCCTATTGTAAATTACTGAACAAAAGCCAGGAGCAAATACTTAAGGACATTAGAAAAACTTACATGCCTCAAAGTATTAACTGGAATCTAAAAATTTATCAGCAATTAAAAATTTTAGATATTGAGGGACCCTACAAAACAACTCTAATTAACGGATATTAAAATTGCAATTTAAAAAAAAAACAAGACAGTGCTCAATTGCTATATAATTTTAAATCCAATTAAGTGAAATAAATAATATTAGTTATTCTACGATAATGGAAGCCAGTACGCCTTATAGTACGTTTACACCGACCCAAAATGCGCATCTGGAATCACTCATTTGAAAACCGTTTACACCGCCTTATTCGCATTCTGAATGACAGCTGAACAGCTGTCTTACTGAGCCCAAAAATTTTGCATTTGTAAACATAAAAATGAGAATTATGCTTGCGCAAAATTTAGAGGCAATGCACGATTATAAAATGGTGCATATGGAAAATGGTGTGACCATTTTCAATTTTGAAATTTACGCTGAGTTCTCCATGTCCAGATCTAACGTCAGGGCCGGAATATGCTTTTGTGAATTTCTAGGAATAATTTAATTGCCTGGTTCTGATTTTTTGTTTGGCAATTTTAGGCACTTCGAGGCATGATTTTAGGCGTAAATTTGGGAAAAGCTGCGTTTAATAGAAAAATCAGTGTGTATTGTTCGCGTTTGCTTCGCATTCGCCTGGAATGCGAATGATTCGCATTCTTCGTGATTTGAAAATTTGTATGGGTTTGTTGTTGTTTTCGTTCGCATTCGCATTCGCATTTCGGACTTGAAACCGAAATGCGTGATTTTGGGTCGGTGTAAACGCACTATTAGTGGCTTCGCAGATAAATTTTTAATATGGAAATTTAAAAACCTCGAATGTTATGTAATGTAAAAGTTTGCGAGAATTTGTAGCTCAAAATGAATTAATATTTTGTTATCCCTTTCGGTATTTTTTATCATTAGTAACAATTATAATTGAAATTGGTGGAAATAAATAAATAAATAAATTATTATTATTATTATTATTATTATTATTAATATTATTATTGTTCACGCCTCTTCCCCCTCCCCTCATTTCAGTGATATTATGACACATACTATTTCATTATGTACATGTGTAAGCATTTTGTGCATTAAGAATAATTACTAAGGAAGGTTCACGCTATGTTACAAGTGTCCAACATTACCGAATTTTAATCACTTCGAGATGTTCTATAAGATTGTGGTTTTTAAACTGCTGAATAAGGGTTTTAGGCACTAAGCCAGTTGCTGAAATAATTAAAGGGGCTATATTGACAGTTTCGACGCAAAATCATTGTCAAAAAATTGACAATATCACCGCATTTCGACAGCTAGGCTAGTGTATTTGTCGAACTTTCTACTATAGGTGCTCTGAATATTTTGGCTGAGCGAAATGGCTATGTAATAGATGGTTACTATTTTTAACGCTATATCAAAAATTACTGCAGCCGCCCGATCCGTTATTATGGATCTGTCCCAACATAGTTTATATCTGCTGTTCTCCATTATGGGTTCAGGGGTATATTCATAATAAGGTACTATATAATCAAGGAGCTTGCAGTTAGCCGCTAACCGTTGGCGAACAGTTTTTACTACTTGGTTATGCCTTCTAAGGTAATGAGATGCTACTAGACACATCCTCCACCTATGTTGTCGATGGTTTCCGCATCGTTGTTGCATCTCCGGCACTCGTCGGTTTCTATACATTCTTTTATTATGTGTTTCCTATTATTCCTTGCGGGAATTACTCTATCCTGAATCGCAATCATAAAACTCTCTTTTTCTGAAAATAGGTGTTCGCGCTTAAGCCACAAATTCGAGGCACATTTTCAATATGGTCCTGGAGTAGCTGATTTCTGTGGACTCTGTGAGGAACTTTTGCCTTCCATTTCTCTTCCAGTTCTTCTGAGCATTGGGTGGCTTCGAAATTTTCGATGCTCTTAATTGGAGCGGAGTATAATTGTGGCCATGCGTATAGCTCTGATAAGAGATGTTTGAATTTGACTTCTAAAATAATCTCTCAATCTAATGATCTGGCTGTAGTGATGATTTGGGATATCTCCTAGCCCTCTTCCACTCTCACCCTTTGCCAGCGTGGACCTTTCAAAAGAACATTTAGGATGGTGGCATTTAAACGGTGTCATTTTCTGCCTGAGCTTAATAGAGGTTGATTCCAGGTCTGTGTTCGATCACTTAATAATGTCAAACGAGTAAATGAATACCGCTATCGCCCACTATCGCTATCGCTATCGAAAACTTTCTTATAGGCGAGTAGCCCATGCTGATATCGCGCTGTTTCTTCTGTCCTTGTCGGACTACAATTGTGAGTTGCTCTTTGCATCCAAAAGAATACTTCGCGCATCCTTTTTGCTCTGGAGTGATTATGTTCTTAACAATGCAGTGGTGGTAGATTCGGTTGCTAAGAACTTTTATCAGTTTTTTATAGATGGTGAGTAAACAGGTAATAGGTCTGTAATTCGCCGGGTCAGCGTATTACCGTCTTTTGGTATGAGGTATGTGTTTGCTACCATTAGGAAGTCGGGAGTTTTTGTGGGGGTCTTGCAAAACCTCATCAAGGAACTTTGCAAACAATTCATGGGCTGCAGTGAATTTTTCAATCCACATGTTATGGACTTTGTCTGGGCCTGGAGCACTCCAGTTTGCAATTGTTTAATTGCTTTTAAGATCTCAGTACCTCGGACGCCAGCGTGTTCCATCTCGTTATAGGCATTGCCCTCCTCCGCCTCTTTTTGGGTTTCCCTGTCCCCAAAACAAGCCTCCAATAGTTGATCATATTTTCCATTGTCGGTTTTTCTACGTCTCCTCTACCCTAGGCTGGGCACTTAATTTGTCTCTAGAACCTTTTCTGATCCCTTTGGAATAGGGAATTATCGAGCTTACGATCTTTGCTGTTTTTGTACCTTCTCAGGGGAGCAAAGTACGCTTTTAGCTTTTGAACTTTGCGATCCTTGATATCACTTAATACATCCTGAGTGTAGTTGCTCGAAATTCCTAACCACAAACAAATGTTCTGGCAGGATATTGGTGTCTACAATCTCTGATAACTCCTCAGTTTGCCTTTTATTGTAAAGCTTGGGTATCCCATGTCTTTGTAAGGGGTGTGTTTTCTCACATTATACCCATGCCGCTGCAAACTGTTCATGCAGGAGTTGCGTTTTTGCATTCATACTGCTTGGGTCCGAACAGCTTCTCTGTTGTGCTCCAGTACTCCTTTCTATCCCGTTGTTTCGGGATAATTGAATGGATGACAGGTCAGAATCATCAGCTGTTTTTTACAACTGTCGGAGCAAATCGACCTCATTTTCTTGCGTGCTATATTCAGTAATGGTTTCTGCCCTCTGCTTCGAGTGGATTAAATATTCTTAGGCTTCATTCCTTCATTCTACTAGACTCTCAATTTTATGGCGCTTTAAGTCAACAATGTTTTTGGGATGACCCCAGCTGTAAAAATTATAATTGGGGTTATTGGCACTTTATCTGCGTTCTACATCCGCTTCAGTTTTAGTGCCAAATCGGTACACTTATCAACTATTGCTGTGCGCTGTTTATATGTTATATCGTAGGTAATGGAACTACTATGTCTCGTGTTCTGTTGCGCTTGTTGCACATAACAATATCTGTTTTATATGTATGTATAGTTTGATCAGTTACTATGGATATGTCCCAATAAAGAACTGTGTTTGTACTCTCGAGTACCGGCGGTGACACATATTTGTAATATGGGGTATTCTTGACAATAAGGTGGCCATTTAGTGCAAGTCTTCGATTAACTATTTTGCCAACTTGCCTATGTCTAGAAGTATAGTCCGTTGCATCTAGTATTACGCAGCCGCACATGATGCTCTATTGTCTAATGAGGGTGAGACGCGCTGCTTGGCTCTGCTAGTATATCTTTAAAACCTTTTGCTAATGAGATATAGTACCCCCAGCTTTTTTAGACATATATTTTGTAATTTGTTAGAACCAGGTGGTTTCCAATTGGTTAAAGCTGGTTTTTCGTTAAAGCTTCTAGTATTGCTCCAAATATTCCTATACAACTCAACTATTCCTCAAATAGGTGGCGTAAGCTCTGCGCTAAAGTTCTAAACACATAGATTTCGGTAGAACCGCTTTTCGTCCCTGGCAAAAAGGTTTTCTCTTTTGCTTGACCGACTTTTTTTATACCTTGCTAGCTGCTTCGTGCTAGCAGCAAGTTGCTGCTTCTTCTTGTCTTTAATATTTATGAGCTCTTGTTACGTTAATTAGTGCATGCAGAGTGGGCGAGTGATCCTTACGATGTGGGAGAATATGTTCCTAGACATTGCTCCAGCATGCAGTGATCGCGGTCCGCTCGGTCTAATAAATTGCGGTTTCGTATTTCTACCCATAGTTGTAATAATTGCAACTAATAAGGTATATTCCAGTGTTTATCCTCTCTAAATCCGTTGACTGATAGATGTAGTTTGGGAGTATATGCTGGTTTACAAGTTTCGCTAGTTTATTGGGCTTAGAAATCGGACACACCTTTGGAATTATATCCCCCTCGAACGGGCTTGTTCTTCAAATTCTAACAACGCTGGATCAATATGTTTGGTAATCTCGACAAGTGATTACCGGTTTCTGTCATCCCGTCAGAAGGGCCTAATGTTCTGGTTTACAGTTTCCCCGGATATTTGGTTTTCCCGGTACCAACCATATCTGGTGGTATCCGCCACCTTGGGAGGCGGACCCTAGGGAGGGTCCGGTAGAGGAAATCAGGAAAACTAACCCGGACCTCATTATTATTATTTACATTATTGTTATTATTATTAAAATTGTTCTCCTTTTTGTTATTATTAATAATGTTATTATTATTAATATCATCATGTTATTATTCTGATAATATTTCTGTTATTGTTTTTGTTATTATTACAATTATTATTATCCATAATATCGCTGAAAAAAGAATTCTCGAGCGTTTCCTGCGAGAAATCCTCCTGCGCGTATTAGCAGACGACATATATTTCAAACACGCGAATTTTTCAAAGAATGGTACTCAAATTGTTGCTAAAAACATGGCTACCATTTACAGACCATCGTTCGCATTTTCTATTGCATTTAGTCATTAATCAAATTGTTTTTTTTTGTTAGAACTTAACTATGTTTAAGGCAACAATAAAATTTTGAAGCTTTTGTTCTGCCTCGGTAGATTTTTGTCTGCTTGATTCCCATTGGTTTCCTTAATCCCGATTTCTTGCTAGAGTACCTACTATAGCGGAATTATACTACTTACTAACTACGGTCATGGTTTCTGATTCGGAGACTGTATTAAATGCTGGCGCTTCTCCGGAAACCTCACAACGATAAAGCCCCGTCGAGATCAGGGTAACACGACGCAACATCACTTGCGTATCGGTGGAGTTGCGGATCTGCAATAGAGGAGATAAAGACTATTCTTAAAAAAACGAAGCACACGAATTTAAATTACTTTGGGAAATCAGAGAGAGAGAGAGAGAGAGAGAGAGAAAGTAACAGAAAAAGTATATATTAAAAATAAAAAAGATATAAACATGCTATTTTTAAAGAAGTATCTCTAAAGAGGTTTTTACTAAATTCGATTGAGATTAGTCACTTAAGAAAGGATTGCCTTCTATTCGATATGAAAGCATATCCCGTGGGTATACAAAAAGGTTTATTTCTGATTATTTTTCATAAAACAAATAAATTCCTTTTCGTTCTTTTTCCTTCTATCGGTAAGTGTCGTTCTATCCGTTCTCATTTTCTTTCCTTTTCTCCCTTTTTCTGTTTCCCTTTCTCTTCCATTCCCCTCCTAATGACTTTAATGAAATGATAGATCCGGCATTCTGTTTTTTTCGTATAAATTTCCGCAGGAATATCCAAACTCTTGCCGCCTTCCTATTCATTTCGTGTTACTTCATTTTGTTTTAAGCGCTCTTTTTGAAGAATATTTCAACTAGAATCAACATTGGAATTATGCATGGTTTCAGAAAAATGTAAGTTACAATAAACAAATAAATATGTTGACTTTATACCTTTTGCTATTGCGCCGTGCAGCATTTAGTTGCCTGAAAAGGTTTATAATTGTAACTCATAAGGTTATTATAATTATTTTCATGTTTTCTCTGTTGCTTGCTTATTAACACCCGGTTATCCGTTAAAAGCTACACACAGTTTTTTAGATTCAACCCATTTGTCAGTTCTCAAGATTATTCAAATAGCGACATTTATACATTTTTATTTGGTTTTTATATTTTGATTTATCAGAACTTTTCGCCATGTCCTCCTAAAAATTATATAAAATTCGAAGGTTAGAGTCAATTGAAGACAGTTCTTTCCCTTGACATTTTCTTCCCTATAAACCGCTGGTACGTGCGCTTGTTAAGGCTGTTTTGGGAATTCGGAAATAAAACGAAAAAAACAACGAAAACAACAGCATCTGATATATTAATATTTACTTAGCTATGAAAGTGAAAGAAACAAAAATCATAAAAAAATAATAATAAATTAGTGAAATTGCGACGGTACTGTTAGGACTCTTAGGATTATCTCAAGGAGATATTAACTTTTAAGTTTTATTTTCATAGTGGATTTTGTGAACATAATGATTACGTCAGACTCACATCGACATTTACGCCCGGCAATGGAAATGCTTGTCCCGGCGGTTTATCTCGCGGCACGTAACGATAGAATTCATGACCATCTTTGTACCATTTGACAGAATATAATGCTTCACCGTCAAGATTGTATCGGCAGCCCAGTAAGGCGCTTTTGAACCGCATTATATGATTCGGTATTTTTACCTCGGTCATTGTAAGTGTATTTGACACATCTAGAATGAGAAAGAACAAGAAGAAGAATTAAAATTTAAGGATGTTCGAACTTAGGTTTATTCAATCAAACGAATAAATTTGTATTGAATGCAAAAATTTATCCTACTGGATGTGAAAAAATACAACAGTTATACACATCTAGATGGCCTTAAGAATATTCTCTTCTAATTATTTTTCCTATCAACTTAATCAACAACAACAATTTTGTGTGAGATTGCTGATGATTCATTTTGCGATTGCCATTTTCACATTATTCGTAATTAGAGCATTTTATTATAATTTTATAAATGAAATGAAAACTAAAACAGGAAAAAGGCCTGCAACTCTTGCCTCTCGGTCTGACCCAGCTGTCTTTCTGTTCTGACATTGTCTTTTTCCCAAGTGGCAGTTTTTCAATTTGTGCCACAATCAGAACTGTGCCACATACTTTGCATGCAATTTTTTACTATTCTCTTAAAATTTTAACATTCTTCTTAACCATTCAGTTGGAAATATTTTTATTCGGTTTTACTTACAGAAAATTATTAAAAAATTAAAAAAAATTTCTTCCTACCTACTTTCGGTGTTCGTTTTAGAAAATGTATGAACTAGTAAGAAGGTTGTCGCCGGCCTGGCCGACGCTTAAATAACCTATTCCAGAATATCTTGGTAACAATGTTTAAATAATATGTGGGCGGGTTATATAAATATATTATATATTTATATTTAAATTATTACATTTCTTCTTTTTGTAGTAGTATCGGTACACCCCAATATTGAATGTAATCCTTCCTTTACTAGTGAGTCTTCCACACTGGGCTTGGTTCCTTTAAGGCATATGTTAAAATCACCGATTATTATTAGTTTGGCAATAAATTAAAATTACGCAAATCCTTTATTGCATTACAAAGCATTAGCCAAAGTAAACATTCTGGAAAAGAGGAATTCTGTTAAGAACGATAATGAAAAAACGAACCTATGGCGTCAAAGATTATTCCCGCTAAATTTCGTGATGATAGCTCTATTTTTAGTTCTGTAGTATTCATTTTTGTGTCTAGTCGGCGAACCACGTCCATTTTTTAGAAAATATTTCCAACTGTGATACATGACTTGGATACGTAAGTTCACATTCGGGCTCACAAGTCAAGATGAGAAATTGATGAATAAACATGAATTAGTTTATATTCGCTAAAAGCGATAGCCATGAAAGTTGTCCGATTGCCCCCATTTAATACCAACTAGCCTATGATGACAGAGAATATCCGTGTCAAATTTTATGATTATTCGATCTCTTGTAATCTTGATTTCTACAGACAAACACACGGGCAGACAGGGCTCAATCGATTCAGATCATTCTGAGCCAGAATATATATATACTTTTCTATATCTATTGTAGCTCCTTCACTGCGTTACAAACTTAGTATCAACGTTAATATATCCTTTTTCCCCTCTTTAAAACGGATGCAAAAGGGTCTCAAGAATCGTTTTATCTCATTGCGTTCTAAACAAAAATTTGCTCAAGTTTTGTTTAGGAATTTATAAAATATTATATACCATTAAGCTGGTATATCGCACACCTTGAACCGTTCTCTCATAACGCCATCATTACGCTCCCACAAAAATACACGCTATCAGTAATAACAATTACAACACTGCGACCGCTGCTGCATTGCCTTCTTGCAAGAGGTTTGATAGAGCGGAATAAAAGGGTATGGAAGAAATTCTCCGAAGCGTTCACAAATTACAGGAATACGAAACACAAGAAAAAATGTAAAGCGTATAATTTTGTTGGCACTTTAGAAATGGCATTGCTTCTTTTTCGTTACCACTTGTTGTTTATGCTCCTGTCATTAGGTTGTTGACAGAAACGCTGTTGAGATATTTGTGTTGAGAAAATTTTTTCTTTTATTCGAAATGCAAGTCCTTTCTTTCAAAGCGTCATTTATAATTTGCGTTCCTATTTTATTATTATTTTTTTTTTGAAACTGTATAGTCCTTTCCCAAGCTAACTGCGTAATTTGTGCATTTCTGTCTGCAGACTCTTTTCGACAAACATTTATATAAAATCAATAACAGTCATTCAACGCATCAATAACAATAATATAATAGCAATAATATTATTATAATAATAACATAGTTATTGAAAATCTATAACAATAACATAGGACGCATATCGTTCTACAGAACACTGGCGGTTAGACGGACAAGCAAATGCTTGGGATTGAAAGCATTAAGCCGAATCAAGGGCAGAAACTGGATCAAAATATATACACTTTTCTGGACCTGTCATGCGACCTGTCACTTTCAATGCGTTAAAAATGACCTCTTTTACACTGTTTTTTAGTGTAGTCGATAAAAAATATAAAGATACTTTGATACTAATCGTCGAGAATTTAGAAAAATTACAAATTTATTGTTTCGTATGCCTCGCGGGAGGAGAATTATATTAATAAAGACAGGAAACAATGTTTGTGAATTCTTCGGCATTTTTTTTTTTTTTGGTCTATCTTTAGTCTTCGTCTATTTATCGGGATCAATTTTTATTTGTTAAATTAATAATGCTTGAAAAAATTATCTATGGCATTGGTCTGCAATATGCTTTTTCATTTGCTGACAATTTTAGCAATGTTGCCAAACGCACAAACGTTATCACGTTCATGTGAACATGCGTGTTTTTGTGTTTGTGTGTACATTCGTGAATGTGTGTTCATTTTAAATGTGTCACAAATTTACATATGGCATGCCATGAAGCGAACGTCACCCGGCAACAATAAACCGAAAACAAATGAATGACATATTTAGATGTAATGGGTGGTCGGAAAGGGTGAATGGGTAGCGCCAGTTTTTTGCACCACTTTATGTTGGAGCTTATGTATATTGTCGCTCTAAGAATATTTTGTACATTCCTGTGAATTACTTTTACTCTTGTATGCCTTCCATCTTTCTATTCATTTCGTGGTGAGTGTGTTATTACTGCTATTGGTGTTGTTACAGTTATTACGTTGTTGACAGTTTTGTACATACTGCCGTCTTGTTGGTACCAAATTAATAAGTTTGCATTATTATCATTATTATTATGTTTTCGGCGTCGTCGTCGTTTGTTGGTGTTGTTGTTGCGAATTTTCCATTTACCATTACGTTTGTTGGTTTGTTACCGACCTCGTTGTTGTCGGCATATGGCCAGTGTTACTGGTGCTGCGGGTTTGCAGCACAAAATTGTGACACATATTTCAAGGGGCCAATTACGTCAGACAAATAGAACTGCAACAACTACGTCTACAACAATAAAAGCAACAACAGCAATAAAGGTTCAACATCAAAATGAATCTGTTTCATATGCACAAGTACGAAGACAAAACCGAGAGTGAGAGAGAGAAATGGTAAGAATTACAGAGAGAGATTTGAAATTATGTCAAACAGTGTCACGGTATCCAGCAGTCTGAAAAAGAACCACCGTTAAAGAAAAAATCATAAATAATTTTTTTCCGAGCAATACGGTCAAATAAATATTTTTCCAATAAAGGTGGGTCGATGTTGATGGTCTGTAATGATCGAGATATTTAGCCGGCGTCTGGTAAATCGGGTGTTTGTAATTCAGTCAGTAATGTCAAATCACCGTTACACTATTGAGCAACAAGTCCAAATGATAAAGTTTTATTATCAAAAATCATCTTTAGCGACGAGGCGCATTTTTGGATGAACGGCTACGTGAATTAATAAAATTGACATATATGGGACGACCCTAATTCACATGAGGCTCACCAAGTGGCAATACGTCCACAAGAAGTGACTGCTTGGTGCGGGTTTTGGGCCGGCAGCGTCATTGGTCCGTACCTTATCCAAAACGACGTTTTTGAGGTTATCACCGTCAACGGCGGACCCTATTGATCGGTGATAACTTTTCTTACAGATCGATTTCTTTTGGCCCAAATAGAGGGATATAGACGTAGGTGACAAGTGGTTCTAACAGACTGGCGTTAGGAGCCACACTGCGAGCGCCACGATTGGTATTCTGCGTGTTAGGAGCCACACTGCGAGCGCCACGATTGGTATTCTGCGTGAACGATTTGAGGCGTATGAGTGTTTCTCGCGGAGTTGACGTGAATTGGTCACCAGGATCTTGCGATTTCACCCCGCCAGACGTTTTCTTGCGGAGATTCCTGAAGTCACAAGTCTATATGACCAAGCCGAAATCGACCGATACCCTTAAATTCGTGGAGTACTTAAATTAGTTCAATATGTAATTCTCGAAATTATTTGAAGTGAGTATCTGAAAAATATCCGTTCACCTGTGAAAATGTGTGGGTGCATGAATCTTGCTTTAACGAATCTATTTGTCAAACTACCGTATGTTATTTATTACGCAGGTGTAGACATAGGCAAAATTTTTTATCATCGAGTAAGGAGATAATATTGTGATGATATCTACGTAACAATTTGCTAAAGTAATTTCATTCAAAATTTTCATTGCGAATAAATAATTTAAAATAAATAAAATGGCAGGATTATAAGCAAAGCGTACACACGGAACAAATGCCCGAATGGACGAAAAAAGTCTATAAAAGATCTTTGGATAGCTCTTATTCAACTTTTCATAAAAGGTCTTATTATACCGTTGACATTTGTACCGTTGTTGGGGAAGACGTAACTTAAGGAAATAAGCGTTCTGACATCTTGGCAATGATTACGGAAATCCAATGCCCTACGGACAACTAAGTCAGTAAGACGCTAAGAACGGACGCTTCAAGGAGAACAACAGCATCAAAAAGCTGACGACAGATGCGAACCCGCTGCGATGAAAGCTTTTTTTCTGAACAGAAGAGGAGAAAGATTGGAGAGGAAAAGGGGTTATAAAAGTTGTCGCTGAAAAATATAAATATTTGTAACGGAGCAGAGCTGCAACAAAGGACACAATGCATAATGTTTCAAATTCCTTTTTGCAAACATTTAGAATGAATTCAACTTTATATGTCCTTATGTGGCTAACGAAAGAAATTAAATGTTTTTGTTAGTACCTATTTTCTCAATCATCCATCGGCTAAATATTCTACAATGTATCTATAAAAACTCTCATAATAGAAGTTCAAATTTCCTAAAACAAATCTTTTTCCTAGAACACAAAACTTTAAAGTCGAATAAAATCAGAAATTGTGTAAGAATAACTTAAGGCTTTGAAATGGGAACCTAGCAATTCTCTTTTTAATTGTAACACACCCTTAACTCCTCATCTAATAAGGCCAACATATATGTCAAGGTCAACTTTCGTACCGTAAGCGTACAAAAAGAAAATAAATGGAAATTATTAAAAAACACAACGGCCTTTCCAAGTTGTTTGCTTGTGCTTTCAGCAAAAAGAAAGGAGAAACCAATTCCGGTAGAAAAAGAGTGTGATCAATCCTACCAGTAAACTCTGGGGTAATAACGATTTCGATGAAATTTTCGATAACGATGATGATTGTGTTGAAATGATATTATTAGTGACAACTTGGACATTTATATTTATGACATTACTGATTCCAAAACGTTTTTCTGCTTCGATTTTATGCCACCCATCAAGTTTTATCGTCAGTCCTGTCAAAACAGGTTTCCATTTTATTTTGTTTACAGCTTTCAATTGATTACTGTTTAAAATTTTATTATTGCCATCACTGCTTCTTTGCGGCCCTCGTTCAGGGAGACTGCTTCTGCCACAGCAAGGCTTTATTGTGAAACTAACTTTTACGGTTTTCATTTATTAGTTTATTGATTTCCAATTCAATTGATGTCACAAGTTGAAGAAAACGATAAAGAATCTAATCCATAAAATATAAAACCGTTAAATTTCCATCAAGTCGAAATCCTTTAATACCATTTGAGAGGTTGTCAATGAGCATAACGCACAAAGACTGATATCATATATTATAGAATTGAGTTCAACTAACCAGCCAACCAGCCAACCAGCCAAACAGTCATTCTCAGAAAAGGAATACTGATAGCATACTAAAGAAGATCGCTAACAGAAATCATATTGCTTACGGGGTTAATTCCCCTCTATTTGATAGAACGATTGGTCACGCGGAACTTGCTAACTTTATAAAAATATATAATGGCGATAAATAACAATCCAGTTTTATAAACATTTTAATATACGGGTGCTTTGTGTAAGAATTCACAGCATTTCAGGGCCGAATGCATGTGTCAAGCAAATTATTCCATGGGAGGAATATTCAATTTTGTATAACAAGTTGATCAGTTACAAACGATTTTGAATATTCAAAAACGTAGATTTCTAGTTTGAAGAACTATATTGTTCACAAATTATTTCCGAATGAAGATAAGTTTCATACGATTTGAAAATTAAAATCGTTATTAAAATAGAAAAGCAAAACGTAATTGTTTAGTCTTTCAAAGTAAGAGAAAATAAAGTGAAAAGTTATCCATATATATATATATATATATATATATATATATATATATATATATATATATATATATATATATATATATATATATATATATATATATATATATATATATATATATATATATATATATATATATATATATATATATATATATATATATATATATATATATATATATATATATATATATATATATATATATATATATATATATATATATATATATATATATATATATATATATATATATATATATATATATATATATATATATATATATATATATATATATATATATATATATATATATATATATATATATATATATATATATATATATATATATATATATATATATATATATATATATATATATATATATATATATATATATATATATATATATATATATATATATATATATATATATATATATATATATATATATATATATATATATATATATATATATATATATATATATATATATATATATATATATATATATATATATATATATATATATATATATATATATATATATATATATATATATATATATATATATATATATATATATATATATATATATATATATATATATATATATATATATATATATATATATATATATATATATATATATATATATATTATATATATATATATATATATATATATATATATATATATATATATATATATATATATATATATATATATATATATATATATATATATATATATATATATATATATATATATATATATATATATATATATATATATATATATATATATATATATATATATATATATATATATATATATATATATATATATATATATATATATATATATATATATATATATATATATATATATATATATATATATATATATATATATATATATATATATATATATATATATATATATATATATATATATATATATATATATATATATATATATATATATATATATATATATATATATATATATATATATATATATATATATATATATATATATATATAATATATATATATATATATATATATATATATATATATATATATATATATATATATATATATATATATATATATATATATATATATATATATATATATATATATATATATATATATATATATATATATATATATATATATATATTATATATATATATATATATATATATATATATATATATATATATATATATATATTATATATATATATATATATATATATATATATATATATATATATATATTATATATATATATATATATATATATATATATATATATATATATATATATATATAATATATATATATATATATATATATATATATATATATATATATATATATATATATATATATATATATATATATATATATATATATATTATATATATATATATATATATATATATATATATATATATATATATATATATATATATATATATATATATATATATATATATATATATATATATATATATATATATATATATATATATATATATATATATATATATATATATATATATATATATATATATATATATATATATATATATATATATATATATATATATATATATATATATATATATATATATATATATATATATATATATATATATATATATATATATATATATATATATATATATATATATATATATATATATATATATATATATATATATATATATATATATATATATATATATATATATATATATATATATATATATATATATATATATATATATATATATATATATATATATATATATATATATATATATATATATATATATATATATATATATATATATATATATATATATATATATATATATATATATATATATATATAATATATATATATATATATATATATATATATATATATATATATATATATATATATATATATATATATATATATATATATATATATATATATATATATATATATATATATATATATATATATATATATATATATATATATATATATATATATATATATATATATATATATATATATATATATATATATATATATATATATATATATATATATATATATATATATATATAATATATATATATATATATATATATATATATATATATATATATATATATATATATATATATATATATATATATATATATATATATATATATATATATATATATATATATATATATATATATATATATATATATATATATATATATATATATATATATATATATATATATATATATATATATATATATATATATATATATATATATATATATATTATATATATATATATATATATATATATATATATATATATATATATATATATATATATATATATATATATATATATATATATATATATATATATATATATATATATATATATATATATATATATATATATATATATATATTATATATATATATATATATATATATATATATATATATATATATATATATATATATATATATATATATATATATATATATATATATATATATATATATATATATATATATATATATATATATATATATATATATATATATATATATATATATATATATATATATATATATATATATATATATATATATATATATATATATATATATATATATATATATATATATATATATATATATATATATATATATATATATATATATATATATATATATATATATATATATATATATATATATATATATATATATATATATATATATATATATATATATATATATATATATATATATATATATATATATATATATATATATATATATATATATATATATATATATATATATATATATATATATATATATATATATAAACTACTTCCCTTTAAACTACATTTCCTTCTATTTTGTTGTTAACGACTTTAAATAATTCTCTTGTGAGATTGTGATCTCATTTTCGTTGGGGTTTTGCTTAAACTTGATACGGAGACAAAAATTAGGTAATCCCAAATCATTCATTTAAAAATATATTGCTTAGTCGCTCTTTAACTCATTAGGGATTGACTCATTGCTTGAAGGTGATCATCCACCTAGATTGTCAAAATTATGACATCTTTCAATCACTTAAAGAGACAACTGCAGGAACCAAAGACTAGTGATTACATGCTAAAGTATTTTAGCTTTTCATCCAGCTTCTTATGTCATTAACTGTCTGACCGTTTCAATCCATTTTTCTAGCAGGCACACTTTGCTTCCAGAAAATACTTTTCATTTTCCTTCGTCTAAAACTACTCTAAGTTTTGGTGGTGTTCTCAGATTTATCTCCTCCTTAATGTCGCTATTCAAGCTTACGCTCGCGAAATCTAACTGATGATCTTCGAGATCCTACTCAACTGCCTTTCATTTCTTAACATACGGAATTCTAAGTGTATAACACTTCTGTATATGTTTGAGGGTCGTTTTGGGTTATTAAACTAAGCTAATTTTTCGATCATTTTATCGTTGGACATCAAGTCTTGTGTTTTAAAAGATTGAAGTTGGAATTAAAGTTGGTGGTCTTCCGATTTTACCAGCAAGCATTTTTACTATTCACAATAAACTACAAAAGAACATTTGCTTGATTTGGGTCGGCCTAGAAACCGACTATATCATTATGCAAGCCTGACTACATCATCATGCATCTGGTCATTTCTAACAAAGTGCGATTTTTCCCTTTCGCAACATCGTGTTATCGTGAAGTTTATTCAACGCTTGTTTTTTACCTGATACCTTCTTGTTTCAGAAAGTTTTTCAAGTCATGATTTGTCTATTTCGTTTCGTTTTCCGATTGGATTGTTTAAAATTTTCGAGCAGTTTTGTTTTCCACCATGCTTTTGTATTCTTTGAATTTGTCTGAAACTTCACTTTTCTTTTTCAAAAAAATATGTTTCGCACCACCACTTTTTGGTTTCCTTATCGGTGACGGTTCAGTTACGTTTTCTGGTGGAGTGTTTGGCTTCGTGCAAGCGTTTTGGTATTGTAACCGGAAGGTTTTTAGTTAACAAAACTATGCTGTTCAAAAATTATTACCGAATGAAAAAAAATTGTTAATCAATCTGAGAATTCAAATTGTCAATGAAACAAAATATCTAAACGTAATTGTTTCGTTTTTCAAAGTAAGAGAAAATAAAGTAAGAAGTAATTTCTTTACGTGTATCCAACACTTTTTCTATCCAAAGTGAAAATTAATCTTATTTGCGAATTTTTTGGAAAAATATAGTTTTTTTGACCCTAAATCCACAAGACGTATGGTATATACACATACACCTATACACATAGATATGTCATACAGAAAATTATACATATTCTAGCCAGAAGCATCTGCTCAGTCCATTTATCCATATCTATCCGTTTTCAAGTTTTTCTGTCTGTTTGTTTGTCTGTCTGTTTGACCGCTTGTTCGTCTGTCTTTTGAAAATCACGATTAGAGGAAAACGAATGGATGTATCCTCATAAAATTAAGCATAAATATTATGTTTTATTACAAGCTGGGACTAAAAATGTGTAAAATAGAATGGAAGAAACGTTCAGCGCTTATAACCAATATGAATTACTGCGTATTTGTAGTATAATTTCGCAACTTTTAGATTAACATTGAAGTTGAAATTACGTTTACGAAAAAAACGCCCATTGATTATTAGGGTGAAATTATAAAATTATATTACGGGTGCAAGATATAAAAGTGTTGGCCAGGCAGAAGATGGGTTTCCTATTTCTTTCTGGAATTTTTCTGGAAAAACAAATGGAAACAACGAGAGCAAAAGAATGTTCACACCTATGAAAAATATAAAATATTTTCGTTATCGGTTCACATAACACATAGCGGCCGCTATTGTCGTTATTTTACTAAAACTGTTAACTTTTGCACAATTAATCTTTCGAGCCTAACATTGTTTACCGGCTCCGAACTGCAAATTTCTGCGCTTTGTTGTACTAATATTAATTTGTTTTTCATCTTCATCGTTGCGACATTTGACGTGCTTGTCGATATTCCACCAAATCGAATGTGCCTTCATGGCTTTGAGCGTAAACACTGCTGGTAAAATTCTCTTAAGAGACCCGCACGTTTGGCAGAATCATTGAATTAACACAGCTGATGTAAGGAGGGAGGGATGATTAGTTGTCTACGATTAAACGGTTTCCTCCCATGTGATGAAACACCTTTAACGTGGCTATAACGATTCTCTTTACTGAGTTATGTTCTAGTCACTACACATTGCATACGCCATAAATATTATCGATTTTTTGTTATCAGTGTTTTCTTTCATGCGTTCTCACTCGTTCACCTACTCAAAAGTTTCCTAATTTGTCGCGCAGATTTGCTAATTGGAAGTCTTTTCAAAAATGGCTCTATGTGATTTCGATGGAATATGATATCGGTATTATTGTCCATGCCGTAAATGGAGTGCGGCATTTAAAAGACCAAAAATATCTAGTCAGTTCATCTATATTTCAATATTTAAATTTAGGTGAAAGGTTAATGGAGAATATTTATTAAAATTACTTTGCCGAAAAACTGCTTTAATGGACTTCCCAGCTATTTCAGCATTGGTTTTTATGGGAAATTAAATTAACTAAATCAACTAAATCTATGGTTAGAACATCACAGCGGGAGTCAAACTGCAGTAGACCCTTAAAGGCAAGAGACAAGGGATCCAAAAACAGACTTAGTTCTGTTGTTGTTTGTAACAATCTCCCATCCTCAGTTT
Source organism: Physocephala rufipes (assembly GCA_963966595.1). Taxonomy (NCBI): domain Eukaryota; kingdom Metazoa; phylum Arthropoda; class Insecta; order Diptera; family Conopidae; genus Physocephala; species Physocephala rufipes. The sequence continues at coordinate 21,445,246 of OZ016502.1, read as the reverse complement.
AAAGTCGGCAGGAGTCCTTTTGTAAATAAAGAGCGGATTTACGCGACGAAATACAACGGAAAACAATACTGCGGGTATCTTAAGAGCCGGAATTTATACGCCTTAATTGTGTCGGTTGTCTTCGGTCTTAAGTGACATCTAGAAAAGTCAAAAGACACACACAAGGAAAAGGCAGATCGGTGAGGACAAAGACGACTGTAAACGTCCTCAGAAAACACAAACGTGCAAACATACAGGCAGACAAATACATCTACAAGCACGAAAGAAAAACCTTACAGAATTCATATTTATATTACTTCTGGCGTTACCAGTTTTGATTTCCTTTTTTTATTCTCTTCTTCCTTTCGTATTCTTCTTGTTAAAATTTGGTCCCGTTACCCCGCCGACTATCATCCAGCTATCACTGAAAGCGCGAAAGTCTGGTAAGACTCATGGCTTTTCAATTAATACTTTAGAACGAATTTTATGTCAGATTGCCTTATAATTTTATTGTCCTTTCTCTATAGGCTGAATTCTCTATAAATTTTAAAAGTTCAATTGAAGCATTTACAATTCAATAATTCCTCCAAAGCCCTCCAAAATGAAGAGTGAGTGGTGGTTACATTTTAACCACTATAATAAACATGAATAACACATTAATAAAGTTTAGCGTATTTGAAAATGGAAGACAAACAGAATAATGAAATACCAAAAATTAGGTTTTTCGAACATATCTCGGCTCATTCATTCCATATATGTCCTCATTTCGTCCACCGTCAGGGGACAAGCGCTTGGATTGACTGAAGGACTGATAGGAGTAAAGATGCAAATTTATCACAGGTTTTCATTTGCAGTGACGTCCCGTTCTTATGTTGCATTATTTGCATTATGTTTTTTAATATTTTTTTAAGGCCCTGCATAAAAATGTATATAGTTGCTCTCTGTAGTTATAACTGCCAATCTCATTAAAATTTACACTATCAGGTTTATCAGGTTATCCGAATATAACTCCTTAATAGCGACAGACGTATTTCACGAAGGCCTGTGTATATGTGTGTGTACGAATGTACGAATACTGTACGAATACACCTGGTACAGCAACAGCTTGATTACTAACATATAGTTATATGAATGGCTTTTCTAAAATAAAAAGTTCCTCGGGGAAACTCAGAAATATCGTAGGAAAAGATAAACTTACCGATAAGAAAAAGCAGAATTTGAAGGATATGCCAAAAATTCTGCTGCAATTGCTGATGACGATATTTATGATACTGATAATAATTATGGTGATGATAATAATTGCATTGTTGATGATACTGCCCCCAACTCATTTTTTCGCATTTCTGTGCATCAGCCTGCATTGCTATACAGCGGAACTGATGCTGCGTAGACAACCCAAATTTCAGTAAACTACTTGTGGTTATTGTTTATCCACTTCCACTAATGGTCTTTCCTTTGCGTTATTATCTTGAAGATTTCCACCGTTTCAAGGCTTTATTTTGTTCGAGGCACAGTAGTTTTCGGTAGAGCGCAACACGAAAGCAACTTGGTCTCAAGCCAAGTGGTCTAACTGTAGAAATTTACTGTAATCGGAACCCTGGCATTAAATGTAGTTGCTAATCAAACACAAAAATAAGTACAACAAAAACAGCGGCAACAACTTTAGCCAACACAATTAATGACATTGTTTTCTTTTCCTACGAAAAAAAAAACAGTTGGGCTTTCTTAATAACAAGTTCTAATAAACATACGAACAAAGAAGTAAACGGCAATAATAAATAAAGCCAACTAAAAACAGTAACGGCACGAACGGAATACGAGTAGCAGTTGTAGGACCGGCGACTATTACTATGACAGTAAATGCCAGCAGAAACAACACGAACAACTATTCAGTGCATACATCCGCTGCCAACTTCCAAATCGTTTTAGTCAACGGGACCTCTCAAATTAATTATAGCAGCAATTAAGTCTCTTCAAGTCAGTGTCAAGGTCTTAGAAAGCGCTTTACATCAACGAATTACGGACGACGAATATCCGTCGAAACTTCTATTTGTAAGATTAGAATATTCGATATCACCCGATATTTGATACGGTGCCATTTACGCTTCTGTTAAAAAATGACAGAATGAGAAAGAGACGCAGATGTGGCGGACAGCTAAACAAGTAGCTCAGAACTAACAATTTATTGACTAGACCTGAGAAATTTTCATTCCGTCCCATCTCGTTGAGAAGGTCAATATTCTGAATTTTGGTAATCATTAGGCATAACCGTCAGATTATGCTGCCGTTATGATGCCGCTGTTATTGCTGTTGTACCTTTTGTCGCTGTTTTTGCTATTGTCGTTACCACTGTTAGCCATGCCGCCACTGTTTTTTTCTTACATTTAGGCTCATTCATAATAAATCAGTGAACCAAAAATGCTTTTTGATGCCAGCTGTAACATAACTACACAACGTAACGCTCGGTTTTAAACTATTAACTCTCTTCTTTGTGCTGCTTATAGAGATTTTGGTTATTTTAATTGCTTTTGTTGCTACCGGCACCGCTCTTTACTCTTCAGCTATAATCCTTTTTTATTCGATCGCTTCGGCATCAGTTAGAAATTTCAGATGATTAAACAATAATAATCACAGACATATTCTAGCAGAATATCACTGGCATATTAATGAAATATTCTTAAAAATAAATTTTAACAGCCTTAACTTCATATGGCTGGTAGTGAAGATAGAGGATGAAAATGATTGTAAATAAAGAAATTTAATTTTCAAAATACAAGATGAAAATAACGTCTTTATTCTGTCGTCTTGAGTCCGTAATCGCAATTTGACTACACATCGAAATCGAAGTGATGAAATTATATGTCTCGCAAGATTCTTAGTTCAGTTTCAGTTTTAGAAACAGTGTTGAGGATCTTGTGATCTCAGAAGGTCAAATTGAATCATAAACTGATTTCTCTTGATCATTTGAGTCGTCGGAATTTTTCCGATTGATCTGGCACAAATTTATAAAAATTATTCACTCTGTCCACTTTACCCATAACTGAGATTAAACTGATTCCTTTATTATTGAATTCGAGATCTCTAGGAATATTCTAAGTTAATTGCAAGTTCATTATAAGATAATTATGCCGATGATTGTTAACTAGTGAGGACATTAATATAACCTGCTGAGAAGCTGGTTTAAAGCGTTTGTTCTAAAATTTAATTGGAAATATTTGAACAATATTTGGGAACGATAGTTCTGATCACGCACAAAGGAAAATCGGGTAAGACTATATAGTATACGTATATTTCGAAACAGTTCACCAAACAATTAGGATTACTGAATGGAAGTGAAGGAAATGCTTGCGTTCTGTCAGTAAATCAGTCGGGCTTTTAGCCGTTTGCCTTTCTCATTCAGACTCATTCATTAACACAATTCAACATAAATTAATAGAATTAAAAGCGCGTGGACGACATCGCGTTTGATTGCTTTTGTGGAGTGATAACCGTGGCAACTTATTCAGTAAATGGCAACTTGGATGACCGCAATATAGAATTTAGGTATTACTCCGCAATTATCTTAGAAAGCGGTAGCAACAGCAACAATAAAAATAACAGTCATAAGAGTAGAAATAACTACGAACGTCAAAGGAATCAAAGACAGGATTTATTTTCGTATAGTATTTTTCCCTCTGGTGTAAAATCCATTTAATTTTTAAATTGGATACGAATATTTTATAGGTTTTACTTTTTGTCTTGCCGTTTCTGTATGCACGAATATATATATATAAATAAATGCACTGCACAATAAATTTTCCCGCTCACGAAATACGAATGAGTTTTCGAAAATTTGAAAAAAAAATTAGGAACCAGGAAAATTTTGGCATGAACCAAATCGTACACGTTTACACTGACGAGTATGAAGCTCTGACTGTTGGTGACTAAATAGACGGTTCTGGCAAACGCGACAGATTTTTCGTGTGAATAACAAGCAGTACAAATCGCAACTAAAAAACTCTCACATCGCCTCTTCAACGCCACCAACGGCAGGAAGATTGAACTAACGTGTGACGTCGTGTGACGTGCGCATGTGTGGTACTTTGTGCTTTTGCGAATATTTTGAGTTCGAAACTGAAAATGTTTATAGCCGTCATCATCGTTTCCCTCTTGTTTTTCGGGAGAAATTCAATAAAGCATTAGCTAGAAACATCCTATGGAGCTTTATTGCTCCTGGAATAGGACAAAAGAGAGTACAAACGGAAACATTTTTGTAAAAGAGAAAACTAATTTCTTGCTAAAGAGAAAAGGTAGCTTTTTCGTATTCGAATAATAGGATAATCAGGTGTTTCCGAAAGATAAATTTACCGGAAAGGTTTTCTCTTTACGATATACTTATTTCTCTTTGTACGAAATCCTCATTATGTCATCATTATACTAAACCGAAAAGAGAAATCCTTCAAAATTCATTTTAAAGCTTCCCTTTACTTTTCATCCATGACCAAAGCCAAGAAGGAATTTAGTGATCCAAAGGTCGAGAGTGTACGAAAGGACAATTACTTCATTATATTGGTTTCAGAAACGGTTTTCATCAATTTAAAGCAATCAGTTTTCCATATCCTTTAAAAGTTTGGCAGAAATCGTGCGTATTAAAAAAGACATTGGAAAAGGTCCTAATTTTAATAAACTTCAGCAATCTTGGGAGGTACTTCTCCGCATGTCATCTACATTTGACAGTAATAATCCTCTGAAAAAGCCGTAGACTCAATGTGAATATAGAAATTTTATTATGCATTTATATGAAAAAGGTTTTCTTCCAAAATTCCACTCAGAAAATTATACTGATTCCAGACTGACCCGAGCATATGCTCCGAAGATTGACCGAATAACAAATACCATGCTTCGGCAAGTAATTTTCATTCGGATTTACTTTTAGACGAATAATTAAAAATTTATGGTCACAGCAATAAATTAATGCTCTATTAGGATTAATTGATAACCCTCTCGACGAGATAAAGCTTAGTGGTTAAAGGAAATTTTATTGCTTTGTCCATTTTGTTTTTCAAAATAATAAGGCTGACATAAATGTGAAATTGATATGATAAATTTTGAAATAAGAAGAAATAATCCAAATAAATATGATTTTCTTTACAAAGGAAATTTTGGGTCAATATAAAACTAATGCAACTATAAAAACTGGATTCGCGCGGTCGACAGGATAACGAAAATAAATGAATATAAGTAAAAATTAGAGCCGTGAAAATATTAGAAACAAAAATATTAAAATAAAGCCGATATAAAAAAAGAAAACCAGACAGAAAAATAACAGAATTATACGAAAACCAAGATGCAAAATTGAGTCAAATAGGGCAATGGCACATCGCATTAACCAACATCATTACAATGACAAAAGGTGCAATTACTTTCAAAACCCGCTTTGAAAAACAAACAAGGCACGTAACTAGAATTTAGACGAAAAGCACAAAGCTACCATCACTTCTTGAGTCAGTAAGAGATGCCCATCAGAATTATGCGGAAAATAAAATTGAGATAATCATTATCATAATGAACTTCAAGGTATCCCAAAGATATGGAAAGGAATCCAAAAAAATATATAAATTCTCATACAACCCCAACTTGGGAAGGATACCGAGACATACCAAAACAGCGTTATCGAACAGCTATGGTCCAATTTGTAATATCCCAATTAAAAGTGAGCACTGATAAAGAATTCGATTTTGAAATTACAAATATTGTCCCAAGAAGATGAGTTGGGAATAGACATATTGCTCTATAATATATTATTATAAGAAATTAGTGAACTCTTAGGAACATCTTAGGAATTTTAGTTCACAAAATTAGATAACTTTTTGATATAGCAAAATTAAGAAAAATTATAAATTAATTTCTAAGCAAAGATTAAGATAACTTGAAACATTAATATTTATAATTCAAAATATTTTGTTCATATTAAAAATATTTCGTATTACAAATTATATTTTTATTACAAATATTACAAATATTTATGGATCTGATCAAACTAAGCAAAATAGTATTAAACACAAATATTTTATTGAAAACGCAGAACAAAAAGCATCTTTCAAAAAATTTTATATTATTATGAATTCAACAACCTTAATTAATACAATCTATGCAGAAATACTGTCACCAAATAAGCCCGTATCTGCTGAATAGCCAATAGAATTTCATTATCGAGAAAATGCATAAATAAAATTCCTTCTCTAGCCTAAAATTAAATATTATGACTTTTTAATTTTCATGGATTTTATGACAGAAACGTAAAATACAATAGTTCAAATGAGAAGAAGTACTTTTAAATAATGATGCAAATTCCTTATTTATTTAAAAAAACTGAGAAGTTATTCGCCTGAACAGACGTAAATAAAATTAGTACAACAAATAATTAACCAATAAACTCGAAATTATATAATTATTCACCAGAACATGAAGCTAGTGCCTGAAAACAAATGGAAGAACTCTAAACTCTGGATATAATAAAAAAAGGAGAAGCCATTTCCAAATACAAAAAGTAGTTTGGATTAGTTACAAAAAGCAACAAATCATACCACCAAATCTTAATGTCATAAAATGGTATTGAGAAGACAGACTTTGTTACACCAGCCGGTTTATTTGAATACGTTCGAATGACTTTTGGCTTGGAAAATGTTCCTGATATTTTTCAGCGGCTTGTGAACGAAATTTGGAGAGAATATATAAATAAAATGTGTCCCGTTTACCTCATTTCTCAAGAACATTAGTAATTACACCTATGTTTAAATATCTTAAAAAAGAGAAGATAAAAATAAAATAAAATTATTTAAAGAAGAATGATATATCGTCTGAATATAAAAATAACAATTTAATGTAACAACCGACGCTAGTGATTCCGCAATTGCAGCATTGTTATCTCAGTAACGTCATCCGGCTTGTTACGTATTAAGGGACTTGAAAGTTTAAACAGATATAAGAAAAATTATGGTACTAACCCGAGACTATTTTATCAATTTTTCATCCAATAAATTATAGTAGACCTTATTTAAACGGTAATAAATTAAAAATTCGAACTGATAATATGCCAATGAAATACTTAAATTAAAAATACAGAGGCAAAGAGTGTCCCAAGATTAGCGAAGACGTATATTATAACTCTAAATCGAGAAGCATTTGTAATCTGGATGACACTCCTTCACCCGGCCAATCTGATTTACCTACTAGAAATGAAGCCTGAAGAGTATATGCAAGAGTTCTCTCATCAGTCTTCATCGACCAGTGAGGAATAGGGATATACCTGCCCTTGTCATAGCGAAGGTGTAAATTTTTGAACAAAGACGCGACAACCTAAATTTGAATGACATGGAGTTCTGGGGCGAAAATAATTCGCATTTCTTAGGTGAAATTAGAAAAACGATTCACGGCATTTCGTCCAATATTTAAGCATTAAAAAATTCTAAATAACAGACGTACATCTGTCAGAACGATATTTAAAACACGAACATTTATAAAACTTTATTTGTAATAATGACTCTATAGTGCATCTCCAAATTTTATATTTAATAAAGTTTTCTTATCTCCTGTTAATATCCGTTAAATAATGTTAATTTAGTCTCCATAACGACATTGTCGACAGCATAAAAAATGCAAATGAAAATATTTGTCACAGGAATAAATTTATAATAAATTATGTCTTCAATATTCAACATTTCAATATTTCGTGTTGATTGGCATTTCATACATTTACAAATTTGGGGGGCACCACGTCCTACTATGTCCGAAAAACATTTCATAACATATCCGAGCAATTGGCGCGATAACATTTTTCCGAAATAATGAATTTAGCATAAATTATATTTGCATGTTTTCAATATTCAATATTTCAGTATTTTCTACTGGCAACAATTGGATTGGATTGGACTACAACTGGGTACAATTTTTCAACCCACCCCGCGTCCAATATGTCCGAAAACTCGCTTTGAATTAAAAAATTGTTAAAATCTGAAAACAAACACAACATTTCCTTACAAAAGCAATACTGTGTTTCAATAAAAAATATGAACAGTAACAAAGATATAATTCGTGGGAATGGACGCGCCGCGTGGGAATATTGACCCAAGCGAAATCATTTGATATGCAGTCCCCAAAATGATGTTGCTGCTTCAATTACCGATTATCCTATTAGAGAAGCGTTTAATCCACAGTACCGTGAAGGTAGTCAACGCATGACATAATCCGAATCTCATTCAAACTCATCCCGAACTATTCGAATGCTTTAAAATCCTTTTATCTCATCTTGCAGAAAATATAATAAACGTACTAGTACTTGTTAAATAGTTGTCGTCCTAATACTTGCGTAATACCTCACATTAATTTCAATTCAAAATATGATTTCATTAATTATATCAAATGCATTTAGAATTTGTTTGATACATTCGAGAAATATTCTTCTCTAAAAATAAACATTGGTTATAATTTGTATTGATGTGGATTTTTATTGGACGTATAACTTTGGTACGTCGAAACTTCTAACAGTATCACCTCCCAATTATATATATTCCAGACAGGTCTATGGTACTTACGATATCTAACTAGCGTAGTCAAATTGCACGATCTTGGTGGTCAATTCACGTCACCTCCGCGAGAGATGTTCATACCATACTGTGTGGATACTGTGTAGCGCCGTCCTACTGGAACCACATGTCGTCTATGTCCATATCGCTCAATTTGGGCCAAAAGAAATTGATTACCATATATCTGTAGTACTTGCCGTTGACGGTGATAGGTTTTTCAACGTCGCCTTGGAAAAAGTACGGACCAATGATGCCGCCGGCCAAAAATTTGCGCCAAACGGTAACTTTCTGTGCATGCATTGCCACTTAGTAAACATGGATGGCGTCGTCCCATATACGGCAATTCTGCTTGTGCATACAGCTTTTCATCTAAAAATGCCGTTCGTCGCTAAATATGATTTTCGGCCAAAATTGGGCCAAAACGAACACTTACTTTGATCATAAAGTTTTATCAAGGCTAATCCAACCTAACAAAATTGGTACTTTTTAGACCAGTTTTAAGTTATCGTCAAGGGCGATTAAAAGCAAACAATATGATATCAACGTTTATCAAATCACTCGGCTATGGCACTTTATTCATTTCATCATGTTTTGTATTTTCTCTATCAACAAAATTCATGTTAAATTTTATTAAGTGGAAAAATTAAAATAAAACGCTATACATTTAAAAGAGTCGTATTCCTACTAGGCAAATTGTACTAATCAGAATGTACACTAACGTTATATCTCCACCGCAGATTAAATACCACTCGATTAACTTTAGCCGTCTTAGGTCATTAACTGTCATTAGCTAGACCAACTGTCAGCTCTTTGTTTAGGTTTGTAATATTAAACAAATCCTGTTTTGGGGGATTTTTTTAAAATTTTTATTGAGGGTTGAGCAAAATTACTGGCGAGTGTCAAATATTGATTAAACAAGATATTCTAAACTCAGCTCGATGACACTTCCTATAGAATGCCTCTACAATAATTAACCAAACGTAAATATTACGCAAATGTGTAAACGTTGGATAAATGTATTCTATAAAAATTAATGGAAAAAGGGACTTTGTCGCTTCAAGATTTTGTTAGCAAATCAATTATGTACTTACTTTCCTCAGCCACTGACGACGCATAAATAACTTTGAACCGCCAATAATTTTGTCTCTTAACGGATACATTGAGAAGATGTACCACCAACATCAAGCACTCGTCCATTAACAACCTCAAACCTCAAACCACAAGATATATTCCTCAGAATGTTAACGAACAAGGTTCATGAAATATAAAAAGAGGATTGCAAATGCTTTTATAAGAAACTAACTCAAGAAGAAACACTTTCAGAAAGATTTCCAAAAAAACTGAAAGAGTTAAGGTCGGTACGGTACGGTGATAAACAGTAAACGAAGAAATAGAGGGGTGTTTAGATAGAAAGTAAGATATTCTGAAACACGAGTGAAAGAATGTGGTGCAATGAAGTCTAACAGTTTACTTTGGTAAATGTATTTACTTTTATATGCACCATGAATATGTGTATATTGATCACATTCAGATAGGAACGTATGCATCACAGGCATGTAAGGAACTTCTTGTGTGTCTGTTTGTGTATGTGAATGTTTTTTTGGTGGGTGTGTGTTCATCTATGTTAAAGTGTATAAATATATCGCCTGCAATGTGGGGAATATTATACAACTTTTATGTAATAACCGCACCGAGTACCGACGGCACTCAAGTGAAGGGAATACTACCTTTGCATTCATAAAGTAATATTATTAATGGTTCATATTTTGGAACAATACGATGCAACCCTAAAAGGTACCACAACGTTTGAAGATATAATTCCAAATTTAGTACTGAATTTTCCTGGATAGGAAGGAGGTAATATGTTTAGGTATGTTATTATTACTAGCATAAATATTCCATATGACATCTGCACCCGCTCCTCTCTTTTCTATAAACCAATGGCATAATGATTTAATAATAAAAATTTTAAAATACAACACACACAACAGCTATATGCAATTGATTGTTATATGTATTACTTAATGGTTTCAAAAATATACTTCCAATCTCTCAGGAGTGTGTTAGGAAACTAAACTAAGAAGAAAAAATCAGTAAAAAACGAAAACATTTCTTAACTATGAGAGTCTTGAATCGTTTCCGGTGACTTAAGGCAAAATTTAATTATAAGTTTTTTGCGCCAAAGTTCCGAAAGTCACACATTTACCCGTTACGGCAACCTTCTTCGCTCAAATTTTCTTTTCTTTCTTCTTTTTAGTTTTTCGCATTAGAACAATTTTGAATTATTTACCAGTCTTCTCTTAGCCTTCTTTTTATCTATTAGAGTAATTTTTGTTCATTACTTATTCAGCACCTATTACGAAACTGTCGAAAAGAACAATAGAAGTCGAAATGATAAATAGAACGTAAGCGTAAATGTACTAAATTGTATTTGATAAGGATTTAATAAAAACAAAATTTCCGCATAATTGTTGACACACAAGTCCGTTTACTCAGCAGTACTAAAGGGAGGAAAATGTTTACTGAATTCTTTTTTTTTTTTTGAAATTTGCATATGCTTTTCGTCAATACATATTTATTAGGAGTTATGAGTCATCAGAATTCTTAGTAAATTTGAGGGTGGATTTTTTGTTTTCCTAAAGGATTTTTCTAATGAAAATATTTTGTCGAACAGGGAAAATTCGCGTCGCTACAGAATCGTTGCAAATCGTAAGTGAGGTTTTCAATACTCTTAATTTTGGTGCTGCCGAAAATGAACAAACAAAAATTGAAGTAGTAACCGTTTGATTCCTAATTATAGGAAGCATTTGAACAAAGTTAATAATGACCTAGATGAAGATAAGTTAATAATGAAGTTAATAATGACTATTAATAATATAATTATAATTAATTAACTTCTATAAATTATCGTCCCATCACGTGACACAATTCACTAGTTGACTTTCTTAATACTTTGTTCCAAGGTCTTTCAGGCGGATTTACAAATTATGTTGGGGAAGTAATTGTTCGAGTCTATATATGTGATTTTCCTTCTTCAGAAAGGTTCTCCAAAGGTTTGATTCTATACGGAATATACCACATACGTATTTGAATATGATACATTATTTTAAAGAGTATGCTGGAGAAATGTCACTAAATATTATACTTATTTTATTCGTCACGTTTTTCTTCCATCAGGTTCACTCTCTCTCTTTCTCTTGCCTTTCTCTCTCTACCATACTCTTCCGTTTCAGCTCTTCATTTCTTGTTCCCTTGTTTTATCATAGTATTCTGTAACACTACATAATACCGTATCGCGCAACGAAAGCAATTTTAGGTAGGAAAAATTGCCGTTGCCGACAGTATTTTGAAATAGAACAACGTTGCCATAAGGCAATGAAGCGGAAAAGAAAAAGTAGCGGAGGATCAAGATATTCATTTTGTGAATGCAAAGAGGAAAAGTGTTCTTTCTTTTTTTTTCTATATGGACACATTTTTCCACCTCTCTCAAAGAATTCTCAATGAAGAAGAATACACATACGAATTTTTTATACGTCTTAGATAACTGCGTTCATTGGTCTTTCCTCCTATTTTGTTTCCCCGTATATCAAGAATGACAATTGTCGGAAATTTTGTTTGCTTTGATACTTGTGTATACAATAAGAAATATTCCTGTCTTTGGCTTCCTTGCCGTCACGTGTTGTTTCGAAAACATTTCTTATTACGGCAATAAAAATTCGGCAATATTTTCGTTTTGTTTTTCCTAGCCTTGTGTATGCTGGTACACTAAACCGTAGTGTATTTACAAAACCCAGCAAAAGTAAAAATTGCAAGCAAATGTGCTTCATCTTTATTCCGATAGATATTTCCTAATATCTATCGTACAATTCTTACCGCGGCGTAATGAAATAGAAAATGCTTTCAATGCTTTCAATGTGTGGTAAGTTTTAGCCTTAAAGCATCTTTAGAAATTCCACCTAAGAGTATCCATAAATTGTACCATCGCTACCGTTGGTTGGTGATGGTAATAAATTATGTCCATCTGGCCCTTTTCTGGCAGCGACCGTCTATAGTCACAGCTTGTAATCCATTAAAATGCTATTATCATTACCACCTATCGATAAGCGTGCTGCTTGAAACGTGTTCCCATTGTGTATCTTTCCAAATGGCAAAACGCAAAATGAAAAAAATTCCGAACCGAAGAAGAGGAGGAAGAATAAGAACCGAAAAGGGGCACCAAATGTTAAAAGACAAGAAAAGAAAAATCTCACTTGAAATGCCAAACATATGACCCTTTGAGTCAACAGTAGTATGTAAATGTAATGTTGGATAAATTCACAGCTAGATGAATGTGGCTGGAGGGGGTCAGTAGCATCGATTTTGTAAGGTATTTTAGATTATACTTTTTTTGAAATCACATTAAGTATAGATAAGGTCAGTTCACGTCAACAGAAAAAAATAGCAACCACTTATAGAAGAAGTTATCTGCTAACCCTGTAAGGCAAATTCATTGCATGTGATAAGGGCAATTCGAAAGATATAAAGAAATTTTACTCGACCAAAAGGAAAATACAAGGGAATATTCTGCGTGTATCAGAATGTTCACAAAGCACTAACAAAAACATCCGAAAACTCTTGGGTTTGATCAATGGCAGTTAATGCTTTTTTGATGTCGATAGATTAAATTTGCAAAATGGTTTGATTATTTAAAGCAAATACCACAAGCTTTCACAAGCACACACGTTTACACAATTTCATATGAACAGATCCACACATGGCTAACCATAAGATTTAACAGATGCTTTTATAGCATCGCTATTGCATACCCTTGACCGAAAATAGTTCTTAATATGCTTTCCAGGGACCCAGTTTCTTCTCCAGCCCATCACCATCTTTGAACTCAGACGAGTGCAGAAAACGCTTGCTTCAAACATGATTAAATATTCTCTGTATAGTACGCGGTCTTCACGCGTGATTGCACCAAGAAATCACAAGTGATGACAATTATGAGACGATATAGCTTGTCCTCCGCAGTATCTTCAACATAAAGCCACAAACAGATTTTATCGAGAGTAATTTGTGAGTTCTCAAGTCTTATGTCTACATACGGAGGGACCAGCAGCGTTCCATTTTATTGCGATTCCCATAAGAGTCAGTGTCATTTTGACATGCCGTTGAGAACGCGGGAGATTTTTTATCTGTTTACAGCTTAAGAAGGTAACTTATTTGCCTGCCTCTGCGTTTCTTCTTTTTACCATTTTCTGCTTAAAACCATTTTCTTAAATCCAAAGACAAGCGTATACAATGGTGCTAGCTGTGTCAATTAAAAGTACTTATGATGAACCCGCCAAAATTGTTAATGTTTGAGAAGAGCTCGAAATAGATGTTTACTTTCTATTTTATTTAGTTATTATTTATATTAGTTTGTCTAATCAATCAGATTTGCAGCCAACATTTTATTGAATTTGCACTTAATTTTTTTACATTTAACTTAGACAAACATATCCGATTAGCCTGTTAACACATCTGGCATCTGAGTTTTGATACTAATTTATTTGTTTTATATTATTTCATTTCTAGCGCCTCCTAGTCTTTTATTAAACAACAAAAACAAACTTATATTTACCCATTCGTTTAGAGAAGTATCTCTAGTAATTAGCTGATCGGATCTTCACATTTGGCGACTAATGAAAAATTTTCAAATATGTAAATAAAAATAATGGTGCGTAGAAGATTAATGAAACATCATTGTATTTTTAGGTATAGTAATTTTAAGGCAGCCGTCAAAACGAATTATGTATTGAAAAACTCGTATTTCGCCTGTGTCGTTCTTATTGATTTTAGTGTATTTTTCAGGGATTCATCGAGGTATTACAGGGTGTGGTATACGTCAGGCAGCAAATAAATGGCGCAAAATGGATTACAAAACCTTTCCCCCGTAGAATCATTGCATGTTTAATAACTTTTTTCAAGACCGTTACTTTGAAAACTCACCGATGTTCATAATGAACACAAGCGCAGAATTGGTGAGCAACAGAAGAATAAAGAGAGAGAATGAAGGAATGAATGAATTTTTGAATGAATGTGTAAGGTTATTTGCGGCCGGAAATTCAGTGACCGCCCAGCCGCTACCAGTATCAGTAGCGGTAGCAGTAAGAGCAACTACACTATTGATAGTACGAGGAACAACAATGGAAGCATCCAGAAAGCCAAGAAAAACAAAAATGCAAATCGAGCAAGTAAGAACGTTATATTGGGTCTGGCAGATTCTAATATACCTTACACCTGTAATATAAATTATTAATTTGATCGTAATAATCAGTGACTGGAGCATCCCACTTTGAATATTAGGAGACTTATGACGCAAAACGAAACGAATGAAAAGACTCTGACTCTGACTTTGATCAGATGCTCGAAATTTTTGTCAAAAACTTTTTGGCAAAACTTTCGTCAGCTTATTGTCAAAGCAGAGAAAAAATTGCGGAAAACATAAAAAGGAAAAGAAGAAACGCCTTCGCTTCGTTAATTTATTAGAATGCCTAAATTAACCAAGGAAACGTCGATGTAATGTTCAAAGGGGCGCACCAGTTGCTGATTATTAGGAATCACAACACTTTTCAGTAGTCTTCATATTGAACACAATCCTTCTCAAAATATTTCCCAAAAAATTCAAATCGCCAAATTTCACGGCTTAACCCCTTATTTTTGGCTGTAGTAGAGACTGTAATCCGCAAACAGAGACTGCCCCGAAGACCAACACACACACAACCACAGGGGCGGACGGACGTCGGTAAATCAACTGAGGAAGTGACCCTGAGCAAGAGTATATATACATTTCTATACCTACAGCGCCTCTGTCAATGCGTTACAAACTGAAGCACAATGCCAATATACCCTCTACCTTTCGTTGTAAAGTATGAAAACAAAAAAGGAACTCCAAAAAAGATAATGCGTTTTTAGGAGCAACATATTGAAGAAATGTTTCAACATGATTTGCTCTAATGCATGTCTGCCCCTTTTTAAACCTCCTCAACTATTTCTTTTTGCATTTTTTGAGTGCGGGTGTGCAAGAAAAAGAAGTGGCTGCTACCAAAACGGAGGGACCTAGCCAGATGATGAAGGGCTACAGGCAATATATGCTGCCTCTAAGTGCTTGACATAGTGTTGGCATGTAAGTAAGCCATTGTGTGTGTAAGCTGGTATGTTCCTGCATATATGTATTTAACAAATGTGCAAAATTTATTGGTTTTTAGATAAAGCGTTTGCTTTTGGGTCAACGATGTAAACCAAAATATGTAGGAATTCTGCATCTCAAAAATATTGCTAAGAACAGCTGAAGGTTTAACTAGGAGTACTTCCCTTTACTGAATCCATATCCCAGTCAGGCTGTGTATGTAACACGTAAAACGCATTAGTAGGCAAAAAGAAAGCATGTAAGAGCAAGAAAAAAGGAAAAAAATTGAGTCGGTAGTGAAAGAAATGGTTTTGACGCCAAGATAGGTTATATTTTCTCAACCTCAAGAGCATCGTAAGAAAGTTAGCCGCTTTTAGACTCCTTTGCCTGGCTTTTTTGTGTAATTATAGTTTATGAGCTAAATTTAGCAAATCCACAAAAGCGATAAAACAACTGAAAATCGTTAAATTTGTGTTATTATTTTTTTATAAATTAACTCCAGAAACTGAAAAAGTACTGAAGATATTTTAGTTGAAAATATTTTGTTCTTGTGAAGGACACGCTTGCTTATTTAATATTCTGGGGTAAGTGTGCGAGTGTATGTATACGTCACACAAAATAAGTGGACATTTTAAAAATTAATTAAATACTTAATAGGCAAATTTTATTCCGCTATATCTTTATTTTATATTTATCCACTCTGCTTTCTTTATATCAATAAATTTATATATTTATTTTATATTTCAACAATAGAGTGTATTGCTTTCACCCGCTACATTAGTCTTTTTTTGTTATGATAACAAAATACTCAAAGCACGTGAATAGGCTTTCCTCAGTTTGATTTGTTTCGATTTCACACTGACGCAAAAGGAATATAATTGATTATTAAATATGTTTCATTATGTTATATATTTTTATATATAACATAAAATGTTATATATTAAAATATATGTTATATATTTTTATAAAGTCATGCCAGTGGAAAGTGAACGATGGAAACGTGGGCAGACCTAGCGGAGCATTTTGACTAATATCTAAAGCTCTCTTACATAGTTCCCCTTCATATTACGTTTCGGAAAAAATATCGAAAATCCACAAAATTCTTGAAACAAATTACAGGTGCTCCCGAGTGATTAATGAGTCAAAGTTATCCTGCCTTCTTTTAATCCACGCCGACAAGATAATTCGAGAAAAATTTATTCTAGCTTTTGTTTATGTATATTTAGAAAAATCCACTAATTATACATGCAAACAATAATATTTTATAATAAACATAATCCATTTCTCACAAAACAGAACAAAATTAATTACCGTCGACGCCAAGGTTACACCAAAAAATATGGAAACCAGAAAAATGAATCGAACAGAGCATTAAGTCGTGTTATTAGGAAACAAATAATTAAAAAAAAACCCGCTGTAAGCCTGCCAACCCGATTTACACAATTATATTCATTTGTTAAAATTTTATTTTAAGCATACACATATGACGTTGCGATTGTTTAAAGTATCAGTATTAGCATGATCCTGAGTAACAAACACGTGTCTACGAATGTGTCGTTTTGAAAACATTATCGGGTATCTAATTCTTTAGCTTGTCATGTGTAGGATAACAAGTAATTAATTTACTAAACTGAATTTACTGAAGATGATAGAGTTCGTAGAGGGAAAAAATGTACGAAGCAAACGTCGGTGAAGGAAAACGGGGCATCGCCGTCATTTGTCATTAAAATTTACATGAAATGCGTTGAAATTACCTACAGGGTTTGGTTTTTTATATCCTACATCCAAAAGGTAAAGGATGGATTGAGTTTCTCCTCCCACTTATGGCGTTTTAAAGCAGGAGGGCAGGTATAGAAAAAAAAAAAAATAAATATATATATATATATATATATATATATATATATATATATATATATATATATATATATATATATATATATATATATATATATATATATATATATATATATATATATATATATATATATATATATATATATATATATATATATATATATATATATATATATATATATATATATATATATATATATATATATATATATATATATATATATATATATATATATATATATATATATATATATATATATATATATATATATATATATATATATATATATATATATATATATATATATATATATATATATATATATATATATATATATATATATATATATATATATATATATATATATATATATATATATATATATATATATATATATATATATATATATATATATATATATATATATATATATATATATATATATATATATATATATATATATATATATATATATATATATATATATATATATATATATATATATATATATATATATATATATATATATATATATATATATATATATATATATATATATATATATATATATATATATATATATATATATATATATATATATATATATATATATATATATATATATATATATATATATATATATATATATATATATATATATATATATATATATATATATATATATATATATATATATATATATATATATATATATATATATATATATATATATATATATATATATATATATATATATATATATATATATATATATATATATATATATATATATATATATATATATATATATATATATATATATATATATATATATATATATATATATATATATATATATATATATATATATATATTCCTACAGGGTTTGGTTTTTTATATCCTACATCCAAAAGGTAAAGGATGCATTGAGTTTCTCCTCCCACTTATGGCGTTTTAAAGCAGGGGGCAGGTATAGAAAAAAAAAAAAAAAAAAATATATATATATATATATATATATATATATATATATATATATATATATATATATATATATATATATATATATATATATATATATATATATATATATATATATATATATATATATATATATATATATATATATATATATATATATATATATATATATATATATATATATATATATATATATATATATATATATATATATATATATATATATATATATATATATATATATATATATATATATATATATATATATATATATATATATATATATATATATATATATATATATATATATATATATATATATATATATATATATATATATATATATATATATATATATATATATATATATATATATATATATATATATATATATATATATATATATATATATATATATATATATATATATATATATATATATATATATATATATATATATATATATATATATATATATATATATATATATATATATATATATATATATATATATATATATATATATATATATATATATATATATATATATATATATATATATATATATATATATATATATATATATATATATATATATATATATATATATATATATATATATATATATATATATATATATATATATATATATATATATATATATATATATATATATATATATATATATATATATATATATATATATATATATATATATATATATATATATATATATATATATATATATATATATATATATATATATATATATATATATATATATATATATATATATATATATATATATATATATATATATATATATATATATATATATATATATATATATATATATATATATATATATATATATATATATATATATATATATATATATATATATGCTAATATTTGTAGGCCGGCTAATGTTTTCTCCTATTTGTTGGCGGAAGAATTCCATTTTCTGCATGTCTATTTTAGTTTTTGAAAAATGTCTATTTGCTGCAGGCCTAAAGTAAGCAACCGGAGCCTCTTCTTAAAATTTGTGGTTGGGGCAAGTGAACCTTACGCTCAACCGCCAGATCGTCTGAATGGATAGTAATATGTATATTAAAATATCTCTGTAGCTTCGGCCAGAAGCCTGTTAAAAGGATGTATTATAATTGAAGCAAGCATTCTTACTTGTTTCAATAATAATACATCCTTTTAAAAGGTTTTGTTAACATATATCTCTAGGTTTCTAATAAATTTCAACACTTTTTCTTATGTAGATCAGCGCGCATTTGCTACTAAATATGTGGTTCGTAAAGTTAGGTATTGACATTATGTTTAGTTTTATTGTCTTCTTGTTAGAGTCCTTTATATGTTCATGCCTCGGGTGCCAGTCCCGTTGCGGTGTGGGCAGCAAAATGGCAGTGACCAGAGTGCAAGCTGGTTCACTAGCCATGAACATATTGCACCCTAGTTCCGAGGCCTCACCGAAGGCTTAAAAGCGGTACCACGGGTGATGCGCGATGTAGAAGGGTCTTCTAATGACACCGCTAATATAAAGCCCACGCAGATAGCGCATCGTGGGTAGGCCCCCTAGTGGGAGCTTCGTGGTGGCTGTGGTTACCACCCAAAGAAACGCGGGTAGAGACCTTGAGTCTCTCAAGTCTCTCGTCAACTCAAGTGCCGGTGAGTGTCCCCACCGGCACAAGGCCTTAGATAGTGCCGAAATAGTTACCTGCGAGGAATGTCCTGCCACACACAGGCTTCCACAGGTACATGATAAAGCTACGGTTGGCTACCGTAAGCGAAATGGGCGTCGGTTGTCGCTATATGCAAAAAAAGGTACATTCACAAAGTCTGTACTTGCAACCCCGTGCGGGATGGCCCGCCTTGGACTTAAGCCTATCATGACAGGTGTCCAAGTAAAACACCAGACAGCAATATGTTCATGCCATCTTCTATTTTAATCTATCGGTGTGGCTATGTTGGCATGTAAAGATGATAGAAAGTTGGCACATCTAGTGGACCCCATTTATTTGTGTTTGTTTATAGTATTCGTTCCGAGTTGTTCCTTGTCTTTAATATCACTTTCAGATTGCGTTTTTGAAAAACTTGGTTAGTTTATATGTTTAATTTGCCATTGATTTTTATGTGGCCCAATTTTTCTATTACTACTCTTCTTGGTTGCTTTGAAGTACTTTCTGATCTGGTACACCAGTTATATTTTATATCCCTTGTCTGGTTATTAGCCGTGTAGTTGCATCGTTTTTATGTTGTTGGGGCTGATGTAACCGCTGTATTTAATTGCGTCTGTGGCTGTGGGCATTCTGAGTATTTATTTCTAATGTTCTGTCTCCAACCCTGATTTGACAAGGCATAACCGAAAATTGTACCAGCATTTTAAGAAATAAAAATTTTAAATATATTTCACAATCAGTAAGTAAATAACAATGCGAAGTAGACTAACGAAGATTAGAGTAGTTTAATATACAATTTTTGTAGTATTTTTAGGATATTATTAATTACACGCAGGTAGATGTCCCTCGGGTTTACATTCAAAGCAATATAATTTCCAAAGGAGCTATAAAAAAGCTGAGGATTATAAGGATTAAAGTAAAATAATCTCCATATTAGAAAGCTTTTTACCGATGCCAATATTCTTATTTTCTTTTTTTTATGCGTGCAGGGAGTTATTAACCTACTTTTCTCTTCGTCCCCACTACCACCCAGCTCCTATAATTTTTACTTTATTCGACCTTTCCGAATGAAAAGTAATTCATAGGTTAACTCCCTTGTTGTTGTATAACGAATTCGACATGAGTATTTGTTTATTGCCACGTCTGATTCTTTTAACATTAAGTTTATTGGTGAATTCTCGGTATCAGTTTTATTATTACATTTGTTTTTTGTTTCTGATTTGTTTTCTTGTTATTCTCTTTTCGTTTCTTGTTTGAATTTCCTTTTGTCATTCTCATCAGCTGACAATGCATGAATTGTATGAAATTTATATATGGCTGAGGTATTCCTTAAGTTATGGAAGCTTTGTTCCCGACCGGAGACT
The DNA here is from genome assembly GCA_963966595.1 of Physocephala rufipes. NCBI lineage: Eukaryota > Metazoa > Arthropoda > Insecta > Diptera > Conopidae > Physocephala > Physocephala rufipes. The sequence continues at coordinate 21,423,665 of OZ016502.1, read as the reverse complement.
TCACGGTAACGCTGTATGATTATTCAAATGCTGGAATAATACTAATTAATGAACCCTGCTTATTAAAAGTAAAGAAATACCGCACTTCATTAAGCAGACTTGTTGTTCTGCTTGTTGTTTACACATATATTTACATATACACACATATTAATTAAGACCGCATTCAAGCAATTGAATCTTTCAGGAATTTTTGCATACCTGAAGGAATTCTTGCAAGAATCATTAAAACTTCAGGCAGGGTGTCAATATCATTTCTTATCATATGCTTTGTACGGAATACGTGAATATTTTTCCAGAATCTAAATCAAGATTTGATAATTTTTAGTCATATTAAATATAAAAGAAAATACCTTTAAAAATTGTATTGTTATGTTGGCAAAAGTGAATATATGCCGATAAATTTAAAGATGGAAATAAATTCATTATAATCGCTTCAAAATTTTTGAAATGTAGTTAGTTACCTTTAAGCTAGCCTCAAAGGTCTCAAAGGTAGGCGGGGGTCCGATTTCATTAATTTTCAATATCAGACAGAGCTTGAAAACCAACCACTTCGAATTTTATCATATCGACATATCGAATCAGGGACTAATTATGAGTAGGAACATATGTATTTTTCTATATCTGTCATGTATCACTTACTGCTTTACAAACAAGAGAAAAAGTGACTTTAACCTATTGGGAAATGCCTTGCAAAGAATTAAAGTAAACACGACTACATAACACACGAGCTACACGAATTAAAGAAACTATGTACATACAAAGAAAATCAAGGTGACCGAGTACATATATACATGCACCAAATAAGTGCTCAATACTTAAACAAGTACAAAGTTTATGTGTGTGCACGGTACTTACACAAGCATACAATAAGACAAGCAGGCTCGAACAGTCACTCACATACGTTCAGGCACACAACACACAAACCCACGTACACTCACACGCGCATAGAAAGGCACACACATCTCCATTTAGCTTCTAATTAATGCTCACAAGCAAACATCATTATTAGTTAATTGATGGTAAAGATAAACTCACTTAAGTAATAGAGACGGCTGAAAGAGGCATAAGTAAGGCAAAGAACAGATGGAACAAAAGTTCTAAGGAAATAGGAAGAGGAAGTATAAAATAGGAATAATAAGCAAGGAAACGGTCCGGTATATTATAATTTAGAGGTAAAGCCCCTAATGTAGTTGCTCTCGAATACGAATGAATATATGAATGTGTTGCATTTATTATAGAATTTATGAATAGATGTTCACAACTACAATAACTGTATGTATTCGAAAGTTAGTGTGATAACGCAGAAAAACATTATTAAGCAAGACTATATTCAAACCATCAAATAAACATATGCTATACACACTGACACTAACACGTCAACTAACCCATGTGACACTATATATAAAAATGGGCGAGAATGTGAAGAGAGATGAAATGTAGTAAATTGAGGTGGTAAAATATACAGTAGTGTATATGGGCAGGGTTTATCATGAATGGAGCTATGATTGAGTTTTATGTTTGTGTCTGGGTCAATAACCGACGTCTCTTGGGCGTGTGGAGAAAATAAAATTGGTATGAATATCGAAATAATGTACTTAAACCATATTGTACATCTATACCTGACGTTTGGGATATATTCTTCTTAAATCTGCCTTTATCAAACATCAACTCTGCTTGCATTCAGTATAATGAAGGTTAAAATAAAAATATTGCCATTAAATATTAACGATCATAAATTCTCCCAAAATCTCAAATAGATTTATTTCATCCTTCGAAAATGAAACGTTACCAACGTCATATTGTTCCCCAAAGCTCAACTTCCTCCTATCTCCCTCCACCCACAAGGACTCAGGGGGATTTTTATTTAAGAACAAAAAGGCTTATTACCTCAGTAAGGAGTCGTAGACATTTCGATGCGGGGATACCTTTCTTAAATTGCGCAGCGGAAATAAGATGCTTCATACTATCACTATTGCCGTTTGAGAACATTTTCAATATCGTCACAGATCACAATAGAGACAATCGTCACAATTGAGAAGATTCGGTATTCTGAACACGTTAAAAAAGCTCTTTTGTCTCAATTGTGACTAAAGTTGTGATGGTAACGAAAGCAGGTCTCAACAGTATATAAACGTCAAAATGTAAATCGAGACTGTTTACGTTATCTTAGCTTTGAAAAAAAACTAGTAAGAACTTTATCTTCGGCCTGGCCGAAGCTTATATATCCTATTCCCGAATCTCTTGATAACAACGTCCAAATAAAATGTCGGCGGCATATTTAAATATATTATATATTTATATATAAATTATTATATTTGCATTTATAACCAACCTGCGATGACAGGGAACATTCGTACCAAATTTCAGGTTTTACTTGTTCTTTTCAACGCTCATTTATTGTAAAAGAGTTCTAGTTGAGGCGTGGGTGTGGCAGTTTTCTGATTTCACCCATTTTATTCACCCAACTCCACCCATCCTACGATGACGGGGAATATTTGTGCCAAATTGCATGTCAATATCTCTATTTTTACGCCTGTACTGTACTATTTTTCTCCAGTGGGCGGACCACGCCCATTTTTTAGATTTTATTTTCAAATGAGGTAGTAGACTCGGATATACAATTTTATCTTTAAGTTCATACTCGGAGCTGAGAAATTGAGCTCTAAACGCGATTTAATTCACATTAAATACCAAAGGTAGGCGTATAAGTTGTCCGATTTCGCCCATTTTCAATACCAGCCCATCCTAACAGGAAATATTCATACCAAAATGCACGATCATAGCTTCATTCGTTCTCATGTAATCGTGATTTCCACAGACCGACAGATTGACTGACAGACTGACGGACAGGGCTAAATCGATTCAGGAGATGATTCTGAGCCAGAATATATATACTTTTCTATATCTGTCGTAGCTCCTTGACTGCGTTAAAAACTTAGTATCAACGTGAATATATCCCTTTCCCTTTTTTTAGGGAATACGATATAACAAAATGAAAAATTAAGCAGAAGGCGATTACTAAAAAGTTTGCGCGATTCCAGTAGTCCATTTGAAATGCAGGAAGATATGTTTTTAATTTTATACAGAATCCCTAAAACCCTTTGCAAACAAATTATTGATGAATTGATATACGGTGCGGGATCAAAAGTATAATAAAATGCATGCCGCCGCGCGTAACAGCATTGAAAGATGCTTTGGAGTTTTGAAATCCCGATTATGATGACTCTCAAAGCACCACGTTTTGCACTACACGCACGAGCGCGCCGCAAATATTATATATGCCTGCGCTATCTGCATAACATCCTTTTAAATAATGGAGTACAGCATATAGAAATAAACACCCATACAGATGAAGATACCAGCTCGGCTGACACCTTGCCACTTTCAACCACTTCCAGGGAATGACAAAGGATTCGACCGCGCTATATTTTAAGCCCTTGATTTATAGAACGTTAATATACCACTTACCTATTATTATTAGTTTGTGTGAATATTCAGGGTTGAATTCTCGTTGGTGTTAATAAAATAAAAATCTTAAAATTCCTAAAGAGGTACAACTTTTTAATGCACTAACATTAGATAAATTACAATAACTTTAACTATATAGCATTTATTGTGTTTATGGCAATAACATTTAAACAATTTTAATCGAATTGTTTTAGAAAACAATGCTTTTAAGCAAATTAATAACAAGACAGAAATAATGCAACTTTTCGAAACTTGACAAAATTCGCTCTGACATAAGAGCTTTATGATCACAAACGAGCTTTTTTTATGTGAAATTTGTGCTACAATACCGAAAATCACAATATTCGTCACAATTTGTGATCCCCACAAAATTTTTGTGACGATGCGCCAGGATCGGGCTGTTAGTGTTATAAATGCTTTAATGTGCGAGCTGATTTCATAACATTACCTTGCTAGTTTCGTGTTTTCCTTGCATATTTGAGAGCCTGCGACAGATATCTGCGATACATACACATACATAGAAGCATACAGACAAACACTTTTAAATATTAAAAACTGTTTAATAGTTTTATTCTTTCTTATTCATAACTTGAGATTCCTTGCCTCCCACCTCCTTGGTCTTTTTCTCGAGCTTTGTGAAGCATTATTTAACCTATAGCACTAATTCTTAATGTTTGCTGTAATTTTGCAACAGCTGCGGAAGTGTTTCCTAACAAAAAAGTAACAACGAATGCGGTAAAAAGCCAATGAATTTGTTTGGTTGGGAAGAGAAGGAGAATTGGTTGTAAGTGAATGCTATAATTTGCGACTGAAGACGATGTCATCGTTATAACCACGCAGTGATGTATGCATACGTGCATGTGCGACGGCTTCTGTCTGATCTAAAAATATAAAAGCTGAAATTTAGGTACCGTCTTACGACGCCCACACACGAAAATGAATATGTTGTTAAACGGACGAAAAAGCATTAGGATGGGATTTGGATAGGATAGTTCTAGGCAGACCGCACTGCAAACTTAACGGTGGTCGATTTTTCAGAATTCCATGGAGAAACTCAGCCATTTTGAAACAGAAACTGCGGCTTTAATCGCTTATGTGCACGTGTAGAACTGTATTATAGCCGTTAATGTATTTACTTGCATTTGTTCGTTTTCCGGCAGCATTTTCCGGCCAACGTTTATTAATGCACATTTTTCCCTTTCCTATTTTAGAGCTTTTACTTTTGAACTAAACAGTCATAATATGGATCAACACTGAGAATACGACCGCATATATATTTTCGCACCCAATATACTCACACACTCCACTCCCGCAATTATGCATCTCCATGCAAGAGCTATGGATTAAATTAATCAATCAAAAGGTAGGGAAATTAAAATTTAAAAAAGTAGAACAGTAACAGTTCACGATTAAGAGAAAGGCGCGAACGAAGTCATACTAGGAGTTGGTAACAAGGTGCTATTTCTAGTTTTTAAAAAATTATCGCCCTGCCACCGCAGGATTCGAACGACGGCGTCCATTCTTGTGTGTGTTTAACTCAGCGAAAGGTATATGCGTAGAAAGGAAACAGAAATATTCAGGTGCAAGGCGCCACTAAATCGCAATCGACTCATTCTAATTTATGCTTTAAGGTTTCTCAATATATTGAAAAGTAGTGACGGTGTCTGAGAGATGAAGGAAGAGGAAAGCGAGTGCAAGTGTGTGTGTGTTTATAATGATGAATTCTACTCGTTGGCCTTGCAATTTTTACTGTATAATTGATACTGCTAAAAAAAGATTGCTCCTATTTTCCCACATTTCTTTCTCGCCTTTTAAAGGAACACAAATTAAAGCTTAAATGTAATTTTTCAAATAATCTGAATTTTTGATATTGATGCCGCGAAATAAAGAGACCACTTTTCACATATTATAATAGGCAGCCCAAAAAAGATTTCTTTCTGCCAAAAGTTATTGCTTATTATTTTATTACTCCTCTTTATGACCAAGTTTTTTTACAAAATATGAATTCTCTAACAAACAGTAAAGAGATGAAAGCAAAAAAACATTTCATGAAACCTATTCATTTCTGAAAACAAGCAAATGCTTTTAACTCAAACAAAAATATTCATTAATGCATTGTACATATTTTCTCAATTGAAAATGTATACGAAAAGCTTTAGTTAATAACCAAGGCAGTTAATTTGGGTTTTCCTTTTGAGTCATTTTATTGAATTATCAGGAATTAACAAAAAACTGAATAGGTATAAAAAAGGTTAAGATTTAAAAAGTGAACAGAATAATTTAACAAGATTGGCCGTTTTGGGATTGCAATCTTTTTAGAGAAAGATTAGAGGCTTGGATATTGATTTGTATAATAAAAGGATTATACGATTTATTTTTGGATTATATATAATGAAAGGTCAATGAGTTAAATACAAATATCAAATTTTAATAATCAAAGGGAAATGAAATTAAATTCAATTCAATTAACGCAAATTAATGGGAATAGGAAATCATGGTAACTTGAATGTGTATACGTTAGTGGATATGTGCGAAACACCGATCAAAGGCATTTGCGTGTGTTGTGACTTATAAGACTAAAGATTCATGATTTTGGTAAAGTTTTTCCTTCTTAAAATTTTTCACCGGTCGTTTTATTACATTTTATGCAGCCCACCTCCTCAAAAAGTTTTTGAGAAAGCAGTGCAGTATGATGTCTCATGCACATGTTTAAAAGTACAAGCAAAATTTGTATTGGTCTCACTGTTTATTTGGACTTATGCGATGGCAAGTGTCTGCATCAGTAGATTTCAAACCGTCAAAATCTTTCACAGAATTCTGCCAAATTTTGATGGAATGATGGCCAAATGCTTACCTTATCGGTAGTGCTTTTGATGACTTTCAACATTCCTGCCTTTTTGGTCCAAATGAATAACTATATAAAGTTTACCTTAATAAAAGATTTTAATAGCCGTTGAGGGCGGCCGAAAATGGTTTGGCTCAAGAATATAATAACTAGTTCTTCACTAATATGCCTTATTTAGGATCAGGGTAAATTTCGCACTGTTTTGTAACAAATTGACCTTGGACTTGTTTTGAAAGTAAGTAAATATTATTGCTTTCTTCTTTCGATGCCACTTGCCCAAATGTATATTGAGCTTGTTGCGTGACATGTGGCCAACACTAAAGAACTACTTTTGCCGAAACCCATAAGGTTCCTTTTCCTGTTTTTTTTCAACCATAACAAACCGAATCTATGTACTTTGATATCCTCTGACACCGCCCATTTGAACGAGATGTCAGTCTCGTGATATCTAAAGAGACAAGGCGATGAAGGAGCAAATTTCGAGAGATGCATTCAAAGGAGTATTGGCTGGACGCTTCTGTCTCGATTGTCTGTTTCAAGAGACGTCTTTGATATCAAAAGTAATCCTTCGATCAAAACACACCAGAAGTGGAGGAAAAGGCAAGAACGGTATAAAACAGAATGGGGAAAACTGAAGGGCTGAAAATAACTTGAGTTTATAAGCTGTAAATCGTAGGAAAGCTTCGCAGTTATTTCAATCTATCTTTAGTCGCATCGCTAGTTCTGACATTTGTCGTTCTGTCTCATCGCTACTGCTATTGCTATTTCGCATCTTCCCAAAGTGCTTTGTCAGCTATGGGTTTCATGGAAAATCTCATCAGCCCGAGTCTTCAACTTGCGTCAAACTTGCATTGGGATTTAATTTGATAGTGCCGTTTTACCATTCCCCATTTTTCACTCCCGACGATATGAGCATTATCAACCCTCCTCGCCAATCATTCATTCCCATTCATACTTTGTTAATTCCGTTAAAGCAAATTTTAGTATCCATAATAAATCTTTGTTTCTATCATTCTAGATCTGTTTTAATATTCGATCAATATGTGAGCGAAAAATCAAGTGGAAAAGTATCCAAAAAGTGTACACAGAAAAGTGGTATGGCCCCAGGCCAAGTCGCATGGAAATAAAAAGCAAATCAGGTGTAAATAAAATATTAGGAGAGTTGTTCGGACCGTTATGAAAGCGTAAATCCACAGAATAAATAGACATTTCTATATATTCTCTCCCTCTCTTTTGACTGCTATATGTTGGCGATCATTTACAATAGATTGCTGGAAACTTTTGTTCTCCAAACCAAACTGGACGAAACAGGACCAAAAATCAGTAGTTAATAAATTAAATTCAAAATATTGAATTCGATTAAGGAGAATTTAGTTTCAATAATCAAGCCCGCTTTAAATAATGCGATTCCTCTAATAATGTAAAGGTTAAGGCTATTATTCCGCAGCAATTATGTGAAAAATGATTAACGGGAGAAGCGAATGGGTGCTTATATACGCAGAAAGAGGGTCAACATAAATGTAATATAAATAATATTTAATAGAAACTATTAAATTGGAAAAGCATCAAGCGCCTCAAATACACATTAACTTTGATACAGCTCACTCTAAACCCAACGCCGAATCCTCCAAACACTGGCTCGGAGATTATACCGTTTAATATTACGAGATGGGAGAAACGAATGATAGGGGGAGAAGGAAAAAGGAAGGGAAAAGTCAGCGATGTCTGGCTAAAGAAATAATTTAAGAGAAATATTTAAGACTACAATGCTTAAATAGAGTTTTGCATAAGGAGGGAATGTTTCAGGGAATGTATTGGATAAATTCCGGTAATCATGGCAAAAAGCAGAAGGAAGTATCACACATGCTGCTAACATGCACAACTATACACGACTTCCTCCTCGTGCATCCTTTAAAAATACACACATATTCCAGAATTAAAACAATAGCTCACGACAATCGCCAAACTTCATTTGCTGTAATTAAAATCATGTTCACATTAATTAACCCTACTTAATTAGCTAAATTAATTTGTGTTTTTTACGAAGTAAGAGGCATCCGCATTTTACTGATGACGAGTGAAAACCGCCACCATTCTAATGATCAAAGAAGAGTAGAAAATAATTGAAGACGAAATATAATGATGAAATCATAAAATGATGAAATAAGAGGATGAGTACTACAAAAATTACTTTCTGACTGGTACAAAATTTAAACTATAGAGCAAGGTTGAAATCTGCAATTGAGGGTGGTTGACTACTGGGAATGTGTCATTTTTATTTCTCATTTCGTTCATACGCATCTTTATACAAACAAAAATTTTTTGCAAGATAAATTTTTTTGAGTTTATTCACAATGTGTTCCACGTGGTTTCCTCTATAGAGATACCATCAGATGGTTAGTTTTGACTTAAAACTCTCAACGAAAATCAGAAAAATTATTTTTCATTTAATGAGAAGCAAATTTTCAATCAAACAATGGCATTGTTGATTACCAATTCACTTTCTAGTTTAATTTCATCTTTTGTAAATGGCCTTTCAATAAGAGCGGGTCGATGTTGATATGGAATAATACAAGCTGTGTGTCATTTTTAATATGGAAGCCACATTTTTTACGTTATATGTGGAAAATGACATCGTTCAAATGTCCACCGCGGCTTCGCACCGTGAAACAAATTCCAGAGGGCCAATTTTTAATGACTGCCGCATAGATCGGGCTGAATTTGGGCTTATTCTTATAGACCTGCAACTTCAGAAAACCACACAAGAAAAACTCTATAAGGGCAAATCGCACGAACTTGGTGGTCAAGGTCTTTCGCTGTGTGGATCAGCGCCGCCTTGCTCACATCTGTATCGCTCAATTTGGGCCAAAAAATTGGTTATCATCGATCTGTATCGCTCGCTGTTGAATGTGCGGACCAATGTGACCAAAGTGTCATCCCAAAATCTGAACTAAACAGTAACTTTTTGTGGATGTGTTGCCACGGGTCGGGGACACCCCGATTACCTAAGTCGATTAACGTTGATTACACTGTTACTCGGGTTTATCTGAGGTGTAGGCATAATATTTGACTACTAGATACTTATATTGATAAAACTTTCACGGAATTATTAAATAAAATCATATTTCTCTCCGCTTATAAACTCTATACAGTTATTGACAGCGATTCTCAATTTTTCTGGTAATTTCTGTAATATCGTAAGAGTAGAGTTGCTGCTAAGTAAGACACTATGTCTACTAATGCCGTAAGTTTGCTCGTTCCATAAGCTCTTCATTGAATTACTCGTTCCTGCCGGCTGCCGCTTTAAGATTGTGTTTAGGGCGTTTATTTAATTCCGCACTTTCTCTTGCTTCCCTAAACTGAATCGGAATCATGATTCCCAGTCGCCCTTAATAGAACGTTTACACTGACCCAAAATGCCGACCAAAATCTGTAATCACTCATTTGAAAACCGTTTACACCGCCTTATTCCCTTTCTGTTTGACAGCTGAACAGCTGTTTTACTGAGCCCAAAAATTTTGCATTTGTAAACATAAAAATGAGAATTATGGATGCGGCAATTAAATTTAGAGGCAATGAACAATTGTGAAATTGTGCATATGGAAAATATTGTGGCAATTTTCAATTTTGGAGTTTTCGTGGAGTTCTACATGCCAAGATCTATCGTCAGGCCCGGACATGCTTTTGGTTCTGATTTCTTATTTGACAATTTTTGACACTTCGAGGCATAATTTTAGGCGTACATTTGGGAAAAGCTGCGTTTAATAGCAAAAACAGTGTATATTGTTCGCATTTGCTTCGCATTTGCGTGGAATGCAAATGATTCGCATTCTTCGTGATTTGGAAATTTGTATGGGTTTGTTGTTATTTTCGTTAACATTCGCATTCACATCTGGGACTGGAAGCCGAAATGCGTGATTTTGGGTCGGTGTAAACGTACTATAAAGCTTTATAGCCTTTTGATAAAGTTTACCTACGGAACAACTGGTCATTTATTAATGCCGTCTTTGATCATCTACGCTAATTATGATGATGGTATCGATAATATTGGTAATTTTTACGAAGATAAAGCCAATCGCGACGCCACTGATGATTGAGTAGACATGGATTAATAACATTCAGTGGCGTAGCTAGGGTGGGGCGGCAGGGGCGGTCCGCCCCGGGCGGCACGATTTCGGGGGCGCCAGTTTCCAGAAATTAGGCACCTCTAAGAATATGCTCGCATTGACACCCTCTATTAAAAAACTAGCAATTAATATCTTAATAATATCTCAATTATTTAAATATTATTAATTTCGTATCATAAAAACACGTAGGCTTATAAAGTATACTATACTTTAGGGCGCCATATTATTAAAAAGTTGTTACGTAGTTTCAGTTAACTCAGCGATTAACTAGGGGAAGCATATTCGTTTTTTATTGAGGCATACTTTAAAAGCTTTTTTCAATTGTCATGGCATACTTGGTCAACTGAATTAATTTGAAAAAATTTCTGAAGCATTTTGAAGAAACTGTTAGTAGGAAGCTTAATTTTGCTGACATTTACAAGTATTGCAATTAAATTTGTGAGTGAAGCGCTGGTAAAGGTTTGAATCTACAATTGCACTACAAATACCCTTATTATTTGTATTCATATTCTTTTTATTCTTAATAAATAATATAAAAGAGGTGAGAAAACTAATATCAAGTAATTGTTTAAAATTGATGGCGTTTATTTATTTGAAACCATTAATATTTTAGAATTGAAATTTGTTAAAAATGAAACGAATAAGGCCAAGCGGTGCTTCCTTCCGAAGAATCAAGAAAATGAAAGAAAATGAACTAAAAGTGAATCAAGGGCAATTACTAAAATATATTCAGCGAGGAACAACGGATGGCACGATAGAGGCGCCCTCAGTTTCAAACTGTCCAGAAATTTTAAACGCATGTGATGAAAATCTTATGTTAGATAATTCTACAAGTTCTGAAAACAGCAGAAGTGAAGAAAAACTTTCATCAAGTGATATGTATAATTTAAAAGATGTTGGTTTATGGCCTTTTCATATAGACGAGTATACCCGTATGATTTTGGTACGACAAGGTGCTGCTGTTGTCCAATATTTAAACAGTGATTTTAGTGAAACCGGAACGCTTAGAGCAGGTGGATTAATTAAAGGTCAAACGCGAAAATTAACACGCGAATGGTTTTTTAAGACTCTAGCAAATGGAGAAAAAATGCTGAGGTCTTGGATGGTGTACTCTCCGTCAAAGAAAAAGATTTATTGTTTCTGCTGCAGAATATTTTCAGCAAATGAATCATGTTCTAATTTTGCTTCAGTAGAAGGTTTTGGGGTTTGGTGGAAATTAAATCCAAAGATTTGGGAGCATGAATGTAGTTCAGTTCATATTCGGAATTTTACTGCTTGGAAAGAAATAGAGCTAAGATTTCAAAAGAATATGACAATTGACAAAACGCAACAAAAAATTTAGATATATGCATTAATAAGTGGAGAGAAATCCTTGCCAGGGTATTTCATGTAATTATTTTTCTAGCAAAACAAAATTTGCCATTAAGAGGGCACCGGGAAGGATTTTGTCCTGACTCTAATGAATATATTGGACCTGCTGAAAATAGAGGAAATTTTCTGGAGTTGATAGATTTGCTGGCAAAATATGATCCAGTGTTACGTGAACACGTAACAAAAATACAACTCCGAAAAAATTCAAAATCTTATTTCTCTCCTTGCATTCAGAACGAGTTTATAGAAATTTTAGGCCAGAAAGTGAGAAGTAAAATCCTTGATGAAGTAAAAAAAGCAAAATATTTTTCCATAATATTTGACAGTACCCCTGACATATCCCATAAGGATCAAACAAGTCAAGTACTACGTTATGTTACTATCGAGGGTGATAATATAGAAATAAAGGAATCTTTTATTGACTTCATCGAAACCAAAGGCAAATCAGCGGAAGAAATAACAGAAATGATTTTAACAAAATTAAAAAATGATGGAATTGATATTAAAGATTGTAGAGGACAATCATATGACAATGCCTCTGTAATGTCCGGTCGACACACCGGGGTGCAAAAGCGGATAAAAGACATTAACGCAAAAGCAGACTTTATACCGTGCACGAATCACTCTCTTAATTTAGTAGGCACACATGCAGCTTCAGTATCCATTAATTCTCTCACATTTTTCGGAACTGTAGAGCGTTTATTTACATTCTTTTCTTCTTCTACTCACCGATGGGCTGTTCTCATAACTGCAGCTAACCATGGAGTTAAGCGTGCCATAGAGACACGGTGGAGCGCACGAGCTGAAGCAGTGACCGTGGTAAAAAAGAATTATAAACAAATTTTGGACGCTTTGGAAGGATTAACAGAAGAGGATGAAAATATTACTACGCGATCAGATGCTGGTGTTCTTCTGAATGCCCTGCAATCTTTTCCATTTCTCTGCTTCCTGGGTCTATGGGAATCTATTCTTGTGGAAATCAATGATGCTCAGAACTATATTCAAACCAGGGGTTTAGATATTAATCTCTGTAGCAAAAGACTTAAGGCCCTTCAAATGTTTCTAATGGACACTAGAGAAGAGTTAATAAATCGTTCTATTTCCTTTGCTACAGAAATATGCAATGAACTACAAATTGTCACAAAAAGACCGCGTCGAAGAAAAAAGAGAAAAATAATGTTTGATGAGCTGTATAATGAAGAAGAACTTCCTTACGAGACTGAAATAAGAAGGGAAATGTTCCTTTCATTTGACAAAGTGGCCGAACAAATACAAAGTCGTTTTGAACAGCTTCACAACCTCTCCGAAAAATACTCCTTTATTTTGCCATCAAATCTTTTGAATGAAAGTCACAATATTGAAATAATAGATGATACCATAAATAATGAAGATTTTCATACTGAGAGAAAAAGGCTACAAAAATTTGTTCAAATTGCCACGTCTGAAGATGCAATAAATATAAGTGATGGGCCGTTAGAGCTTCTGAAGTTTATTAAAAAGTTCGGTTTAGAGAGCTCTGTTCCTCATATTTTTATTCAACTTAGAAAACTTTTAACTGTTGCAGTGAGCGTCGCTAGCTGCGAACGAAGTTTTTCGAAGCTAAAAATAATAAAAAATTATTTGAGATCAACCATGGGTTCTATTAGATGTAGAAATCTCGCTTTGCTATCAATAGAGCGTGAAGTTGCAGAGAAAATAGATATAAATGATGTTATTAACGACTTTGCACAAAAGAAGGCACGGAAAGTACGTGTATAAATATGTAAATAAATGTAATAAATGTAATAAATGTTAATATGTAAATTAATTTTAATTATTAATCTTATTACTTAATATAAGCTTAAACATATTTAATAATACATTAATATTCTATCTATGCTACACTGGAAGTAGTAATAATACTACAATTAAATTAATAAACAGCAAATAAGAGGTTTAGAAGCAGCGTTTCAGCACTCTGTTGGGGCGCCAATTTGATAAATCGCCCTGGGCGGCATAATCCCTAGATACGCCACTGATAACATTGTGTTGCCGCTGCACGTGATCAAAGGCATGTTGCACGTCCGGCAACTTTCAGTGCTGTAAATTTCAACGTTGTCATGCACAAAATAGCTTAACAAATTATCTCTAAGCTAACGTAATAAGACTCAAAGTGTGTCGAGAGGATACAGTCGAGGCGAGGAGTTGTGCACAGTACGACGCAACGCAAATTGTTTTGATCCGGTATTGCGCAATTGTGCGTTGTATACTCATTCCTAAGAATTCAATTTTCGTGCCTACACAACAGCGCTGCATCAACATTAATAGAGAAGGCGCTAAGTGGGGAAGGAATTGTCGACATAAATGAGCAGAAGTTCGACGGACGAAATATTTTAAATGCATTTTGGTACTTCGCACCGGTATGCGTTAATATGGCCACTTTCACTTCTCCTGTTGACAATCGATTTTAAATATATTATAAATATATATATATAGGATAAGTCATTACTTCTACCTTCACTTTTTGTGCTTCTGGTTTTTTCCCGTTGCTCTAAAGACATTAAATATATTGCATTTTTATGAAAGTTTTAAAATTGTGTGTAATGTTTTGTTCTTATTTGAGAAATGGAGATCCCGTATTCGAACTAGGCTTAATCTGACTAAGCTCGATAATATCGCCAATTTAAAAGAAAAATGGAGATTTATATTGGACGATCTTTGATTGTTGGTAGACTTAATTAGCTCCTTTTTATTAAAGTCGAAAGTCAGTATGGCCCCACGAAAATGTAAAAATTAGAAAAAATCTCTGCTTTTACAACTGTAAGTTCCTTATCACCAACCATCTCTTCCCCAGGCCCCTCCTTCGGAATTTTATTATGTAGTTGCCGATTTTGATGTTATTGCTATTGCTGCTTCCACTCCTCCTAGTCAATACACTCACTTCACTGCTTCGACCTCTATACCAACACATTTTATGCCGAGCCTTTTAATTGTTCCATCAGCATAACACACAGACGGTTCATGCCGTATGTATCATATGTGTGCACACGACTCGCAGCGCCAGGTCACGCCGCCTGACCTGGCTACCTTAGTTCTTCCCCGCAACTAAATCAAGGTGATTAAGCTCCGTAACCGTTGCGAAGAAGCGAACATACAAATAAACAAGAATATAATCCAATAATGTTAAATGGGCGAAATCTTTACATGCTGAATTCAATAATTTGCTATGATTGACGCAAAATCATTTTCAAATCATTTTCAAAATTTTAATTTGTTCACGGCGAGCGTGTGATGTCGTCAAAATTATAGAAGCCGTAATGGACCTAGGCCAAAATAACATAAACATTAGTCGATTCCACATACATTTTTTAGGATAACTTTTCATTTCTTTCACCATAAAATATAAACGGCGAACCTTTATGCGTGCTTCTCAGAAAAATTCGTGGAACAATTTCTTAACCAATTTAAAAGACCAATTTAATTTCATGCTCCCTTATCCTTACGTCGTTGCATGAATATTTTGGGCATTGTTCTTGAATGCTGAGAGCAATAGCGGTCAACTTTCCATTCAAGTTTTATGTTGAGTTTTATATTGCGCTCTAAACCATGCGTTGGCCATTTAGGTGAAGAGCACTCTTCATTGGTGGCCATAAAAAATTTTGAATTTTCATTTCCTGCGTGTTCTTGCCTTAAACTTTTACGAATGATTTGTCCGATGTTTGTCTGTCTGTATGTCCGATCGTTAGCTATGTTTGCAAAGTCACTGAATGAATTTGGAGATACCGACTTCTTGAACAAAAATCCACATCTTCGAAATAGCAGACACGGAAAAGTGAAGCAAAAACATAATGAAACTAATAAAAGGCGAATCTTTTATTGCACAACAATAAAAGATAAAAGTTCCTGTGGTTTTGGGCTACATGTGATAAGCAGATTCCACCATGCGATTGTGTAGTCACTTTTGTGCCAAAACGTTTCTCCGCAATTGTTCACATTCTTCTTTCCACAATCACTTTTTTTGCGATTGGAATTCCAACAAGGGTGTCTTCGTTCTCGGCGTGGCAGAATCAAAGTCAATAAAATAAATAGGTAAAAGGTAAAGATGTATTATCATTGCTTCCGAAATGAATGCATAATACACCCGCGCTCCACACCATGTAGGTGAGTCAAATATCGATGAGACCATCCACAACAAGATATCAAACACTTTATTAATTGCATTTAAAATTTTCGCGCAATAGAAAGAAGATCATGTACGAAAACGTTTCTAAGATATTGTTCGCAAAACTAACGAACATTCCAACAATAATAACAAAAAATACGTTCTTTTTACGCTAAGGTAAAAGAAAGTATTTTTTTCTTCATAGTCCTCAGTTAGCTTCTGTCTGTGGTCTCTTGAGACCATAAAAAAATAAATAACTAGCTTCCTTTATAAATTCGTTAATTTCGTTTCGTCCCTTTCGCAAGTAGTTGGCAACACTCGTGGCAATATTGTTGTGTAGAGATAACGAAACCATCATCCATTCTCTAGTTGACGGGCGATTGCCGACGTAGTGTGGAACTCAAACTCTTAATAATAATGCTGTCTACATTCGAAACAAGTCTATCAGTCAAAACTATCACAATAACTCCACGGTTGTTACCAGCTTTCTTTGTGTCAGCTCTAGTTTTTGCTGCCAACATTGTCGTCGCAGTCGCATATCTTCATGAACTGCAACGAAGTTGCTTTTGTTTCATAAGCCGTCAGAACTGTACATCAAACGAGGTAAATTAAAAGAAACCTCGTTAGAAGCCGATATGCTGCCATCACCGGAAGAGATACTCTTCATGCATGAGGTGAGAAAGCGGAGGGGAGAAACGGTCATAGTTTATCGCCACCACATATTTTAAGTGTGGCGCAGTTTTTGCTTCTCTGTTTTGTGTTAGCCAAAGTTTATATAGCGTAACGGGAAAAGTTCATACGTGTGCACACACAAACGCATATATAACTTCAGAAAAACAGATATCACGTTATTTTCTTAACATTGGCGTTTATGTATTTATATTAAACGTTATATAATGAGTACGCGTTTTACCTTGTGTTTTTTTAACTTAGACGATTAATAAAAATACACGCCCTTAAGAAAATTAAAATTAAAATTAATGATACATAAAATTATCAAATATTGATTGATTTATTTTCACTCATATTAAAGTAATTTCATTTTGCATTTAATTCATAAAATTTGACATTTGGAATAAAGGATAAGGCACAAAATTTTATATTAGACAATAAGTTTAAGCTAAAATTTATTGTTAGAAACTATCAGGAACATGAGAACCATATGATATCATAGTGGTAGGTAAAATCTAAAAAGCACCGCAAGAGTCACCAGTCACAATGCTACCAGGCCAAATGCCATGTTCCTATACCCGTAATTTAAATTTACGATTTAGATCCTATAACCAGCTAGCGTGGCGCGCCATTTTAATATTACAGTTCCCTTTCTTCTAACTCATCTTCAACACAACATTTCTAACAAAATGCACACATGCAAATGCACACTTTTCATTTATATCATCTAACACTGCCATCGCGGCCATAAAATTTCAAGAGACTGAAAATTGGGCCTCCAAAATTTTATTTCATTAAAAGTAGGCGCGGCACGATTTCGATTTTCCTCGTTTTCGCCCTGGAATGAACTGTTGCCACGAAGAATGTATGTCGATTCCCCTTACCATTTGGATGTAATGTCACAGAAAGGCACAAAACCAGTCAGACAGGCCAGGACACACAGCCTCGCGGACACGTAGGCAGACAAACAGTCAGACAGGCGGACGTCGCTAACTCGACTCAGGAGGTGATTATGAGTACGAATATATACTTTTCTATACGCCACACGCCTTCTTTAACGTGTTAAAAATGGAAAAACACAATTAATATAACTGTTTCTGCTTTATAACTCGGTGGAGGTTAGAATCGGCAATAGAGAAACCAAATCAGCATAAGTGACTTCGAAGGCTGTCAGATCTAGCAAAACCGAAGGCGTTAGCTCAGGAACAGTGAGGGACATCCCGGATACAACACAACTCCTTGGAACCACCGCCATCTTGGGAACTGGAAGAGAATTGGCAATACCAATTGAGAGAACAAGTAAGAGATTGACTATAGGATGTGATGCTCATAATTTGTCTTGAGGTAGTTCCAATTGTAATGGGAGGGGCAATTTACTGTTCGACTTTATCAACGCTAACGACGTTACTACGTTGAATAGAGGGAGTGGTGCTAACTTTATAAAAAGGAATAGGAGGGATGTGCTGGACAATTGCTTACAATTTTTAAAAAATTGCTTAATTGCTTACAATTTGCAACAAAAGTTCCGTAGAGGCGGTTAGACGCTGGTATATTTCTAGAGTACATTCCTTCTCAAACCACTTCTGCATAAGCTTTAGGGTGTTCTCAATTGAAGAGCAAATAGTTGATTACAGAAATAATAAAGCCACTGTCTCCATAGACACAGCGGGATTACAATCTCTAATTGTAAAGATACATAGAGAGACCCGTGTTATTACAAAGGGGTTAACGAAAGTCTTTTTAGAAATATGTCCGTTAAGAATTGTTTTCAGGATGGGGATGGGGAAGGATAGGGTTAGAGCAAAGAATATGGATGAATCCACCAGAAACCTTATGAAGGAATATTTTCAGAGCTGTCTTGACAGCCAAGCGCCCCGGGTCTGTCCCCACATCACTAGTCAAATGGTGGCTACAGTTAATAGCAGCTTTAAGCCTTGTAAAGCTGCAGGACCAGTTGGTGTCGTCATTGCAATGCTCCAACAGTCGTTGGAAACAATTTGCGTGGTTTTGTTAAAACACAGTCTGGCCAAACTTTCTACAGCCTACCCGCAATACGGGTATACCCCAAAAGAATGGAGGCAGGTAAATGTTGTATTCATATGAAAACTGGGTAAGTTAGACACCGATTTTCCGAATATCCCTACTTATGTGGGTGATGGTTATGTGCCACCCTCTAAAAGCTCTAACATACGAGGGATTCTCCGTCGTCGATGATATAGCGGTTATGACTACGAGAAAATACCCCCGGTGTCTAGCTAAAAGAATTCAGATAGCACTAGGGATAATTATTGATTCGACTAAACAATAATTCTGAGAAAATGGAACTATGTCTTTTCACTAGGGAGCGGAGGATGTCCGCCGTCGATCCCTCAGTCCTAAAAAGCAAAGGTTAATTACAAAAGTAATGGTTAAATAGCTGAGAGTAATCCTAGATGGGGAATTTAGCTGGAGGCAACATATAAAAAACAGAGTTGTCAAAGCGTACAGGCTTTATAGAAATGAGGAACCGGGGATCTGTGGGTCCTGTTTAGATGGGCCCGAAACATTAGAGCGCTATCTCTGCGACGGTCCTGCTTTCAGCAGAATAATAATGCAGAGCTTCGGCTTAATGAAGTTTTCCATCCTGGAGGGATGTGGGAGTAATGCAATTGTAAGCTTCGGGTTTTCAACGGAGCTTATAAATTGAAGGAACCTTATCTCAAAATCATAACTATATTATCTTTTTCGTAGTTTCAAGACGCTCAATGGGACGCACAATAGGTTTTCGGACGCAAAATATCTTCCTCGTAAAAACGCTTCCGTAATGGTTTTCGCAATGGATGGTGAAACTTATTCTGCCCAAATAGATCGGAAGAGGAAGTTAATAAAATATATTGTAGATGCCGGAGCAGGTGTAAATGGCTTTTCCAGTGGACGTAATGGAAGACTGCCTTGAATTGGTCATCTAAGATGGCTTCACATATCAAGTAATTTCATTCATCTTTCAATTTCACTCGCTTTCCTGTAATCTGGTATTTTCCGCAATTGTGATTCTGGTGGGCGGACCACACCCATTTCACTCAGAAATTATTTAATAATTGTGGATGATTTTGAGGATAAAAGTTTACGCCTATTTCCGTTTAAAAATCTTAATGGTGAAATACGTATATAAATATAATCAGGTTAAGTATCACATGTGGGCGTAATTTTGATCCGATTTCACCCATTTTCAAAAGAAAACAATTTATGAGAACTGGATATTTGGATGTTTTATATTTCATAGCGATATCTCCACTCGCTCTCCTGTAATACGGGCCCTATTTATAATTTTCTTCATGGTGGGCATAAACACGGCAATTTTTTGTTAGTTTTGTTTTGCTTTGTTTGGTTGGCGAACCACGGCAAAAATTTTAATACTCGTGGGTGAAGTCAAGGGTAACAATTTTTCATCCAATTCTGTCATCCAATATGTTGAGAGTGAAATACGCATGTAGGTGTATTCCCATTAGGTAGAATAAGTCACATTTTGCCCATCTTACATCCCAAACAGCTTTTAAAACCAAAGCATATTTCTGTCAATGTGAGCATATCTCTTTTCGTGGGAGGTATCATGAGAATAGACTTATTCGCTCTCCTATTATCTTGATTTCTCCAGGTAGACAGACGGATAAATGGGCATGGCTAAATTGACTCACGGTCTGATTCTGTGCCTGAATATATATAGTTTTCTATACCAGCTACGCTTTCTTTAATGCGTTGCAAACGGACGGACAAACTTTAATAACCCAAGTTAATTTACCCTTTATTAAAACTTTATATAAAATTATATTACATATTTAATAATTTCTTTGTTTTTTGATTATTTAGGGTAAGCTTCGGCTTCTGTTTATTTTTTCATTTTATTATCATTATTATTCGTAAGCGCTTTGTCTCTCTCGCTATAATTTTTACTATCGCCTTTTCTTTGCTTCGGCGAAAAAAGGGCCATTCGTTCTTTTCCTTTCCAGCAGAGACTGTTTCAATAGCTCACGTAATTTCATTCCATTATTTTAAGTAGTGTGCACATTGTTGCTGTTGTTGTTATCATTGCATTTCGACTATTTTTTGTTGTTTTTGTTCTTTTGTTGGTGCGCATTTAATTCAATTGCGCGCATATTTAGACGTTTTTCTCCTTATTACTTTCGTCCTCTTCTGGGCACTGCCACGCGGTTAGAACGAACTGACGCACGCAGTCGCCTGAACATTATTCTGGTAACACGTATCCGCTTTTTGCTCCATTTTATTTTGATCCTGTTGGTTTTGTACTATAGCTAAAATATAATCGCCATGAATTCAATTTGTTACATGAAAGAATGGAGTAATGTAAAGAGTACGAAGAAGTTTAGGGTAACGTGGAAACTACGTTTTTCTTTTCAAAAAATCGTGCCCAGGTTAAATAAGTATTTCCCAACTAATTTCAAGGTGGGTGAGGGAATTTTAATTCTTGTAAATTAAAATTATTTCGGAAGATAGTCTCCTAATTAATTTTTTGGTACTTTTACATGCCATCAAGTTGTTGTTTATCCGCGCACTGTGGGGTGTCAGGAATCGATATCTCACTCAAACTCTATTTTAAAAAAACGAGCAAATGTGCTACAAATTCCATTTCGTTAACCTCTTATAATTTAAAAAATTTCGGTCGATTAGATTGTATTTCCTTAATAAAATCTTCTTTCACTATTTTCTGCGAAACTTATGGCTCTTTCCTATATTGATTACTGAAGTTTTTCTTGTGTTCACTATTCCTATGGTTATATGAGTTGAGATAAGAGTCTCAGCACACAATGTGCACATAGGAAACCACCATACGCTCACAAGTTATTCGTATTCGAGGCGCCACTCCCTCAACTGATTGAACACATGCGTTTATTTAATCTGCCCCAGGAATGTAACTAATTTTGTTCAGCCGCCCGCTTTTGTTTTAGCTGTTGTTTTAATTCGTCTTTTCGAACTCTAACTTATTAACAAAAAATCGTGTTCGTTCTGCGTAGTAGGGTAGCCCTAATTTTCTAAATACTGCAGAAATAAATGGCCGTGAAATACGAAAGAAAATGAAGTAGTAGAACGAAAGAGAAAGAGATTTCAAAGCTTGGAAACGAAGGAAACCGAACAAATCAGTCCGAATGCCAATTACCGTATGGAATGATTCATTAAAGCCTCTCGCTTGTTTGTAAAAAAAATCGAAAGGATTATTCTCAAATTTTGTTTTTGCTTCTCCAGTACGGACACAATTTTCGTAAAATGAAGCGATTATATTGGTTGAAAATTATGTAAAAAGAAATAAAATCTTATTGTCAAAAATGTATAAACACTTGTGGGATTACGGTGGGTCGTTAATTTGGAAAATAATGAAAGGGTTACCCAATAAGGTGTTGAAATGGAATAAAACAAGCTGTATGTGAAAAGCAATTTTGCTTGTGCACATTGCCATTCATCCAAAAAATGCGCATCGTCGCTAGAGACGATTTTTCGGCCAAAATTGGGCCGAAACGAACACTCGTTTCGACAATAAAGTTTTATCTTTTTAACGTGTTGCTGATTAGACTGATTTACAAGCTAGATTACCAAACGGTAATTTAGCAGGCGAGATTTACCAGGTGCCGGCTAAGCAACATGACACTACAGACTGTCAATATCGATTCGTTTTTATTAAAAAACCCTTTAATTACAGTCTTACTACTTAGTAATTTTCTCAGTTTTACGGTTTTTAACATGTGAACTTTCCGGTATAACGTTATCTATAAATCTTATCCTAGAGCACTTTCTTGCTCTAAAGAAGCCATTGGTAATCATTCATGATTTATAGGTGGTGTTAGTGAGAAGAAGTGTCACTAACTTCTATCATTTTTGATTACTCTGTAAGGCCAGACGAACCTGACAAATTATATCTCAATCGGCTCTTTTTTAATTTCTGGTTTTATTTTGTATTTCTAAGCACCAACATTGAGAAGAAAGAAAAAAATATTAAGGACTTAATGGGCTTCTTTTCTGTTACGTGTTAGTTTATTACATTTGTAAACTATGTATATAGTAAAAAAACCTCTTTAACCTCTCTAAAAAAAGATCTAATATTTCAATTTGGGTATTAGATACATCTTAAAACTTAAATTTTTGTTTCATTAACTGCCATTATCTTTCCCGTTCTATCTCTCTCCCATTCCGAATTTATTTCGTTTATACATAGTTATGTCAGCAATGGGTGCAACAATCCAGCTATTGCCAGCATACATACAATAAATAAATCTGTCCATACCATAGTTAGACCTTACCGCCACTCTTATCTACCTGCAGAGCATTGCCAAAGGCAGACACCAACTTTTATTCGTATTTTTTTCGGAAAATAAGCATTTTGGAGTATCACAGAGTTCAGAAACTACATTCCTCTCCTACCTTTGCACACAATTCGAAATAGCATCTTGCCAGTATTCAATGCAGTAAAATTAAATTAAAAATTCTGCATATAAAATAAAACCTTTTTAATGCGAATTTATAATGCGAATTTATAATGCGAAATTCACGTCGTAGCTGAACTAAATACATTCAATGTTAAAGAGAAATGTGTGGATGGATACATTTGGACGGCTCTAGGGGGATCTGGTAGTATCTGGCTGAATCTGACAAACCTGGACGCAAAAAAAGTTACAAAAAGAAATACGAAATCAAGTGAAATGCAGAAACCAGAAAAATATATTTTAATTTGGTTCAATGCGAAATTTTTGACAGATCATAAAAGTCACGGTAGTAACTAATGTATGACCAACAAATTAAGAAGGAGAAGAAAGAGAAAACGTTGACGATTCCTCGTTAAATACAACCGTCCTGATTTGAATTTCGAGTCTGTGTTGTCGGTGTATAAACTGGAAGGTGTCAATGTATGACCCCTCCGTGAATACGAGGATCAAAATAATTTAGCTTTCAATGGAATTTCAAAGCAAATTCAATGCGAAAGTGTTCAATAATCGATTTTATTGAACACTTAGACATTGTAATAATTTAGGCTTGCGGCAATTATCATTATATCCCACTCTTAAATCTTTCGTGGTGTATAAATTATTCGCAGAATAAAATTCAAAGTGGCAGAAACAATTCAAATGAAAGGAGCAGAAACAATCAAGATGAAGAAGAAGTCACCGATGTGAAGTTAGTACTTATTTTGAGTACACATTTTTGGAGACTTTTAAAAATAGAGCTGCCATATAATTTCGATTAGGTATCAAAATGCTATCAGAATGGAGACTAAGACCCCTGAGAGCAACTATTGGTTTAGGTCTTTGATATAATATTTTAATTATTGTCATATATTATTTTCTTGTGTGGACGGGAGATGGAGTAGACGGGAGATTTTCACTGTTTGCATTTTCCGGATTGATGAAACTAGTATTAAATAAATTTTGTATTTCCCATTTGTAAACTTTAAACCTATAATTTATAGATTTTTTCTTATTTCTAATGGAACTAAATATAAATTAGTAGCGGGAAATATATTGACTGTTTACTTCTTTTAAAACTATGGAAAAAATTTAATATAGGCTGCTCTCTCCTAAACCAGTTCTTCAAAAGCAATTGTGAAAATGTTTTTTAGAAACGAAACTTCCTATGTATTTCAACAACAAGTTTCAAAATCATAATAGTGCCCGTAGGAAATAGAATATTTTAATGTATTTTATAGTGTCTTTTATAAATTTTTCCTACATATATTTCCTAGACCTGCCTTATTTGCAATATATATTTTCATTTGACAATTGTTTTCTTCATAAGGAGTAATTTTACAACCACTTCCTTTGATAATATTCTTGTTCTGGTTTATAATAAGCCATTACATGAAGCTGAATTGAATAAATTAGACGCTAGCCTCTATTTCACATCATTTGGAAACAAAGAATCACTGTTAGCTTCACATCTATGTCCGGTTACACTTCTCATTAAAGGGATACACCATCTACATTGATACTACTAATGAATCTGCTTGATACGAGTATTAAATTCTTTACTAATACGTGACTCTGTGCGTGTAATTTAGTATATCCTACAGCTCCAAATTTCCTATTTTAACCCACAGCATTTCTACACCAATATACTAACTCTGAGTAGTGCGTTTTCGCGGAATAGCGATCTAAACCAAGGTAAAAGCATTGTGTTGATTTTTTCTTCCTCCATTTTTCCAAGAATCTATGAACTCGGTTCATGATAGTAAAAAATGTTATCCATGTTGTGTTGTTATATAATATTAAATAATTTTACAGAGTAATCATGACTTCATAATGACCAGTTATAAGTAATATTTCACGGCGCCTTTATGTGCATTCCAAAGTCTACATCTTAAAATTTAAAACAGCAGACCATGCAATCAATGCTAAGAAGATTGGTTCCGTTCCTGACTATAACTCAACTGCAGTATAACCAAGTATACCATCCAAGTATACAAAACACTGCATACTTTTTGGCTGTTGTTTTTGGAGAAATGTATTTCAGTACCTACAGAATATAATACTATGGTCCAGCATATCTTGAATTTGCAAAAAATTGTCCAGAGTTTTTCGGATGAAATTTTTCTACAATATAGAGGAAGGTCCCACCTAACACCCTGTATTCACACTTATGACTGTCTAACAACCGTTTGCCAGATATAATATTTTTTCTTCCGGTGCTACTCTTTTGGAGATATCATTGTCCAGTACACATTCAATTTGCAAAAAATTGTCCAGAGTTTTTCGAATGAAATTTTCCTACAATATAGAGGAAGGTCCCACCTAACACCCCGTATTCACGCTTATGACTGTCTAACAACCGTTTGCCAGATATAAGATTTTTTCTTCCGGTGCTACTCTTTTGGAGATATCATTGTCCAGTACACATTCAATTTGCAAAAAATTGTCCAGAGTTTTTCGAATGAAATTTTCCTACAATATAGAGGAAGGTCCCACCTAACACCCTGTATTCACACTTGTGACTGTCTAACAACCGTTTGCCAGATATAATATTTTTTATTCCGGTGCTACTCTTTTGAAGATATCATTGTCCAGTACACATTCAATTTGCAAAAAATTGTCCAGAGTTTTTCGAATGAAATTTTCCTACAATATAGAGGAAGGTCCCACCTAACACCCTGTATTCACACTTGTGACTGTCTAACAACCGTTTGCCAGATATAATATTTTTTCTTCCGGTGCTACTCTTTTGAAGATATCATTGTCCAGTACACATTCAATTTGCAAAAAATTGTCCAGAGTTTTTCGAATGAAATTTTCCTACAATATAGAGGAAGGTCCCACCTAACACCCTGTATTCACACTTATGACTGTCTAACAACCGTTTGCCAGATATAATATTTTTTCTTCCGGTGCTACTCTTTTGGAGATATCATTGTCCAGTACACATTCAATTTGCAAAAAATTGTCCAGAGTTTTTCGAATGAAATTTTCCTACAATATAGAGGAAGGTCCCACCTAACACCCTGTATTCACACTTGTGACTGTCTAGCAACCGTTTGCCAGATATAATATTTTTTCTTCCGGTGCTACTCTTTTGAAGATATCATTGTCCAGTACACATTCAATTTGCAAAAAATTGTCCAGAGTTTTTCGAATGAAATTTTCCTACAATATAGAGGAAGGTCCCACCTAACACCCTGTATTCACACTTATGACTGTCTAACAACCGTTTGCCAGATATAAGATTTTTTCTTCCGGTGCTACTCTTTTGGAGATATCATTGTCCAGTACACATTCGATTTGCAAAAAATTGTCCAGAGTTTTTCGAATGAAATTTTCCTACAATATAGAGGAAGGTCCCACCTAACACCCTGTATTCACACTTATGACTGTCTAACAACCGTTTGCCAGATATAATATTTTTTCTTCCGGTGCTACTCTTTTGGAGATATCATTGTCCAGTACACATTCAATTTGCAAAAAATTGTCCAAAGTTTTTCGAATGAAATTTTCCTACAATATAGAGGAAGGTCACACCTAACACCCTGTATTCACACTTATGACTGTCTAACAACCGTTTGCCAGATATAATATTTTTTCTTCCGGTGCTACTCTTTTGGAGATATCATTGTCCAGTACACATTCAATTTGCAAAAAATTGTCCAGAGTTTTTCGAATGAAATTTTCCTACAATATAGAGGAAGGTCCCACCTAACACCCTGTATTCACACTTATGACTGTCTAACAACCGTTTGCCAGATATAATATTTTTTCTTCCGGTGCTACTCTTTTGGAGATATCATTGTCATCTGGCAAACGGTTGTTAGACAGTCATAAGTGTGAATACAGGGTGTTAGTTGGGACCTTCCTCTATATTGTAGGAAAATTTCATCCGAAAAACTCTGGACAATTTTTTGCAAATTGAATGTGTACTGGACAATGATATCTCCAAAAGAGTAGCACCGGAAGAAAAAATCTTATATCTGGCAAACGGTTGTTAGACAGTCATAAGTGTGAATACAGGGTGTTAGGTGGACCTTCCTCTATATTGTAGGAAAATTTCATCCGAAAAACTCTGGACAATTTTTTGCAAATTGAATGTGTACTGGACAATGATATCTCCAAAAGAGTAGCACCAGAAGAAAAAATATTATATCCGGCAAACGGTTGTTAGACAGTCATAAGTGTGAATACAGGGTGTTAGGTGTGACCTTCCTCTATATTGTAGGAAAATTTCATTCGAAAAACTCTGGACAATTTTTCGCAAATTGAATGTGTACTGGACAATGATATCTCCAAAAGAGTAGCACCGGAAGAAAAAATATTATATCTGGCAAACGGTTGCTAGACAGTCATAAGTGTGAATACAGGGTGTTAGGTGGGGCCTTCCTCTATATTGTAGGAAAATTTCATTCGAAAAACTCTGGACAATTTTTTGCAAAATGAATGTGTACTGGACAATGATATCTCCAAAAGAGTAGCACCGGAAGAAAAAATCTTATATCTGGCAAACGGTTGTTAGACAGTCATAAGTGTGAATACAGGGTGTTAGGTGGGACCTTCCTCTATATTGTAGGAAAATTTCATCCGAAAAACTCTGGACAATTTTTTGCAAATTGAATGTGTACTGGACAATGATATCTCCAAAAGAGTAGCACCGGAAGAAAAAATATTATATCTGGCAAACGGTTGTTAGACAGTCATAAGTGTGAATACAGGGTGTTAGGTGGGACCTTCCTCTATATTATAGGAAAATTTCATTCGAAAAACTCTGGACAATTTTTTGCAAATTGAATGTGTACTGGACAATGATATCTCCAAAAGAGTAGCACCGGAAGAAAAAATCTTATATCTGGCAAACGGTTGTTAGACAGTCATAAGTGTGAATACAGGGTGTTAGGTGGGACCTTCCTCTATATTGTAGGAAAATTTCATTCGAAAAACTCTGGACAATTTTTTGCAAATTGAATGTGTACTGGACAATGATATCTCCAAAAGAGTAGCACCGGAAGAAAAAATATTATATCTGGCAAACGGTTGTTAGACAGTCATAAGTGTGAATACAGGGTGTTAGGCGGGACCTTCCTCTATATTGTAGGAAAATTTCATTCGAAAAACTCTGGACAATTTTTTGCAAATTGAATGTGTACTGGACAATGATATCTCCAAAAGAGTAGCACCGGAAGAAAAAATCTTATATCTGGCAAACGGTTGTTAGACAGTCATAAGTGTGAATACAGGGTGTTAGGTGGGACCTTCCTCTATATTGAAGGAAAATTTCATCCGAAAAACTCTGGACAATTTTTTGCAAATTCAAGATATGCTGGACCATAGTATTGTATTCTGTAGTTACAGAATCACATTTCTCCAAAAATAACAGCCAAAAAGTGCGCAGTGTTTTGTATACTTGGTTGGTATACTTGATTATACTGCAGTTGAGTTATAGTCAGGAACGGAACCTATCTTCTTAGCATTGATTGCATGGTCTGCTGTTTTAAATTTTAAGATGTAGACTTTGGAATGCACATAAAGGCGCCGTGAAATATTACTTATAACTGGTCATTATGAAGTCATGATTACTCTGTAAAATTATTTAATATTATATGACATCACAACATGGAAGACACTTTTTTACTGCAATAAACCAAGTGCATAGATTCCTGTTAAAATTAAGAAATAAAAAGTCAATACAATGCCTTTACCTCTGTTTAGATAGCTATTTCGCGAAAACGCGCTTATTAGGGTTAGTATATCGGTGTTGAAATGCTGTGAGTTAAAATGGGAAATCTAAAACTTTAAGATGTACTAAATTACACGCATAGAGTCACATATTAACAAAAAATTTAATATATCTTTAATGTTTTCCTATTTTTATAATAACTGATTTACGTAAAAAGCTTACGCTCGTGACATTCACAATAATCCATCGAATCATGAGTAAAACTTATGCAAATAAAATATGTGTGCCTTATGCAATAAAAATTGTATCGGGTTTGTGTCAAGGATAATATATTGTTGTATTTAACGATTACAATTCTTGCAAGCATGGCAACCCTTTTTCTCTCCAATTTTCGTCTTAGCTAGACATTTTCAAATCTGGTTCTTTAAAAAAGAGTACTAACTTCACACTAGTGAAGAAGTCATTTGTCTTTAAAGGGAAAAAAGACCATAAATCAATGAAATAATAAAATAATAAAACTTAAAATGAAAATAATATTAATATTTGTATGACACTTATTTATAGTTTTTCTACTTTTTTAAACTACTATTCAAAAACATTTCTTCTTCAGTCATTCCTTTTCTGTTGAAAGAAATTTTGACGTTCTTTGGCGCAATACAGTTTTAATACAAAAAAAATGCTCGTGGTTTGTATTCGTGGAATTGGCCTCAGTAAAGTGGTAAAGTTTGTGATGACGGTTATGTCACAATGGTCGTTAATATCAATTGACGCCGTTGTCCATTTATCCAGGCGACCGCACAATTTTTCTCGCTTTACGTTAGCGGTTGAGGTGAAAAATGTCAACATAACTTTTTCGAAACTTTTTTGTCGTCTTGCTGCTGTAGGTATTTACTTTTGCTTCTATAATCCATCCCCAGTTTTTTCGCTTCAATTCAATTTAATAGCTTCACTTCTTTAATGCCATTCCGTGTTTTTTTTTTCGTTTCCTATTGCTCTTTTATTATTCTTTGCTCCGAGTTTTCTTTCAGTTTCTTTCAAATTTCTCTTGCACGGTGTGTGGGAGTATTTGTCAATTCTGGGATTTCTTTTTAAAGGCAACTTTAATTCCAACATTTCACCCAAGTAAGGTCACGCTAACCTCATCGGGCGCTACTAAACACAAGCCGTTCACGCAACATCCAATTGCTTAAAACTTCTCTTCTCGATTGATAAGTTTGATTGAATGCGTTTTTATTAAATACGTATTTGCTCGAAAATTTAGATTGCAGAGGTAGGAAATGACCACGCGTCTTCGACATACTGCTTTTTGATTACAACAAAGGCATACGGAGAAAAGCAGAGGAATAGTTTTGGATTTGTGTGACTAAAAAGGATTTGAATAACAAATAAGATTATTTTCAATTCAATTTTTTTACCCCATTAATTCAGTAATTACTCTAGCAATATTTGTACCTCAAACGAGTTATTCGAATATTGAAACTGATGGTTCTCATTCTCTCATGTATGATGTTAACACACTCAACCCTTTGCTTCATAAACCTATTGGAATTTCAGCGATGTTAGTTAGAGTAACCAGAAGAAGCTGGTTCACGGCGTTAGCAGCTTGGCTGCGAATATATATTTTCAGATTGTAGCTTTATTTTAGTTGCAATTTTCTTTTTGCATGGTTGTACGTTTTAAGGAATCACATTTATAATGTGCCTAATTTATCCATCTTTTCCCTCGGATGTAGAAGAAAGGAGGATTACTCTTCTTGATCTTAAAAAATTGATGATAATAAGATTTTATTAAGGTTAATTTTAATTAGTTTTCATTTTACGTAAGGGCTTCAAACAAAATATGAGACCTTAACTTTTTATGAGTAATGACAACCGTTTTATTTCCTCCGTCCGTCATTTTCCTCCAAATTAAATCGATATCTAGAACCAGTTCAGTCCAATATACAAAGTCAACTAGTTTTAGTAACATCAAAACGGCATCAATTTTAAAAACGAAACGATAAGTACACACAAATCTTGCGTAGGTCCGAGAAATAAAGGTTCAAAAACATTGGCAGCTTAATTTAAATGCCCGGTAAAGTTTTGCTATGGAGTAATCGCCCTATTCCACAGTTGCACTCCACGGTTATGACCATGACTACAGTCATAGCATCGTCTACCATAAGCCACCCTGGTTGGACGCCTGGCCTCATTGAGTGCTTCTTTGACTAGCACAAAGGTATTTTATTTCGAAGTCAGTGGTGTCAACACTGCAAAAGTAACTTGAAAAAAGAAACTTGCAAAGGAAACAATCCACTGCAGACGGCAAAAGCAGTAAAACCCGTATGGAGAAAATAACCAAAATGTATTCGTCTTTGCAGCAAATAAATTAATGATTATTTTTAAGAATTCCCTGATTTGTAAAAACCTAGACAAAAGAAAACTATGGTTATTATTATTCTTGGGTTGACTATTGAAATTCGAATTATGACTATCCAAATCTAGAGTTTTTGAAAACGATTCCAACCAACGCTTGTCGCCAGAATTCGATAACGAGATATTTTTTGAAAAAAATTTAATGAGGCCAGGTTTGAAAAACCAATTTAGTTCAGTGATATGGATTTTCGCAAACATATTCCTGTCGGATCGGATTATTTTAATTTAGCACCACACCATGACTTCGAGTCTTGGCCACACCATGTATATCATGCGGAATAAAGTTGTTGCAGTAGCAGCAACAACAACTATACAAACTCTGAAAACAATAACGGGATTCAAAGTAGTTAAACAGATCTATCGCAAAAGTCCACAAGGCGCACGGCTTCATCGGTTTCCCAGCGAGGGACAGAAAGAATTTCAACACCTAGAGGTGCTCGTAGCCATACCGATCAGATGAGCTTAATGAGACAATAGACTACATGTTTTTAGGAGTGATAGAAAGATTAGAGAATGATAGATGGAGAAACAGACAGAAGAAGAATTACTCCTTTTTTCATTCCAGTCGTATATGGAGAGATTGCTTTCGTTAAGACCAATATCAACAACACAATGAAGTCTATGTAACGAAAACACAATTTTGCAAATATTGGCGACAATCTGAGAACGTGAAACAACACATCAATTTTGTCCAAATGTTCAAGAATGATTAAAATAGCCACAAGTTTTCGAAACATTGGTCATGTCGACACTTGTCCAACCTTCGTGTAGACTTACATTCTCCTAACAGGAAAAGCCTACTATCGAAATTCTCCTATTATCAAAAGCCTAACATTTCTCAACGCGCTCGCTCTCTCTTTATACCTCTTTCTATCTCTCTTCGCCAGTTGCATGTATAAAAGATTTGGCATTTGCCAAAGCGGAAATAAAATTACGAGATTCTCATTCCTAAATTGCATTACTAAGTGGTCAAGTTATCCTGTCCATGTCCTGGGTGCTTGCTGCAGTCGACGACAGATGTTGTTTAAGGAAGGTCACTTAGTAATGGAAACTATTCGGATACTATATGAAAATTGTCGACTTTGCTAAATTTTTTTTAGAGTTAGGTTATTAACACATACTTTAGAATACAAAATATTCAAATATATTTAGCAGTATTAGCATTAGCTTTTCTTTGAATCCAATTTTTAGTAGATATACAAACATACATTTCTAAACAAATTTAGAAATGTTATTTAACGACAAATTTCATGCTATCAAATTTTTAAGAACGAATTTTTAATAAAGTTATTTGATTCAAGCGGGAAACCTCGTTGAGTTATTGGGAGGGTACTGCTTTCCGTTTTAGGAGTAACAAATTAAAGGGATAAATGTTTTCTTATTTTGATACAAAAATGTTTACCATATGTTACGAAGAAAAATCCCGTAAGAAATATTTGTTATTCTGCAGTGTTTTTTAAATTTCGTAACGAATTAATAAAATAATCAAGGGCTGCAGAAATCAGCTTCCATTTTATAACAAAACCGCAACCTGAGCTGTTTCGGTCTGATGATTAGCACTCGACTGCGTGAACCAGTTGTAAAAACTATACAAAACCACCATGATGACATGCTGTGGTTTCTGTGGGTCATACTAACAGATTAATGGCAGCTGAAGCCTGTTTGCTGATGCTAGGTACTAAAGTCTTCAAGGAGTACACCGCAGAGATAGACGTTAACGTAAACACAGATTTCGAAACCCACTCTCTTTTTCTGGGCGTAGAAGAAAAGAAAATAAAAAAAGATAGCTAAATGCCCTTGAATCAAACCGATGTAAAAATTGAAAAAGGGAAGAGGTAAAAAATTTCAAAATTAAATGTTTCAAACAACGAAATTATTTTAAGGACAAGAAAAAGATGTTAGATGAATATTATCAAAAGAAGAGGCTCAATAGGTTTACAATTTATTATCGGACATGTACTCCAATCGGAGCAACTTTACGGCAAATTGAGTCTAACAATTCAAAAAAATTAAAGGGGTTCTATTATAATTTTATTACTTTCAGATACCATAAATCTCTTGTGAATTATGTGTGTGTAGCATACAGACCGAGATAAGATGAAGATATTATTTTTATAGCCTACACCCGAAAGGTTTAGGGTATATTAAGTCTGCAACGCATTAAAAGCAGTGTGACGGGTGTGGAAAAGTATATATATATATATATATATATATATATATATATATATATATATATATATATATATATATATATATATATATATATATATATATATATATATATATATATATATATATATATATATATATATATATATATATATATATATATATATATATATATATATATATATATATATATATATATATATATATATATATATATATATATATATATATATATATATATATATATATATATATATATATATATATATATATATATATATATATATATATTATATATATATATATATATATATATATATATATATATATATATATATATATATATAATATATATATATATATATATATATATATATATATATATATATATATATATATATATATATATACTAGTATATATATATATAATATATATATTATATATATATATATATATATATATATATATATATATATATATATATATATATATATATATATATATATATATATATATATATATATATATATATATATATATATATATATATATATATATATATATATATATAATATATATATATATATATATATATATATATATATATATATATATATATATATATATATATATATATATATATATATATTATATATATATATATATATATATATATATATATATATATATATATATATATATATATATATATATATATATATATATATATATATATATCTATATATATATATATATATATATATATATATATATATATATATATATATATATATATATATATATATATATATATATATATATATATATATATATATATATATATATTATATATATAATATATATATATATATATATATATATATATATATATATATATATATATATATATATATATATATATATATATATATATATATATATATATATATATATATATATATATAATATATATATATATATATATATATATATATATATATATATATATATATATATATATATATATATATATATATATATATATATATATATATATATATATATATATATATATATATATATATATATATATATATATATATATATATATATATATATATATATATATATATATATATATATATATATATATATATATATATATATATATATATATATATATATATATATATATATATATATATATATATATATATTCCGGCTCAGAACAACCTTTTTAGCCGATTGTAATATTTTCGACTCCTCAGTCGATTTAACCCTGTTCGTGCCCCTGTCTGTCTCTAGGTCTGTCTGCCTGTCTATTTGTTGAAATCACGATGACGATGGAACGAAAACAGATATGGTTATGAAATGTGCCGCAAATGTTCTTTGCTATTGTAAGCAGGTTGTCATTGTAAATGGGCGAAATCAGATGAGAACCACACCTACTTTTTATAGCATACATGATTGTATGCGCATACATAGCTCAGTTTCAATGTTTGTAGAGCGTATTTGAATACAAAATTTTATCATGGAACTATTATGAAACTACAAATTCTAAATTATTTTGCAAAAAGTGAGCATGATCTGCGTCTCTACTAGGACTATGGATAATGCCTGTGGGTGTTAATTTCAGCTTCAGTCAGGCCGAAGATACCACCCTTACTTGCTGCTTTTATTATCGTGTATATAATTACACAGAAACGCGACAGAGGATAAGCCTGCTGTGTAGAATGCAATAACGTAAAATAAAGAAAGGTTAGTGTAGATAAAAAATGCGCGAGACTGGCTGCCTCACACGTTAGAGTCATAGAAAGTATTTTGCCTAACTCAAAAGAGTCTATTGCAAGTATGACTGATATTCTCGATTC
>OZ016502.1:21315957-21383457 GCA_963966595.1 Physocephala rufipes | reverse complement strand
GTATTTCGCTGTTAAATGGTTAGAACCTTTTCTCGCCGTATTCTCTCTCTCTTTCTCATTTATATCGGTTGGCGGTTGGTGGTTCTAAGTATACGCGTTCGTGGCTGTGGTTGGGAGTGTGAATAAATAATTGACCGAAATGCTGATGCTTCTGGTGATATGTATTAGAGTTGATGATAACAGAGACCTCTTACTCTGTGATGGTCATTCAATGGTTAAACGCACTTCGAAGTCACTGCGGTTTTACTAACAAGTCATATGTGTTAACACATGTTCTTTCAAAATCATTGGTGAACAAATGTTCATGCTGTGAATTCAAGCTTAAAGTAAGGCGGTATCCAATAAAGGGGTAACATAATTTAAGTAAAGTCGAAATGCCAAACTTTCGACGTAAAATTAGTGGGGTTTCTTAATTTTTGTTTGGAATTCCAACAGGAGTAGACGGTTTTGGGTACATGGTAATTGGTGAAAAAATATTAATAAACCCACCGTAAACC
The DNA here is from genome assembly GCA_963966595.1 of Physocephala rufipes. Taxonomy (NCBI): domain Eukaryota; kingdom Metazoa; phylum Arthropoda; class Insecta; order Diptera; family Conopidae; genus Physocephala; species Physocephala rufipes. The sequence goes on along the minus strand of OZ016502.1, from coordinate 21,382,960 downwards.
CAGAACTGTAGGATAAAATGAGGGAAACCTACTTCTAAAAAAATTAGTAAAAGCAACGTGATCAGTTATATCATAGCACAGAGGCCAGGATGAAGAAAATGCAGGCAATTAAAACTATCTGCGCCAACAGAACGGACTACGACACATAAACAATACAGACACCGCAGATAAATTCGGGAGACTAAAAAATGAACAGACCAGAACGAAATATAGCACATCGAGTGATCGAGCCAGAAGATGACACATCGCTGAATCCGGTTTGTTTACAAACCAAACTTGACAAGAAAATCGTTCTACTTATTATATACTGGAGACTTTGACACAGTTTGAACGAAAGCTGCTATAACTGTTTCCTGATTTTCCACCAATGCCATTGTGAACCACAATTATTTCACTTAATTTTATTAAAGTTGTCATTGAGCAATAAGAGATCGGGTATAAAGTTGTATGCCCTAAATCCAAGGGGTATACGTATAATAAGTTTGCTTCCCAGTTTATAATGCAGTAAAGGAGACGTGGAATATTCACGTCCAATGTAAATATTTTTACCTAAGTATATAAACTGTAGCTTTTTTCTGTGTCTTTGTTTCGGTTTTCATCTTCCTTTTCGTCTTTGTCTGTGTCTTTACCATTTTCTTTGTCTTTGACTTTACATTTGTTTTCGGCCATGCATTTCTGTTTGTTTTTGCTTTGATTTTGTATTTGTCTTTTTCTTTGTCTTTGTCTTATTCCCAGCCTTTACATATGTAGCTGATTGCAACAATTAATTCAATGTTGTGTAACTTATTTTGTAACAATTTAATAACGTTGATCGTTCGTCAACCTTATAGTAATGAAAGTGGTAATCTTTGATGGCTTTTTTGACCTAGCGAAGGATACCCACGAATGCATTTGTACCCAAACACAGAATTTCTATGGGCCCGATATGAGTCAGTTAGATTATGGAAATCGTTAACATTTTGAAGCAACCAAATCCAATTTAGTCAACCGTCAATTAACAACTTTAAATAAGTGCAGAAGCACATATGTTTTATATGACATATAAGATTTCATGATAAAACAATTATTGTTAATTGTTCCACAATAATTGTTTAAAAAACAATTATTTAGAAGGCAGAGTTTTACGAACGTTACTAATGTGTGTATATATTGATTTAATAATTATAATAATAAAGTCTACATTTCACCCTTGACAAAATTCGGTTTTCGTTTTGCAGATCGAAATTAATATGTCCGGCGGTGGCGAGGGGATTAGATTTGCGTGATTCACATGTACTTTCACAAAAACACATACAGGCACATTTTTCCTTGATGGACCTGCGTTTATACTCAACAACTTTACAAAGTTTGCGGAAATACCAAGAATCCCACTTCGTCAATTGTCCCCCGGCAGTGATTGTTCTGGCGATTGTTGCCGCTTCTGCATTATTCAAAAAATTTGGAACTGCGTCTCCCACGTCTAAGTGTGCCCATTAATTTATTGTTATCGGAGTAAGGAAAACAATAAGTTACGGGCATATGCAAAGATTAGTTACTGACCTTTCCTGCACATTATCATCTCTTTAGCACTCGGCGACATACCTGGGCGTCGCTGGTTTGGTTGCCCATTTCATGCGTATTAATTGTTGGTTAGATTGAAAACCGGACGTGATTTGGTTGGTAGTGTGTGTTGTGAATTAAATAATATTACTTTATTTCCGTGTCGAGGAAGGTGAAGGTACCATTGTATGCCACTAGTCTCTCCTTTAGATAACCACCTCATTTATTGAACACCTCGGTAAGGCAATGTTTTCTCTCCTTGTCCCTTTTATCCTCATTCGCCCCGCCTATATTCATCTCAAGTCAAATAATATTGCTGACACAGTGGTTGCTTCAATGCAACATAAACCAACACACCAATAACCAATTTTTAACTGTATATATAAACTGTATGGCACTGTGAAAAACGTGAAAAATAGAAGTGAAAAAAGGAAGAAAAGATTAAGCAAACAATATTGAAACTAAGAAAGCATGGACCCCATAACAATGATGACTCACTCAACCAATAAGGGACACACAAAATGATGGGTATATGTCCTTCTTCCCTCCTTTAATTATTTCCCGGATTACGACTTCTTAATCCGAGAGTGCTTTCTCAGATATTTTAAAAAGTAATATTTCGCAGTAATTTTGATAACATCAAGCTCTTAATTTTTTGCTGGTAATTTTTTCTTAATTGATAATAAAACTGTTTCCATTTTTTGGTTAATTTGCTCGGTGTCCTGTTCTTTTCTTCAAGGATATTGCATCAATGATGATGAATGGATGGACCATAACAATAAAAGATAGCGTAAGAATAAAAGAAATATAGACTTGGTTTATTCATTTTCTATACCATAATCATGGTTATTCATTCTTACCTCCTCTCTCGTTTTTCCTCTTGGGTTCTAACTTTGACATGAATTGCTTAGGACTAAACCACTACCAAACCAATTCGGATAGAAACCTTCTTTTGTGTTGTAGCCAAAAATCATGATAATCAATAACAGAAAGTGGAACAAAACCGAGTAAATAGCACTCAAGGAAGAGGCTAATAAACAAAAACTACGATAGTAAGTACAAAATCATTGTGCGCACAATAAGACTGATGTCGAAAACAACACCAACAAAAGTTCCGCTGAACAAATGATCCTGTAATTACGTTTCCCATTGAACAGCAACAGAAGCAGATTGCGTTCCGCAGTTGCTACTCCCGCATTCTTCTCCTTACGCATACATTTACAGCCATACACAAAAGGCAGACACACTCATCCAAACATAAGCGCGCACAGACCCACACAGGCAGACACACACTCCAACGACATAAATGAACGAGACATACTTCACCCCTGGCATTTTATTGTTCAATCTGCGGCACCTTTCTCTTCCCTTTTTCAGTGATTCGAAGAACAGATTGAGACGAATTTAAGAATTGAGCAAAAGTCAATGAGTAAATCCAAATTCAAATTGATCTAAAAGTAATGGAGCCAAGGTAAAATATAATCAAACTCAGTGCATAATAAAGCTGAATGGGTACAATACAAAATAGTACCGTTGTTTTCTAGGTGTCAGAATAATATAAATCTTTTTATTCTACAATAATAATTCTATTTTTATTAAGATAGCAAAAGTAAGGTGTATAACTTTCGTAAGAAAAACTTTTCTTTGAAATTAAATATCTATGAATGAATTATAATGTATTTTCATTTTTATAAAATTAATGGACTGAGATTTGTTCACGCTCTTTTGAATATCGAATCAAAGGACCACTAGGAGTACCACCAGGTTCATACATTTAGTGAATTCATAGAGCTTCCCTTTCCAGCCTCCCTTTCGCCCTCTCATTAATGTTGCAAATTCCGTTGTGGGTCGTTGTTGCTAATTTTGGTTATGCCGTTTCAGTTTAATTAAATTAATAAAGTTAATGAAAAAGACAAACAAAAAATGCGAAGCCCCATGTCGAGCGTTTCTTGGTGGTGCCGAAAGAAAAATTAGTTCAAGGAGGGTTAATAATCTATGAAAGCACAGAAAATTAAGGAATTGGAGTCCCTCACTTATGGTTGTTGGTTTGGATGGGGTGGTTTGCTCTTAGCGGTGAATAAACCATGAGTATTGATGTTTTTTTGCCATTGTGACAGAAGTACCAGTAATGACAAACCCGGATTGAAAATGTTTCAGAAGCCAAAAGCAAATAGGTACGGGGCCAAAAGAGAAGGAAAAATAGAATATACGAGGCTTTCATAAAAGAGATGCAGAACAATATTAAAGACTCAAGGTCAAGGACCTATGTCTTCAGTAACATATGATATAGTTATATATGATTCGAGACCTTTTTATTTTATACTGTTTTATTTCTTCACTTTTATACTAACTTCTAGATAGTCCTAAATATTCTTAGTATTTTCAAAATCAAAATGTCAAAGCAAAGTTTAACAAGCAATTATTAACACAAATTGAAACGTAATTTAGGAAAAGTTATGTTTCTGACGCACAGTGGAGAAAAATTTCTGTATTTGACTTTCTCACCGTTAAAGGTCTCTAAATTTTGAATGAATTGAGGTACGTTGATGCGGTGGTTTGCAAATGAAAATAGAAATATGCGTTCTATAAATGCAAACAATAACATAATGCGTTCTATAAATAAAACAATAACAACAACAATATACATCCCTGAGTTTTTAGATATTGTTACGATAAGACACATGATCTATAACATGACATCTAAACGATAACCTGTCTAGTTAAAGTGAACAGTTTGCAATATCGAAAAAAAACTATTTCTTAATTAAATTTTGAACTTCTTAATTAAATTTAAATTTTAAACAAATTTTGCTCTACCATGGCGTTTAAAACGACGGCAGAAAAATCAACAACAATAACGCAAAAGAGAGAGAGAGCGCTATCAAAACGAACGATCCGTAGTCTTAAATAGTTCGCCGTCTCATATAAAATTTATGGTTAAGTCGACTCATTGTATCGTAAAAAATCATGCAACATGACGACCAATGTGCAATCAGATATTAATCGCTAACGAACACCATTAGCAATAACAACTTCAACAACAAATTCAGCAGCAACAACAAAAACTTTTGCAGTTTACTTTTCGTTCACCCATTCACTACCAGATAAATTTCGGGGACTGGCATTTTATTTTGAAAAAAATATTATATTATACAAATTATAATGATATAAGGCATTTAGGTCTCAAACAAAAAGATGAACTAAAGATGGCACGGGGAAGTAGCTATACAAATGCTAAGGGCAGGCTTCTTATGTAGTCCTGCTTCCGATGAAGCTGAATGCGAAGGCAGTATTTTTTGTCATGTGTTTAACGTGTTGGTAGTTCGCTGATGATTGCTGGCCTGGAGGAGGGGAACAGATCAGATAGGGGAATAGGATAATGGATAGGGGTAGGAGAAAGTAATAAATGAGAAACCGTTACCTCTTAATTTCCCCTATAATTTCACTCCGGATATATTTTATTCTTTATTCTGCTTTGGGCAAACTGGAAGGGATTTAAAACATCACAAATTTGGATTTGCGGTTGGTGATTTGCTTTGCGAGGTTACGGTAGAAAGCAACGCTACCTAAAAAGCAACACCTAATGTTCTCCCTAATTTACTGGCTTGTTTTTTATGATGCTATTGTTTCTTTTATTGCTGCCACTCTTGATGTAATTGCCTTTACCTTGGCAGTTGCTGTAGGTATTCTATTGTTTTAGAGAAGAACATCTGACTAAAGGACAAAAAGACTGCCTAAAAGTTTTTCCTAGTGGGTAACCAACATCACGATTAGCAGAGTTTGTACTGCTCTTATTTCAGATTTGTTTATATTTTATCGAGAATTTGTGAATGCACTAAAACTGTTTTACTTTGGAATAACTAATGTTTGTTATTTTCTGTAATTGTTGTTGCTTCGAGTCTCTTTGGTCGTTTCGGTTGCTTGAGCGGAGAAGTAATAGATTATAGCTCCACAAGTATTTAAAATTCAATTACCGCGAACCATCATTACCAACATCAATTTAACAGACAAGACCAATAATAACAGTAATAACAACAAAAAAACAACAATGTCACATATTTGCCTTAATAGCAAAGGCATTGTCATCGTGTTTTTGGTGCCGACGTCGGCAAGTAGCAATCAGGCATGCGCGCCGCCAAATTATTCGCATAGATCTTGTCAATTCGATAATTTTTAAGGCGTGCGAAAGAATCGAACGAAATCAACACGAAAAACCGCAGACCACCAACAATGAATAAAATTTGTTTTCTGTGCATCTGAATTAAGTTTATGACATAGATTTGTTGGGTGCATATGTGCGTGAGTATTTGTGTAGTCATCTGTATGGACGTGGTTAAGTAAACCTTTCCCGCTAATTTTTCTGCCTATTTCTACGTTTTTTATTTGCTATTTGTTTTTTGCAATCACCCTTTTGCATAAAATTTTATTGGAAGATAAAGAAAAGGGCGAGCGGGAAACGGGGGCCCCCTAAAAGGCGATTGAAAATATTTGAAGCATGTTCCGAAAAAGAACGAAGTGAAAATGATGGTAACTATTTAAAAATATGGCCAAATTGCATAAATCGCTTAGTAAAGTAGCTCCTCCGGTAGCCCGAATTTTGCAAAACTTTACAAATACTGTTCAAGATGTTCTTAACGGAATTGAATAATACCCGATCAGCTTGGAGATTAGACATATTGAGAGCATTATTTTTTCATTTGTAAACTAATTTTGTCAAAGACACACAATTCAAATCGTTCGTATTTACTGATTTGAATTTTTTAGGCGACACAGTGTTTTATGTTTGGATAAATTTAATCAACACGAAGCAAACAAGGTTGGCAACTTTCGAAAAATTGAAAACCGATGGAAGCTAAATGAATACCCCAGAATCTCCCGTCGATTTAGTTTTTTCGATGAAAATTCTCTTTTGAAGAGGTTAAATGAGGAATCGAAATTGCTGATGAAGCGTACGGCAAACATTCGCATTTTTTTTTTTTGGTCAGGAAAGTTTTTGTAGAGCAACCAACATCAATTGCTATCTTCTAATTTTTCCATACACCTAACCAAAATGCTACGAAACCGAAACAATTTAAATGGACGATATTAGTAATTATTTAATAGTTTGCAGAGGCAAAACATGAGTAAGGAGTAACAGTGGATTATTTTCGAACACTATCCAATCTATCATCGTGGAGGCATCACCAACGTTGCTTCCAAAAAATTTGTACTAAACAACAACTTCTCTTGAATGAAGTCCAACATCCAACAATTGTGCTTATCCATGTAGCCATTCATCAAAAAATTCACCTCGTCGCTGATGATGATTCTTCGGTCAAAATTGAGGTCTACATCCAAATGTGAAGCCTAGTCAACGAAAAAGTTCTACTCTCTGTGGTCTTTGTCTTTGATTTGGCACCACTGGCTGAATAATAAGCAAAAGGTTAAACAGTTGCCATTAAAACAGCGCGACCGCTACAGGTTGCAAATTTCGATTCGGACCTTGGTAATCATTGTGTCAAATGATTGCTAATGAAAATCACTAGCCCATGCTACTTTGCATTTATATTAGTTGTAGAAGATCGAGACATTGTTCTTCGTAATGCAAAACCATGACATGATATTGTATAGTTCACATTTGAACCGTAAGCAATGATTGATTTTTCTCTTCACGTGTTACCACAAAATAGTGACCCACATAAATTATGGGCATTACCAGAAACATATTATTCTAAAATACCATTGATACCTGGAAATCATATTTCGAAATGACCTCATCTCAAAATGATGTCACTTAAAAAGTCGGATCGCCGCTAACGTTAAAAGTCGCGGCTATCCGTAAAAGTGTGATAATCATTTCAAAAATAGTCACGACCTAATAATGGAGTCACCATTGAATATGCGTCACCTAGAGGAATGTATTATTAATAAGGTTTGGAAGAAATGGCCGGCAAAACTTTTAAATTATGCTGTTCCTTAAAGCGGTGTCAAAACCCTCCCGAGATTCCCACCATTAGTTACCACGTTCAGGAGGTTCACCATCGAATGCAGTAAAAATTAATGAAAGACAATGAGGTAAATTCGATTTCCTTTAGTCAAACTTTAATTCACTCTGATATTAGGAAAAGCATTATAAACTAATTTTTAGAGGAACTGTGTCATAAACATGTTTGCCATTAACCCAATAATCCGATTTCGATAATTTGCACAATTACCCGCAATATCGTAACGATTGCAATTTTGTGGGTTTTTCTCTGAAATAATCTGAAGAAAGTCGAGACTTCATTCTGTAGAAGGATTTAATCCTTGGAAACATGTTGCCTCAGATTACGATTTGGTTTCCATTATTTGGGTGGACATTCGATTCCACACTCCATGACCTCATGATACTATAGCAAAATTGGTCGTGCTGCTTGCGATTTGATAAACGACCACTAGTAATCAATAACACCAGCACTTATGATGGATTATTCGAGAAGCAACTCCAGCGTGAATAACGCCAAGAATCGTATTTCGTGCGCCAGTGCATTCCATCTTTGGATTTAGAACAATCTCCTAACGATTAAAAGCATAGTTCGTGTAGAGGCAGATTTAAGAACAAAGAAGAAGACAAAGATGACGCCAACAACAATAACAATAAACAATAAAGGCTCCCTGGCCCCTTTATCAGAACGTGTGGAGTTCTCAGCAGTCACAACTTATTTTTCTTCTTCCTTTCGCCATCAGTCTTTTCGAAGTTCAAAAGAGGTTTCTACAGCTTAAGTAATACTGCTTAAGATAAATTTAGTAATCACGTTAGAGAGTTTTCTTGTAATTGGCGAAATTTCCTTAAGAAAACTAATTATATTTTGTTCGTTGAATTCGTTCGCTATGTTCTTAAATATACATTTAAATTTATTTCTTGTTTCGGGCCGATAATCCAAAGCAAAAGTGCAATAGAAAATTTAACGTACAATAATAAAATACAAGTACAATTCACTTATTTTTGAAATATCTCCGATTTCCTGTCGACATAGTGGATTGTGGGAATTTTTCGTGGTTCTGTTTTTTGGATTTCTTCATAATTATTCTAATTCCTAAGATTTCTGAATATAAAATAAATACGCTTGAGGCAACAATTTATTCAAAAATAACCTTACCGCATGTAATTTTAGTGTCACAAAGAAAACCAATTGAACTAACGAAGTAACACATTCGAGGTTGATGACTATTTCTAGCAATTGTGGTGCCACTACCAGCACTCGACGGCAATCATAAAAGCAACAAAGTGAGAACTATCTCACTACTAATCACCCTGTACGAGCTCTTAAAGTGCACTGGAAATTGTTATAAGTGCACATTTTGTTAGCATTCGCATGCATGGGAAAACATATTGCGTTCTCTCTCTATCTCGCACTATATTGTGGCATACATGACTGGAACAATGGATAGGAAACTTGGCGAATATAAATAGAGAAAATAGAGAGAATTGTATGGTAGAAAGAGACAAATAACGAATTCTGCAGTAATTTGAAAGGAATGTGAGTTAAATTTATTAACAGAAAACACTTAATAATTATTGCCCGCTTAATTTGGTGTAATATAATTGGTTTTTGTAGCCTATAATTCCTTCAATTTAAACGGAAGAGAAATAAACTTTCAGTTAAAATTCCATGAATGTTTTTAAACATTTATGAAAACTGTATAAAGGATTGAAGTGATGACGGCATTTTGATGCGTTCTTGTAACATATCGAAATGTATTTTGTATGATCTGCTATTTCACATTATCATATAATTAATTGTAAATAATTTAGTCAATGAAGAATTCAAATATTTAAATAAATAAATGAGCAAGAATTCATAGTGGTTTCGAAATAATTATTATATTTCATTGAACACAATAAGAACGTTTCCAGATTTCTAAAAACAAAAAAAGCATAACAATGTTTGAGTAATTCATGCATTTTAAAAAGATTATAAAGAAACCTAAACAAATGATTACGTTTTGAAGAAATTCCTGCAATTCCTTCAATTCCTTCAATTGAATTCCAAAACCGCACCCATAATTTTCTTCATTTAAAGGCTTCGAAATATTTGACGTTGAAATATTCAAATTATTGATACAATGAACGAATGATACGTGATTTAGCACCCAAAAACTAAATCGTATTTCAGACTCGTCATATGCTCGTCATATATTATTCATAAGTGCTTGAAAGTGCGTCTGTGTGACTATTTCTTCATTTTATTTAATTCTTAACTTTTTTGAAAGATGAACTATTCAGTTTTATGAATGGCTTTCAAATGAACCAACATTCGTGAACTGAATACTGTTTGAAAGTAATATATTGTAAGGTGCTATTGAAGGTTTGCTAGAGATAGTTTTAGGGGACGATAATATTGAAATTCATTTTAGTAATAAGTAAAACAAATAATAACCTTACGTCAAAATAAAACACAGATCTATTTTAAAATACAAAAACAGTGCTTCGACCACAAATTGCAAGACTACAAGAAAATATAATTTATTACTTTGGCGTCACGTTAGGTTGTAGCAAGCGTTCCAGACTATTCTAAAAGACTATTCTAAAAGACGTTCAGACTATTTTTCTAACTTTATCCGTTCATTTTATAATATTTTTCTAACGAAGGAATATAATTATTTTACATACATATTTACCCTCTTTTCACTACTTTCTTCTCCCGATTAATATCTTTTCATTCTATTTTCATGTTTACTCTCAAGAAATTAGAATTTTAGAATTTAGAATTTTGAAAATGAAAACTAAATCCATAACTCTTCAAATGTGTTGGAGAAGATTTCGGTATAAAAATTAAATAATCAATAATAATAAGCAATTGTTTCAGTTCATCCAAATTCATTCATAAAATTGAAACCATGAAATGGTTGTTTCAGTTCTTTCAACTTTAATTAATCAATTGTTTAAATTCGAATTCAGTTTTCAATTCAAATAAATACTTTATCAAACAAATCGTGCGGTTATTATTTGCCAATGATTTCCAAAAATCAACCAAATATTGAAAAGAAATATAATATTGAATTAATTAACAGAAAGCTCAACTCTAATTTTCGTTGAATCATTACCTTCTATCGAAATATTTTTGGAAATAGATATTTTGACAAAATTTGGATGCTTTATGGATGGATGAGAATTAGTTTAGAATGCGGCAAACCATACTTTTCACCTCTCCAAAGTGTGAGTAATTAATAGCACGTTATTGATAAATACTAAAAATCAAAAATTTCCACTTTGTCAAAGATTTTTGAGATTCCACTTCAACAGAATTGATTTTTTAAAAAAATACATTTTCTCTCTTGACATCTTTTTATGGAATCTGAGGACAATGAAAGTTTTTTCTGATTTAATAATAACTTCGAGTAATAACTTAGGGTAAAGTTGAAAGTGCGGGGATTTTGTATATTGTAAAAATGAACGGATGGCGTCGGAAAGCCCACAAGGTGCGAACAGATACATACAGAAACACACACACACACACCTGCTATTGCCGCAAGTGTCAGCAAATAGGTCTTCAGCGGTAGGTATTCGTCGCTTCAAGAAAATGGAACTAGAGATCGTTCCAAATAAACACAAATTTTCATTTTTACTCCAACTTTATACTCTCACACACACCCACGCGCACAAATTCGTAGGAACAAAAACCCACTCACCCCCACTCCCCCCGCCACAAACGCACACGCAAACATAAAGCCATGTAATAAGGTGCACGTTGCATGTTTTTTGCATGCACGATGACAATTTGACAAGTAATTTCTAAAGCATGTTAGAATTTTAGCTTGTCGAATTCTGCTTCATTTCCTGATCCATCCTTTGAATACTTGAAATATGTTTCTATTAAAACATTCTACTAAATCGAAACGTGTGGTTTTCAAACCGATCCAAAGGTATTCGCGAATGTGTACTTGGTGGTCACATATCTACCAGGGCAGGGATGCACAGGAAATACATTTTGTTATCGGAACTTTTACAAGCAACATCTGGATATTCAGAGAGCTCTCCTTCCAGGAATACTCACTTCCGGGAAGAGCGGTCGCTAGACTATTTGCTTGTGTTTTGAGCACTTTCCACATTGTTGAAAATTAAATTAAGAAGAAAATACTTGAGCGATTCTTTGCAATGTCGGGACTTGCATTTAATGTCAAGCGAAATTTAAACGTAATTTTTGTTCTTTGTGTGAAAAAAAAATAAAAATTTTTGATATCTTAATTTTTGCGTCTTTTGTTTCATTCATTTTGTTTTCTTCTCTGAGCGAGTCTGGTATAGGCGAACTGATAAGAGAAAAGTATTGTGTACGACACTTGGCGTTCTTATGGACCAATGGACCAATGAATGGCCAATCGTAACCAAAATGTGTGTCTAAAATAAGAGTCTGGATGTTATAGCAGTATAAATTAAAAAATTGCAGTCTTATACCGGTAAGTATTTTTGAGTTATCTATAAAATTCTACAAACTTAAAATTCTAAGGAATAGAAAATCAATTTTCTTCCGCCAGCCGTTTTAAATTTACAACAAATTTCTACGAAACCCTGCAAGGAAAATTATTTTCTTGATATTTGTTGAGTTTTCCGACAGGGTTGGATGTTGATAAAATTTGGAACGATTTTCGATCATCCCTAGTCAAATTTGGTTTGTAGACAAACCGGTTTCGGCGATGTGCCATCTTCAGTGTCTTCAGAGAACGAAAACAGACACTGAAGATGGCACAACGCCGAAACCGGTTTGTCTACAAACTAAATTTGACTAGGGATGACGGAAAATCGTTCCAAATTTTATCAACGAAAATTATTTTAGGAACAACCGATTTTTACCAAAACGGGGTTGATTGTGTTACCAATAACTCTTGATTAACTAATTATACATTTCCTCCTAAAAATAAATTCTAGAAAGTACCTATATTTTTTCAAGTGTCATTGTTTATTTCTCTTCCCTTTTTTTACCGGATAAAATAAATCATGCGGTTAACAAAAAAATTGTTAACAGTTATATATCCTTATATACCACTGTAATTATATGAAATGGAAGCTAAATTTAATTGATTATAACAAAAATTAGGTAATAGAAAAAATCAGTACCCGAAGCAACGGAAGAGCATATCGTAGAACAAGGTATATACAGTGCTTATGATTATCGGATACCGGCTCTAGAAAATAAGGAGAATCATTTTAATGTAAAATTTTCGAAATCAAAACTACTTTCGCCTATCCCAAATAGATGTTTATAATGCGCCATTATGTACAAGAACTCCTTGTTTCATTCGGTATTCAATGAGCCCATACCATAAATAAGTAAGATTGCAAATGGCTGAAATAATAGTATAGGCGACTGACATCGTGGGCGCCAAAATCACAAATGTCCTGAATAGGAACGAAGGTAAAAACAACAATAACAAAATGAACAAGGAGAACACGAATAGAAAAAGACAAGTAAGAACGCTAACTTCGACCTGGCCGAAGTCACTATATCCTACAGATTCCTCTATAAGTTTTACATGAGCACCTGCCGTGTTGGCTTAATCTCATGGCGGGCCATCCCGCACGGGGTTGCAAGTGCGAACTTTGTGAACGCACCTTTTCACTATATGGCGACAACCAGCGCCCAATGCCTCCGAGTTACCAAGTCGTGGCGTTTGTACCTTTGGAGGCCATATGCATGGTATGGACACTCCACTTAAGGTATCGTCGAGGCCGATCTAAAACCTCTTCCGGACTGTGGGGTCCGGCACCCGGTAATGATTTAGTGCATTACCACACCCGAGCTCATCCAAACTCGTACCCGCGTAATTTTGGGTACAACCACAGCCACCACGAAGCTCCCGAAGGGCCTACCAAAGACAAGCATGTGGGGCTTGGAATATAAATACCAGACGGTGTAACTATTAGCCGAAGCTATTAGCACACCATCTGGGAATGAATCTCAGTTGCTTGTCTCCCGTGGTACCAATTTAGAGCCATATGGTAGGCTTCGGAACCCGGGAGTACCACAGTCGTGGTAAGTGACCGTCTCATACGCCTAGGTCACTGCCATTTTGGGCCCATGCACCCGGGACTGGCACCCGTACTATATCCTACACTCGTAATCTGTAGTTTGATCCCAGCAATCAGTGAACGATTTGCGTCCTTCCTATATTTTCCTTTTATTGGTTAATTTAGATCAGCTGACTTATCTTCAGCACGAAGCTTCTCGAAAAGTCCATACATAGTATAGAAAAGCAGTACGCTTGGCGCGAAAACTTGTGGTCGATTTATTACCTCAAACACTGGTACCTCGATCATAAAATTTAAGTAAAAATTTTGAAAGAGCCTGAAAAGAGGTTTTTAAATTAAGAAGTAATCATTAAAAGGTGGACCTTCATTCATTCTCCTGTAGTCCAATACTCTTTATAATTGTGGTACTAGCAGACAGAAATATTCACATTAAGTATTATAAGTAGGCGTATTTCTCATCCGATTTCGCCTATTTTAAATATCAAACTTATTTATAATAAAAGAGTATATTAGTGCCTCATTTCATGACAATACCTCTGTCTCTCGCGTAATTAGATTTTCTTCATAATTGTAGTTTTAGTGGGTGGCCATCTCAACTATTTGCAATACGATATAGCATACGTATACACACATTAGCTTTCAACAGTAGGCTCAGATTCGATTTTGCCCATCAGTTTATGATAATAGAAAATACTTGTGCTAAATTTCGTTCTCCTGCAACCGTTATATTAATAGACAGGCAGCCCGTTTGAGACAGATAGACACAGGGACGGATGTGACTAAAGCCATTCAGGTGATGAGTCCTACTGATTCAGGAAGTGATTCTGAGCCAGATTATATATATATATATATATATATATATATATATATATATATATATATATATATATATATATATATATATATATATATATATATATATATATATATATATATATATATATATATATATATATATATATATATATATATATATATATATATATATATATATATATATATATATATATATATATATATATATATATATATATATATATATATATATATATATATATATATATATATATATATATATATATATATATATATATATATATATATATATATATATATATATATATATATATATATATATATATATATATATATATATATATATATATATATATATATATATATATATATATATATATATATATATATATATATATATATATATATATATATATATATATATATATATATATATATATATATATATATATATATATATATATATATATATATATATATATATATATATATATATATATATATATATATATATATATATATATATATATATATATATATATATATATATATATATATATATATATATATATATATATATATATATATATATATATATATATATATATATATATATATATATATATATATATATATATATATATATATATATATATATATATATATATATATATATACATTTCCATACCTCCTACGCCATTTTAATGCACTAAAGTACGGAAGAACGAATTTAATATATCCTTAACTCTTTGGGTGTAGGGCATAAATAACAAATTATTTAATCGACATTTATTCCAGCGTTCATATTATCCATTGGCTGCGCCGCTGAGAATATTAGTTGTGACGCTTGAGCAATACTTTTTAGCTGAAAAGTGAAATACGCAAACGCCTAGAGAATAATCATGACCAACAAGAGAAACACGTTCAAAAGCGCAATATATACAGGTCTGTAATACTATATTACCTCCTATGTCTGTGAATATGCGTATTAGTGTGCACATGTGTGCACATGAATATTTTGTAAAGCTAATGTACCGATTTATGTTTCCTTTCCAATAATATAAATACTTTTGCTCTGCGCTTATAGGAATTTCAAATAAATAACTGATAAATGGAAGCGGAGTTGATGTCGGAAATTAATAAGTCACTCATCTTTCCCTTTAATTAAATATTCCCTTTCATCTTTACCATGATATCCATTTGTAAATTAAATGGCGTAAGCCGTAAGTGTTGTCAGAATTAATAATCATCCGTTAGTGAATTGTATTGGTTAGTGTTGGATATACAGAAATCATTGATGACGATTGTGTTGATGGGTATTTAGATTTAAGGACTTTTATAGCCTCAGCTTTTATAACCTAAAACTTCCACAACTGTCAAAGCTAAATCACAACTTTTAAATTTTTGGACATTTCTGCTAGAATGGCTTTGAATGAATTGATTAAATGGCATTGATATAAGTAATTTTGAAGCCAATGGAGCAAATTCCGTTTGTAACATTTAATGCAATTTTAATATAATTTTACTGTGACCTTAATGTATCATGTATAATCATGTATAATACGAATACAATTTAAATGAAGTTTTTAGGTAATTTCAATGTAATTTTTTTGTAATTTTAGTGTACATTTATTGTGAACTTCATGAAACGCTAACTCAATCCAGTGTAATAATTTTATGTAGTTTCAATTATATTATAATTTTAATGTAATACAATTGTAAATTAATTTCAAGTAAATTCTAAGTAATTCTGTTTTTAAAACCTGCTTTAAGGTCTAGGACAGACCTTAATAATGGCTGAGGATTACATTTTAAAATTTTAAAGGCGACAAAAGTTTTTTAAAACGTTTGTGGTAAAGAAAAGCTTACAGAAGAACGTTAGTTGCAACTAAACTGAAAAATTGATATCACTTCTTAAATATACGTTAGTTTTTCTGAAGAATTAGAGAACGCTAAATGTCTTTTAGTTTGATTCTTTTGAACCTTAACAAATCTACTGCCCCATTAGTACATTTGTGCTGTCCCAAATGCGAATAATCATTCGAACGTGACAAAGACAACTTTTTGTCCATTCGTTCTCTTAACACGCAATCGTTAAATTTCCCAAAAATTTGCATTGAGCAAACTATTTCTTTATTTTCCTTTTTTTAACTCATAATTTGGCGTGCATAATATTCCGCTGCTGATGGATTTCCTCCTTTTTGGATCTTTTTGAAGAAGAGAAACACCCAGAAAAGCGGCAACAATTGTACCATCAGCTGGAGAAGCAGAAGTTGTTAGAAAAACAGCACGCATTTTCTACGGTAGTATGGTTTTACTTTTGTAATTGAAAAAGTTTTGGATTTTTAGGTGGAAAGGGGTTTGCTGATAACGAAAAGTGCGGTAGGTAGCAAATTCCAATGTGATTTCATTATATAATTTGATTATAATAACAGATTTCTTCTACGTGATAACTGAATTCTGGTAAAATTATTAACGAACCAAAAGCTAACAATGTTCAAGAACTCAAAATTCAGAAGAAAATTACAGTCTTTCAGCCATAACAATAGTGGAATACGTACCGGTTATTTTAGAAGCGCTTGCTACTTGAATACCCACATGTCATATCTCTGTAGCCGAGCCAACAACAGAGACGTCTAATGTGCAGACAGAGTTATTTTTATTGACATCATTTATATAAATTGCCCTTTTATCGAATTGTTAACATTAAGCTGTCAAGATCATTTGCAGTATTAACAATACTTTTAACAAAAAATGTTTGAAATTTCTGCCAGAATACCGAAAATTGGTTAATTTATTAACAATCGAATTTCAAATTCGAAGTGTGTATGAAATTTTAACTGTAGTAGTGCTACAATCTGATAATATAAAATGCCAAAATACCTGTTTAATTTCATAAAGCTTTAAGATTAAAGTTATCGACTACTTTCTCTTCCTAATATGTCCTACGAAATAATATGTCCTACGATGCAATATGTCCTACGACATAATATGTCCTACGATGCAATATGTCCTGCGACATAATTTTACGCTCATGAATTCTACAAATTTCAGTAATAAGTTACGTATTTCCGAAATAAAAACATCTAATTATTAAAAAAATTGTGGATATATGTGACTTACTTTGAGCCCCAAATAATTAAAATTTACAAGATTTTTGTGATTCAAACGTTTAACCTCACATTAATCGTAAAAAAACTTCATACATTGCTTAGTTAGAAACCTTAGCAAAGTTTCTCTTTTCTTTCTGACCCCACCAAGCAAAGCTTTCTACATGTCTGAAGGAATAGTCTATTACAGATGCCGCTTGGTGCTTAACGTGAGTACCTGCCAAGTATGGCTTAATCTCACGGTGGGCCTACCCACACTCGGGATTACTAGGTAGACTTTGTGAATACCTTATATACTGGCAATCATCAGCCACGGCATCAACTTAGCCCTATTGCGCCATTTGTGTACCTATGGAAGCCTGGGACGTGCAGGACATTCCTCGCAGGTTGACGATCGAGGCCTATCTAAAACCTCTTTAATGCCGGTGTGCTACTCACCGGCATTCTGAGTTGTCGGAGGCTGCCTCCTCACGCAACTCCACGCGGAGACTCTATGGTCTCTCCCCGCGTAATTTTGGGTAGTACCACAGCCACCACGAAGCTCCCACAAGGGGGCCTACCCACTGGTGTGCTGTGTACGTGGGCATTTATATTAGCGGGGTCCGATTAAGACCCAAAATGAGCTGCACACCACCCGTGGCACCATTTTTACACCTTTGGTAAGGTGGCGGAACTAGCCTGCATAGTTCCTGGCAAGTGAACTACGTGCAAGCACGACTAGTCACTGCCATTTTGTCGCCTTTCATCCACGACGGGCCTGGCACCCAAGGAATAGTCTATTACAAATAGATATTTATAACTTTTGAATTATTTTAATAAAAAATGTTCCCACATTTAGGGAGACATTAAATTCCTGCATCTTTTTCTTCGCGAGTTTTATACAACTCAATAATATTGCCGATCATATTTTCGGAATTTATGTTAAAAAATACAATCGAAATAATTGATGCTTATACGCCGTGGTGTGACGAAGTAAAACACGGACGAATATCTTGTAATAAAGTGATGCACAAATTATAACATTTCACACTCTTCACTCTTCATGTAATAACATTGCGAATAAACTGATTCTGATTCAGAGCCACAGGGATTCAGAGCCACAGAGTATATAGTACGAATTGAAAAGTAAGTAAGAAAAAGGTTATACATGTAAATTAACAATAAAAACAGGAACAACAAGTCAACAGATGGCCATAAGAACATCGACTGAACATTGTTTCTCTGATCTATAGCATGTGTCTTTCCCCAGCCAAAGAATCAAGTCGGTATCCCGCCAAATTTTTTTGGTTTTTATTCTACCCTTCTTCTCTCCTTTACCTCTTCCTGTTAACAACCCTTTCTCGTCCTCTGCACACGAATTCTGTTTTGCATTAATACTCACGAGGTGGACCACATGTAGAAAAAACTATTACAGCGCAGTAATGGGTGTAGAAAGAGAGGTGTGTTGACTATCGGCACCTTTGCAATAGGGCAATCGAAAATATACACCTCTCTCTGAAATATACAAAGATTTTTATGTCTGCAGCAGTAGCAGCACACAAAAGCATCAGCACAGTAGCAGCGGAAAGAAATGGCGTAAAATGACAGTAAAAGTGTTAATAAACAGATACGGAAAGTACAAATGCTTCGGAATGGATACAAATCAGACGAGTCGATGTGCAAAAAATAACAAAAATTAGGTAAGAATCATAGGAAATATATGAATCTGTAAAAAATTGAAAGAACATGGAAAAGCTTTAAACAAAAAAAAAAAAAAATGTGAAAAAGTAAATGAAATGGAAATATTAAAGTGGAAAATGGAATAGGCATTGGATATAGAGATTAATATTGAAAACAACCGTTGGCGTATAAACTAAGGATTTGCATAAATGCATCGACACCGGTGGAGCGCATGATGAATAATGGTTGAATGAATTCAACTAAATAACACCTGGTAAATAATATCAGCATTAATAGCAACAACAACTGTCATATATAGTACATTAAAGCAGCAGCGATATATAATGTATTAAAAGTCAAGTTCTGCATAAAATATATTTATTGAAAAATTATAGCTAACCGAATGGAAGATCCAATCAACAAACAGTTTGGTTTACCTCAAAGAACATAAAATATTGTATTTTTATATAAAACAACAAAAGTAGCCGCGGCTAAAGAAGCAGCAGAAACATCGTAAGCAACAAGAACAATAAGTCAACTACGTATGATGTTTTAACTACGTATCTTGTTTACGACTGTTTATAAAACATTCCAAAAAAGATTCGGTTCTTCTAAATATATAACATTTGCTACGGAAATCGATCTTTATTTCTGGAAAGTGAGAACTAGGGGAACTTTAAAAAAATACTTGAGGCGTAACGGATTTATAAACATCACTACATGGCAATACTTGTAAATATAAGTATAATAAAATCTTACAAATAATTGACGTGATATATTATTTTTTGAGGAATATTATAATCTTACGATCATTCCTCTGCACCTTATATTCGCAGTACGGTCGACATAGAGAGAAAGAAGTAATGAATAAGTAACTAAATGGCGAAACGGTCATTTTTTTCCTGCAAAAATTTTAAATAATTTTAATGAGCAGAAGGCATACTATTTATCAAAGGATTAATTAGAAAATATTAATTCTTTTATCCAGCTTAACTTAATTCTTTTAATCCAAGTTAATAAAATTGAGGAAGGGTGATAAAGGATGAGAGAAAATATGACTGGGAAATAAAATTGTGTTTCCGTTTTGTTTTCGACTCAAAATAAAACGTAATGGGGAAAGAATACTAACCTCTATTAGTTTCAGTAGTGGCAATGAATAATACAGCAAACAATACACCCTGCAATAATTTCACATACGTCACATGACTGAGAAATAATTTATGAAAAATCGATATGGTGTGAACGAAACTACGATTTTCTTAATGGTAGATTTCTAGCATGATACCACGTAGGGTTTAGTTCCACTGTGGTTCATCCCACATGGGATTCGACAACCAACGACTGGAACATAAGCGCCTTGAAAACAGCAACTTCATCCACTTGCAGATAAATAGAGCTAAAGATCTATCTGGCATCCCATGAATTCAGGAAATACTAAAAGAAGGAAAAGGGACATACGTTCAGAGGGAGAACTCGTCGGAGATATAATAATATAGGAAACTGCCCTATGAATGAAATTAATAAATTTAACAACAACGCTGATTATTTGCAAAATACGTCGCTGCTAAATAGCTGATGGTAAATATATTCTACTCCATCGTCGTTATAAATAATTTTGTTCGGCTTCTATCAGATCTTGAATTCGGAAAAGACTTTACCGATATCTAATTATGAATATTAATTGCGTGCAGGTAAAGTTGTTACGAAATTTTGGAGCCGAGGTGTGAACCAACCCAGCCCAACGTTCGTTCAGAAATTTTTATTTCGAACCCCGCACACTTTCTTCATTTAAACAGCTACGGCAAATATTTGTTATCACAACCACATGTTATGACGCTCAGACTGCCTTAAAAGGTAAAAAAGGCGCTTGGTGCTTGGTGGTCCTGAGCAGTTGTATTAATTATCTTCAAATAAACTTGGTTATTATGTTTGTTGAAATATACTTCACAGTGTTATATCATTGCAATGTACTGAAAATATGAACGCAGGGAAAGAACCCACGTGCCGACCACGAATACTTACATGCGGTGTCGGGTGTAAAAACCTACAAGCCAACGATGGTGAAGGGCAAACCTCCACACGACAATGATGGTTGCAGAGTAAGAAGCCATTTGCCGACGATGGTCGAAATCCACGGGCGAATGGCGAACACTTAGTTGCGATTTCTGAGTCAACCTTCATGTTGTACGTTGGCTCTGAGTGGACTGCCTCCGGCGATTCTTTCCAAGAGACTCTCTTGATTGTTCAAATGAACGCCTTTTTATTTTCTACAGCTCAATAGGACCCTCTCGTTCTCGTTCTTACAAAAGTATTTTAATAATAATACTTTTATTTTAATAATTGGTCTGACCAGTTTCTCTATTTCACGTTATTTACACAGCTTAACTGGAAAATATTTCGACGCGACTGTACCCTTGATAATGATACTACTTACGCTAATAGAAAATCATTAAATTTAATGTAAATATTCAGCCAGCTTATACACGCTCTTAGTAGAACAGACAACTGTTCAATATATGTACGACGAAATTTTGAATGCTAATTTCGTCGTTCCAAAGTGAACAGTCGAGAAATTCATATTGTTTTACGATTGGATCATATTTTTGCAATACGCCCGCGGGGTAGTGTATATTCACTTAATTGGTTTTCGTGTGACGCGTTAAAGGAACCCACCGTGCCTGGTTAGAAAAGTATCCGTATTTGTGCTCAAATTCACATCATGAGCCGTTTTACCTATGTCCACCCACCCAGCCTTCCGTCCACCCACCCAGTCCTCTGTCCACCTGTCTATCTGCGCACCTGTGCATCTGTCAGTCTATGTGGCTGTCTGCGATAATCATGATTACATGATTGTGATTGATATGATGCTCTTGAAGTAAAATTCAAGTCTTATTTTTCAGAGTCTGTCGAAATTTCAAAGATTAAATTGTACGGCTAGGATGGCTGGTTATTATACTACAACATATATGGAATCTATTGAGAAATGCTGCCCCGAAGATGAGTTAGTAGATCTAAACTATCCATTAATGCGGAAATATAATAAGGGTGGAACATGAACCTATTACGGGTTCTAACTATTATTATTATTATATTACGGGTGTGGGGTATATAAGCATGCGACAGGAAGACGTTAGCGTTCTTTCTTTTATTCTATTATATTCTTCACTACAAATGTCATGTTTAGTGACTACCATTTGAAGCAGAATATGCCACAGACTTCTTTTTACGACAGATTTATGTTTACTAACAATGAGCTCAGGACTCTAACTGTGGACAGTAAAAATAATATGAACAGCAAGTACAGCAAGGACAAATACAAAACAAAAGGGGTAGAAAAAACAAAAACGGAAAAAATAGAGGAGTAACTGATGAAGCTTTCTGTAGGTATTCCTTGATTTATTCGTATAACGCAAGTTGCCTGTAAAGAACCATCGTACGCATCTCCAACAATATCAACAGCTATACCAACATCTAGGCAAACACCTCCACTTCTAATAAAAACATCCAAACCAACAACAAGCGCAACAAAAAGAACTACGCCAAGAAATCTTCTACGAAGAACAACAACATCACCAAAATTAACATTAAGAGCAAAATTGTTGCCGTAACCAAATGAATGAGAAAGAAACAATAGAATTAATGGGTGACACCCGTGGGGGAAAGGACTATGCTTTAATAAAAGACTTAAAAGAGAAGAGATCAAAGGGACAATATTTGTTAGATTTTAAAAAATGCAAAATAATCCAACGTGCCTTCCCGCGAATCAAACAAAATACAATACCTTGAAAACTGAGGCTTCAGCAGAGGGAGCCACACAGAAACCTTAAATGGCAAAATGTTTTAGCGGCATATATTTTCTGAAAATCCTAACAGTCCAGTGAATCAAGCAAAATATAACTAAAATCGTTAAGTTCAAAAATTTTTTATAAAAGTTTGAACATACGTAAGATTGGTACATGAGTCTTCAAAAGGAGCCATACAAAATCTTCAAATCGCAGGTGTCTTTAACAAAAACCAAACCAAAAGCAAAAAGCAATAACCAAAGCAAAATACAACGTGTCAAAATCTGTGCTTTGGGAATTTTTTATAAACGTTTGAATATACGTAAAACTGATACTTGAGGCTTCAGCAGAGGAAGTAAAAAATCGCAAAAAGTTTTAAAGGGATATATTTTCTCAATAGTCTGTATAATTAGCTGAATGTTTCTCATTTACAATACTATAAACATAGTATATCCAACGCACTCATTAGATAAGATTCAAGTATCGAGAATAGGCAAAATTCTATCGACAAATGTAACATCCAGGAGCAAGACCATTCACTTCTGATATCTTCGCTGCTTGTTAAACCAGATTTGTTTTTCTTCCATTCTTAGTTCAGTTTTGTTTTATTATTAATACGTCATATTTCTGTTTATTCTCAAATTTATTCAAATTATTACTCTTATTTTCCTTCCTGATCTATTTACTTTGTCGTAAGAAAAAGGCTCAATAAATTTCCAATTTCAATTTTAATTTCAATGTCAATTACATTGACAAGTTAGTGCTCACATTACAAAAGTGAAACCTTTTTGATTTTAAATTCTTTATGAATTTTTATATAATATTATATTTTACAAACTTAAATTATATTGAATTTTGTAATAATATGTAAAAAACAACATTTATTAGTTATTTAGTTATTAGTTATTTAGTTCGCACGATATATATATATATATATATATATATATATATATATATATATATATATATATATATATATATATATATATATATATATATATATATATATATATATATATATATATATATATATATATATATATATATATATATATATATATATATATATATATATATATATATATATATATATATATATATATATATATATATATATATATATATATATATATATATATATATATATATATATATATATATATATATATATATATATATATATATATATATATATATATATATATATATATATATATATATATATATATATATATATATATATATATATATATATATATATATATATATATATATATATATATATATATATATATATATATATATATATATATATATATATATATATATATATATATATATATATATATATATATATATATATATATATATATATATATATATATATATATATATATATATATATATATATATATATATATATATATATATATATATATATATATATATATATATATATATATATATATATATATATATATATATATATATATATATATATATATATATATATATATATATATATATATATATATATATATATATATATATATATATATATATATATATATATATATATATATATATATATATATATATATATATATATATATATATATATATATATATATATATATATATATATATATATATATATATATATATATATATATATATATATATATATATATATATATATATATATATATATATATATATATATATATATATATATATATATATATATATATATATATATATATATATATATATATATATATATATATATATATATATATATATATATATATATATATATATATATATATATATATATATATATATATATATATATATATATATATATATATATATATATATATATATATATATATATATATATATATATATATATATATATATATATATATATATATATATATATATATATATATATATATATATATATATATATATATATATATATATATATATATATATATATATATATATATATATATATATATATATATATATATATATATATATATATATATATATATATATATATATATATATATATATATATATATATATATATATATATATATATATATATATATATATATATATATATATATATATATATATATATATATATATATATATATATATATATATATATATATATATATATATATATATATATATATATATATATATATATATATATATATATATATATATATATATATATATATATATATATATATATATATATATATATATATATATATATATATATATATATATATATATATATATATATATATATATATATATATATATATATATATATATATATATATATATATATATATATATATAATATATATATATATATATATATATATATATATATATATATATATATATATATATATATTATATATATATAATATATATATATATATATATATATATATATATATTATATACTATATATATATATATATATATATATATATATATATATATTATATATAATATATATATATATATATATATATATATATATATATATATATATATATATATATATATATATATATATATATATATATATATATATATATATATATATATATATATATATATATATATATATATATATATATATATATATATATATATATATATATATATATATATATATATATATATATATATATATATATATATATATATATATATATATATATATATATATATATATATATATATATATATATATATATACAAAGCATAAGTAAGTAATCTAAGCTAGAGTGCATAAAACTGTTGAATACAGTGCATGAGATTTATCGGAATCATTCAATTAATAGACCTCTTGAAATGTTGGGATGTAGATATGGGTTTCAACCAAGAAGCACATCTTAAATCTGCGCAAATTATGTCTGATTTAGAAAACTAATACAAGCTAGTTAAACTTGTAAAAGACAAGCTAGTTAAACTGAATTACGTATTTTTACACAGTCCGTCTGACCAAAGCATACTTTTGAGCTAATATTTATAGTATTGTAAATTTGAAAATATAATTACATAAATTTCGTCGTAAAGTTTGTACTTTTGCCTGAAATCAAGCAATGAGGAGTTATATTATATAAACAATGTAACATTAGAATATAGTTTATGGTATAAGAATTATCAACGGTTTAAATTTAGAAACCATTTATAAAAAATTCTCAATTTTAAGGGGTTATATTTTATTTGTTTCACGGGACTTTAAGAAACCATATTGCTTCCTTCTTCTACGACTGAGTTGCAAACAACTGATGCATTAAAAGTGTACGAGACTGCTTTTAGGGACATTTTCGTATATCTTCTTAATAAATAATTATTAGGTTTTTATAAGAAATCAATTTAGTCCCAAAAAGCATGCAGCGAAACTTTTTGCGTAAAAATAAGGACTTTTTTGAATTCGCCCTATGTCAGCCTCACATCACTATTCCCGAAAGAGGATTTATTTGTGTGTGTATATTACGCTTCCCTCAAATAGTTGTTGTTTGTATATTTCCGTACTTTCTGGTATGTTTATACTCCGTCCCTTGACAGTATATGCATGTTTCACTGTCGAAAAATTCGCGTCTGGTGTCGCACTGAGACATTTCGTATTTTTTTGTAGTCTCTGTTGTTCGAGGAATCTAGTTTTTATCTTGGTTTTCATCATTATTTTTGTATAAGAAATGATAACAGCGAAGAAGAGGCTTTGGAATATCTCAACGAACAACATAAAAACATAAAAATTTGCGATAGAAACAGAGGGCGAAGGAAAAATGAATTTTCTGTGCATGTCAATAAAAACTAACAAGAACACCCGTCAACTTGAGTACGAAATATACAAAAAACCTATAGCCACACGTGAAATAATACATAACGCAGCCAATCACCCTTAGCAACATAAAAATGCCGCAACTAGACAGTTTGTATATAGACTACAGCGAGCGTCTCTAACGGCGGAGAGAGAACGGAACGCAATATACACTATTGGTGAAAACAACGGATACAGGACGCACCTTGTAGACAGTATCAGGAAAAACTTTATTATAGCCAAAAATACACAGCAAAGAAAATAAAATAAAAACCCGGACAACGCTAACATACACTTCACAGTCGACAAAGTAAATAGCTAGCATTTTCAGAAATTGCAACGGTAGCTTGGCGTTCGAACCAAAAAATAACTTGGCTTGAATATTACAGAGCGATACAATGAGGTTGATCCACTTGATAAATAAGGTACAAAGTAACTTGCGCATGACACTAGAAACTAGAAAAAACTAGATCCCGGGAATTCATAACAAGAAAATATGAAAGCAACTCGTAACATCGGAATCGAATTTCACAAAGTGTTTTGACAACGAAGGGTTACCCGACGCCTATTAGAAAATTGCAAAATGTACAGCAGAAAGGAAGCTGTCTAAACATATTAGAAGATACGGAAATATACACACAGAAAGCATTTGACAGACGCATAATAAATGTACCAACAAACACTTCTTCTTCCTTGGACATAACATTTGATTCATAAAGCTCATGGAAGGCTCACAAACGCGGGAACGAAGGACCGAACTAAAAATGTGCTAAAACAAAAAATTAACGACGGCAGAGGAAATAAAATAAAGAAGAACGGGTAATTAAAAGCCAAAAGCTAAAGAGACTAGAAACAAATAACAAATAACCAATTAGGAAAAGCCAACATTCTGCTACCGGGTAATCAAAAAATGAATAAGAATAGGTGAAGAGATACGAACCAACCGGGTCGTACCTGTTCGCCCACGACAAAATTTTAAGAAAATAATAGACGCGAATAAGTACGAAATGACCTCAACGCGAAATGCCATTGAAGATACCACGTTTCTGAAACCGGTTTGTCTTCAAACTAAATCTGATTAGATATGACATTAATTCGTTCCAGCACTCATCATTATCCGACGCTGTCACAAAGCGAAAAGAATATCAAAATATCATGATTAGCTTTTTAATAATAATAAAAATTTTTACAGTTTATCTAAGCAGATAAAAAACCGAAAATATTTTTTTAATTAGAAAAAAACATCTTCTAGTTGCCAGGGTGCAGCTATATGGAATTATCAGCTCTCTACACTTTTTCCAGTCCCAGAAATAATAGATCAAAAACATAAGTTATAAAAATAATAGAAAAAGTTATCACATAAGAGGATGTATGGGATATTCAATTTTTGTTGTTTTTTTCAATTCGACGTCTTGCTTTAATTCTCAAACAATACAAATATTTGCTGATACCATCGCGAATAAGTCAACAAACATGGGTTCTTATAGTCGACAACAAAAAAGAATCAAAAGCACCAACAGATACAACCGAAATTACAATACGTCATCTGGACACTACGACTAAAAACAACAAAAATAACAACGAACTCATTTTTTACACACAGTTCGGCATTTTTGACGTCAGTGCATACGAGCGTCCATAATGCGGCACGCAGGCGCACACACGAACTTATATCTATGCCCACGCAGGGAGAAAAAATTGCTTCTAATTTCAATAAAAGAAAGTTCGAAATGAAATGCGTTCCACTTTAAAAAATATTAATACTAATAGACTCGCGCTAAATAATGTGTTGATAGTACTTAATCGGAATTCAAGCTTACCTCCAAATTTCAAACGATGAATTGGCAATTAAAATTTTTCTATTAGAAATATTTCCCTTGGATGAGAAAAATATTTAGATGTAGAGAAGCAAAGGAGTGCATCTTTTCCTCTTTATTTAAGTATACGGAGTTTTTTAACCCGATATAATTTAATACAATTGTTTTACTCACTCGAAAGACACATAAAAATTATTTCGAGTATACCGCCACCGCGGCTGTTCGTGTCGTTGTGCATTGTGGACATCCAATTTTGAATCACTTATTCGAGTATTACTGGCCGCATGTCACAAATAACACGTATAATGTTGACCTTCACGGCATGAATAGTTGCTGGTTTGCCAACCTAAAGGAGTAACTTTACGTGACTTCACTGTAGATAATCGAAAGGTGTTAAATGGCACGACCTTGAAGACCAATTGACTGGTTCATTTCTCGAAATCAACTTATCGCCAAATTTGGTTTCAATAAGTCGATAATAACCCTATCCGGTTGAAACTATCATGTTGGAGCTCCGGCCTCATTTTGGAAGAAGTAAGGTGCAATGCTAAATTTTTTGGCGGTAATTTTGCTTACTAACAAATCCGTTAAACAAAAAATTAGCCCCATCGTTGAACGACGGATTTTCAAAGTAAATTTCGATAATTTGGTAGCGTTCAAGCTTGAGTATATTCATAACGATTTGCCAGATTATACTGAAGAAGGAGTAGAAAAGGCTTCCACTGGAGAGAGTAGAAATGTTTTTTGTTTCTACCAGTTTATTGCCTTTAAACCGCTAATCTTAAATTTTATGAGAGCGTAATGTTCTTAGCATGTGAAGCATATGAAACTTAGAATACCTCCTAAGGCTTAGTGACCTCTAAAACCTTAAATAGCTTAAAAATATTTAATGGCTGAATGCTTTTGGAATAAAATTGTTTTGAGAATGCAATTAGCACACGAATCTTAGTTCACTAAAAGTAAGGTTTGTTTCCAAATTGGACTAATCTTGCAGAAAGTAATTTGAATCAACACTGTTTTCCGATGTATTTTATCCTATTCTTAATTTGGCTTTCATTTTTACGTGTTATCTAAACCATATGTAAATTAAGTCCGAAGCAGCTAATAGACACTCATGTTCGAAAAGTATTTCTATCGATTTTAAATTGTTTGATTTGCAAAATTAAACGACTCATCTCAGAACACATGAACAAGTCAAATAAATGCCGAAATTAAATGAAGTTGGCCCATTTCATTAAGTGCAGTTTCAAGTTACCAAACATTGTTTTAAAGATGAACAAGAAGTAAAGGCAGGTGGAATAGCCGCAGAATGCGACAAATGTAATGACGAACACGACAAATAAGGCGATAGTGACCTCAAGCGGATTCGATTGTGTGGCGACAACCAGGTGTTCAGAGTTCAGCAATTGTGCTTCTGTATCCCTTAGAATACGGCTTAGAATATTACTGAGCATTTCTTGTCTGTGGATGTACAAATTTCTTTCCTTAAAGGACAATCTATCCGCTTTGGACGTATTGCTATAGAATAATTTATTTCTATTTGAAATACAAATATCTAACGGATTGGTACTACTTGTTTATTGGTTCATTCCTTCTTAATTTATTCTCAATTGAATGAAACAGAATAGGTCAATACACCGTACACCTTCTTTTAAAATCTGGGATATCATTCCAACCTATTCATGCAATAGTAGAAGCAGATAAGAAATCTCCCGCGTTATTAGTCTCAGCGATATATCAAAATTCAAGAGAAAGAGAGAAAGAGAGTAATTTTTTTGCGAAATATCAAGTCTGATTTCAATTACAGGAAAAAAAGAAGAAAATTTCACACTTCATTCAATGCCGCTGGCAAAGGTAGCAGCGAAATTTTAATGTTTTTTGAAATACCCTACCCTAGTTACATACTGCCTAGTTACATACCCTAGTTACATACCTAGACATACTGCTGATACCAAAATTGCGGGAGAATTCTTATCTGTTTTTAACATAAATGTGGCGAAATGTGTATTCATTTTACGGAATATGAAAAAGTGCCAGTAATTGCACCACATTTCTTACGTTATGAGTTATGATATAATATTAAAATTTATGTGCTTAAACTTTTTTATGGTTAGAACAAATCTGAAACAATTTGAGATCCTATGATTTAAAAAAATATGTAATTTGGGCCTCAAAACTGGAACCACGTTGCTAAGAAGAAATGAAAAAGGAAATTTTTAAATATTTTTTATTACTTATATGTTATTTAGGTTTTTAAGTAACTTTAAAGTTGGCACCCGAACCGATCAGTTAATACAGCCAGCGCTATATCGATTATTACACATATATCCACGACCAGTGAAAATCAGTTTTAAATCCGGTGAATATTACAGATTGAGGAGCACTCGATCTGAAAAATTAGCAGCACAAAGAGCTAATGGAAAAAAATTAACATTAAACTACCGCATGGGGCCCCAATAGATTACTGAAAACATTTTGTTTTATCTCCCTTTTATTCCCCGTGTGTGGGCGGCACGAGTAAAGCTTTATGAAAAAATTAATTAAATCACTGTTAAGGAAAAAGTAAAAAATCTAATAGCTAAGAAGATTGTATACGGGTGACACCCTGATAGCGGTGTCATAAATTCAGTTTGCATATATCATGTGATAGTGTTGGGTACACACGTGCGTATGAGTAATAATACAATTGCGACAGTATCAATAAAATATATGCGCGCGCTAAATTACAAGTCATTATGGTAATTTAATTTTTCTCATGTGACTTGAATTTTAATAGGTTTGCTGAAATTGATTGAGAAGAGCAATTTTATTGTCCACTCCGACGCATCTGCCGAGCATGCTGAGAAAATTCACGAGAGCCTCGAGTTTTAGCGCAATAACCATAACCTCACTTACGTGTTTCATACGTTCTCACCCCAACGTTTTTTATTTCACATTTGTTAAAATGAATATATATAAATATCTAGAACCCATTTAGCAGAAATATAATCGAAGCCTATGCATGCATGCTCACGAGCGTACTAGTCCACTTGGTGAATAAAGACAAATGAATTCAATACAACCAACCCCAACCAACTCAAGTTGCCCCACAGTCTATTTCGTGTTCTCTCATACACATATTCATATTTATACATATGTTATAATTCTAAGTTCAATATTCAACTTTCTATAATCACGAACGACAAATTTCTGAAATGGTGAAATCCCAAATTAATACTTAATATCTAGCGAAAAAATTTTGTAATACAAGAATACAATACAAAAAGTGTACAATAATATTTCTGGTAGTGAAGACTAGGTCTAATGAAAGTTGCAATTCTTGGCGCGCCAAAAAAACACCAAGTGCAAACAGGGGGTTTAACAGTATACTGTTAGAAGTGGAGCCAGCGTTGTGTTCACTGAGAATTTAATGAATACTGCTTCAGCCAGCTGGAATTTTATGTTTGTATTTTATTTAAATTTAAATATGCATGAATTTCGTGGTTTTTTCGGTATTTTGTCATTTCGGAATTTATTCCTTTTGGTTTTTTCGTTTCGTGGTTTTTTCGTTCGGGATTTTGTAGTTTGGGATATTGTCGTTCGGGATGGTGTCATTTGGGACTTTGTTGTCGGGGAATATGAAAACGAACTATAAAAATTCTGATGACGTTGAGATCATTTCAAAAGTTCTAAAATGCTAATAAATTGGAAATTGTCTAAACCCTTCATATCGTTTTGTAAACAGACGAGTTCGTAGGAAAATTCATATGGGTTTTAAATATTATAGTTGATATATATGCTGAGTATTTAATATCCCATTGCAAATAAAGTAACTGAAATTAGGCTAAAATAATATGCTTACGCTTTATCGAATAGTTTTCAGAGTTTCAGAGTTCAGAATTTTTTTATGACTTTCACAATAAAAGTCATCATGACTATAAGGTTATTCGACTCTTATTTTAAAAGCAGAGGTCGAAACTTTTATGACTTTTATAATAAAAGTCACAAAATAAGAGTTATTCAATGACTTTTATTTAAAACGTTTTTCGATAAGAGTTATTGAAGACTTTTTCGTAATAAAAGTCTTTTGTTGATGAAGTAGATGGCGGTTAATACGAACTAACATTGAGCTACGATATGATGAAAAGAATGGATCTTAGTTGGCGGTTGGAAGATGCAAATATATAGAAAATTTTAAGAAACAGATTTTTGACATATTGGGAGGTGGGCGGGGGCCACTCAATAGGGGCGTCAATTGCGCCAATCGGTAGTAAACGTCGCGAAACGGATATAAAACTATGTGAAACGACCCCAAAAGGGCGTAATGGGCGGTTTTTGACAAAAAAGTATATTTCGCCAATCAGTACCAAATATCATGAAACGGACATCGGATTTGAGACATGAAACGGATATGGGCCACCGTGGTACTTCCTCAAATACCTAATTTTGCTTTCAAAATCTATGATCGCATCTGAAGTAGTTTTGCAACAGGTCAAACCGTTGCAGCAATGGTCTGCAGCAGCAAGCAATTTTTTCATGGACTATTTCAATAATTTCATCGCACTTCCAAAATTAATGCCCGCAATTAGCTCGTATGAATAAGTATAAGTGAATAAGCTCGTAAGAACGGGCAGAATAGACGGGCAAACGTGTACGCACGTAAAAATGAAGTGGTCCTTGTTGAAATGTATAGGATCTCATAAGTGTTGAAAAAAATGCATGCAGAGAAATCCTCATGCTGAATATAATAATTTCATACAACAAAGGTGAATAAAGATCCTTAGCACTGGCGTAAGTATTCTTCCAAGAAACCATACTTCCAATCACCAATAAACAAATCGGCTCATATACATAATAGACTGCATACCATATTAATGAGCATCCAAAGAAATAACAGAAAAAAGATAGACTGAAAGAAAAAAAAGAATAAGTTCAGAAAAAAGGAGGGACGATCGTTTGAGCATTCATAAGAAAAATACTCAATACTTGGGTCTTGAAAAACGCCCCTAAGGTCCCCTGCGTCCCCTGTGAGCCCACCTTATTCCTTGTGCCAAACCCATTTAATGACATTTTCTATCGATTGGTGTAAAGTTATTGTTTGGTTAAAACGCCCCTTCCGCCCCTTTTGGGGAGTACACGCACCATATCACCATGTCTTAAATCCGTTTCATAACATTTGCTACCGATTGGCGCAAAGTTATTTTTTCGTAAGAAACACCCTTTTAGCGGTATTGTGTGGCCCCCGCCCATTTCCCATTATGTCAAAAAGATGTTTCTTAATATTTTCTATATGTTTGCATCTTCCAACCACCAACTAAGATCAATTATTTTCATCATATCGTAGCGCAATGTTAGTTTGTATTGACCGCCATCTACTTCATCAGCATAAGACATTTATTACGAAAAAATCTTCAATAATTATTATTGAAAAACTTTTAAAATAAAAGTAAAGATAAACTTTTAACTTTTATTTATATAAGTAAAAGTTAAAGGTAAACTTTTATTTTTATTTTTAAAAGTAAAAGTAAACTTTTAACTTTTACTTTTAAAAATAAAAGTTAAAAGTTAACTTTCGTGTCAAGATGCATTCTGTTCTTATCGTAGTTCAAAGCTAGCATGTATTGAGCACCATTTACCTCATCAGTAAAAGACATCTCAAAAAGTATTTAATCGCTCTTATTGGAAAACGTTTTAAATAAGTTTTTGAATAACTCTCATCGGAAAACTTGTAGAATAAAAATTCACTTATATTCATAATAGTATATTAAAATTGTCCTATATATAAATAAAATTAGAACCTTTACTTTTAGTTTTAAAATTAAAAATTATTATTTAAATTTTACTTTTTAAAGTAAAAGTTAAAGGTTGACTTTTAAATAAAAGCCTATGAAAGTAAGAGTTATTGTTGAGCACTGATGGTTTTATACTAATGTCTTATTAAGAACAAAGGAGGCTTAATTTGAGAAAATGAAGTATGAAAGATATGGCAGCAATGAACAAATCATTGCTGAACAGCGCTGTTACATTCGCTGTAACAGCGAAACGTTACAAAGGAACAGTTTCTTGATAGATCATCTTATGTTCGCCTAAAAATGATAGCATGATTGAAAAAAAGACAGCAGAATACAGTCGGGCTCTGAAGAAGGATTACAAAATTTTCTAATTTATCAAAGTGGCCAAAAAAAAAACAATAATAACTGTGCAAAACTAACAAAAAATATTGGATATTCCAAACCAAAATCAAAAGAAACTAAGCAAAGCATTGTGTCTGCAAATATGTTCTTTTCAGGAAAGGGAAACTGACTAAAGAATATTTCGGAACCACATCAACAACAATAGCATCCACAAAAGCAAAAACGACAACAGCAACAACATGTGCTGCACAAAAGCAGCACAAAACGTATGGATAAAAAGACGTTGCGCTCGTGTGACAGAACTTTATATTGACGAATTGATGAGCTTTATTTAGCCCCACGCGACAATGGCAAAAATAGGAAGGACACACAAAACAGCGTTCATATCCCAAGCCACCAGAAAAGCTGCAGCGTTAAAGATTGGCATCACAAACTATTCAAGTGAAAAATTTTTCAAAATATTTCAAGACACGAACAAAAAATCAAAAACGACTTTTCTCATCTGCTCATTTTCGGCAAAATTGTTATCATGGCATATCATGCAAAATTCATCTTAGTCATTCATTCATAAATGATACAATACGCTATAATACCATGTTGTTTCCATGTTGATTTCCATGTTGTAAAATTCTGTTGCCTCGCAGTTTTTATCGTTTGAAATCCCATAAAAATAGTAAATAATCCTGTTGAAGAAATTGAAGAATTAATGAACAGAATTTTATAATTATTTATGTACTATGAAAGTTTGCGTGACTCGTTAATATTTTCTTAAAAGTATGGAAAAAAGATAGTTTTTGGAAGAGCATTCACTGTTAGTCTGTGCATCCAAATATAGATATGTACCAAAAAAGATTGTATGCGGTAAAAAATAATTTGTAAGCCGCTATATCCATCCGTATCATGGTTAGACCTCTGGCGAATTGTGTTGGTGTGGCAGTAATGGTTCTGCTACAGCTGTAACTTGTATTTGATCAAAAGCCCGCTATATTCTATCGCAATATGAATTCGAATGACAACATCAAAAAAAGCAGAATATAATGAAACAATTTCGCATAATTTCGTTTTATGCATGACAATGAGTTGTGCCTTACTAGTCCTAATCTTTCGTTTTGTTTTACTTTGTTTCACTTCATTTTATATTACTTTCTTAATTCTTGTCGGCTTTTTTTATTCTACAAAAGGCGAAAAATTAGAAACACAAGAATTCTGACGAATGGTTAAATGGATAGTTGGATAGATAGTTGGATTGATGGTGGGATAGTTGGTTAGCTAGATTGATAGATGGACGGTTAAATGTCTATTCATCTGTTTCAGCTATGACTGACATTTTAAGCGCTAAGTTTACCGCTATTGCTTACGGACAGAGTCAGTTGGTTTGCAGAGTCATCCGTTTGTTCTGGATCAATTGCGATGGATGAAAAAAGTATATCCTGCAGAGGTACTCGAAATGAAAAACGCACAGAGAAACAAAGGATCATCTACATCTGACCCTATTGTTCATTTACTGGCTATTAAATCGCTAGTTGTTTTATATTTATGTATTGCTGCTGTAATTTGTTAACGATTCTTGTTTATTTTTATTGCTGTTGCGTTTGTGTTTTTTCGTAAAAATGGAACAGTATACTTCTTGTCTGCCGTTTGAGTAAACGGAATTAATGGTTATTTTCAGCAATATTTGAATTTTTGAAGTGATGAATTAAATCGTCTTCTTCTTATTTTTTAATACTTTCTATTTATATAAAATAAAATGTCAAGGATTTCTTTTGATTATATTTTAAATTGCTACTTAAGGTAATACAACTAATTTAACTTTCGCTAGACT
The DNA here is from genome assembly GCA_963966595.1 of Physocephala rufipes. Classification (NCBI taxonomy): domain Eukaryota; kingdom Metazoa; phylum Arthropoda; class Insecta; order Diptera; family Conopidae; genus Physocephala; species Physocephala rufipes. The sequence goes on along the minus strand of OZ016502.1, from coordinate 21,346,445 downwards.
CTGCGTTTTCGTGTTTCCGCTTCTTCAAGTGAAACTCCTACGTTGCTTCTTTAAGCCCTCTGAGAGGCCCTCATACCTTCAGAAAGAAACAGGCCATTTAGGACAATTACCGGTACCAATTCAACGTGAGCTGTGCCACTTTAACTTTCTCCAATTTTTTCTAGGACATAAAAGACTTGAAATGGGAGTAACAATTTGAAAGAAATCCTTCAGTTAAAATTAATTATTCACAACAAAGTGTTGAAAGAGCACCACATAAAACCTCGTCGTAAAAAACAAAATCAGCAACAACTTTTTTACGCTGCCTCACCAAAACAATTAACAAATTAAGAACGGAAACCAAAGAAAGTGAACGTTTTGTCCTCATATTCATTATAAATGCAGAAAACGTGAAAAAAAGAGAAAGCTTGTTCTTGTTGGGTGAAAATCTTTATCCTTGAGTTGAGCTCTTGAGTCTGTCGGGACTACTAAAACAAAAAAAAAAAAAAAAAGCGAAACAACCAAAAAAAATACGATTATTATGAAATTTTAAGAAATGAAAGGTCTTTTTACACAACACAACCAGACTTTACACTCTAGGAAATAATTTAATCAAACTTAATTACTATTAAACCATTCACAAAAATTTTACGCTAACTAAATTTTTAACAGACTGAATTATGTATGGATTTTCGTAAATTTCAGAAGGTAACTCACACCACAAAATTTCAGTTTTAGAATGAAAAAAAAGTGAAAGTGATATTTTAATGGAATCGGTGAATATTTAGTATGAATCTGATTGACGACATGCCACATTGCTTCATTGCGGACTTTTTTGCATTCTTTGTAACTTCCTTCGTATTCGTTGCGTTGGCTCTTACCCATGCCACTCCACAGCATTCTTTTATTGACCTTCTTTATTTTACATCAATTCATTAAGGCGACATTAAAAAGGAACGAATTAAGAAAAAGAAACCATTAAGAAAAAACACTGCCATTTATTACGATTATTACGCCTATTTCTCGAATTCTGAAATAAATTCATATCAATGAAACAAACATGCAGCAAAATTCTTGGCTGGAGTTATTTTATTTTTCGGTCTCAAAGACACGAGACAAATCATTTTGGATTGGACTGATGGCGTTGGTATTGGTTGTCTTAGTTTTATGCTTTCAATAAAACTCAGTGAAATCTAACAGCGGCAAGAGTATCAGCAAGTCATCTGCAGGAAACATAGGAAATGTCGGAATGATGACATGTTTTATCGTTTTTTTACTTTTTCCCAAAGAACGTTTAGTTTGTCCTTAAAATACGTTCATTTTGATAGCAGTTCACTGATCGTGATTCAAATACTTTTATCTTTCAGGATGGTGGAGAGACAGAAGAAGACACTGAGTGAGCGACAGTGAGAAGGAGAGGGTAAAGTGTTTTTCCCAAAAACATTTTCCATAGTTTTCCCGCACTTCACTTGCACGCGAAAGTGATAATGCATCAAAATCGTTCGCATTCCAGACGCTGGGAAAATTAATTGAGTAAGAAATAAATTTTCCATTTGTGACATTAACGACCATAATTATAAAATTTATTTTCTTAAAGTCGAGATTTGGGAAGCAAATTGCAACCGAACTTTATACCGGTGTTGAGCTCTAATAATTGTTTATGTAATATGTTAGAGTAATATTTTCAACTTCAAACGATCCAAATGCATTAAAAGAGCCTACGGGACACTTTACGGGGCCCTTTAAGCATTACATACAACGGATGGAGGTTTTGGGTACCTCACTTACGAGAAACAAGCTCTAATATTTATCCCTGTGAAACTGACAACTATTATATTCGATGAATTATGCTTCCACAGCAAAAATTTCATTGTGAGAAATAAAAAATAAAAAATGAAACGGGTGACCTGCAAAATATAGCAGAAGACGTTTTCGGTAACCGAAGACATAAATAAAACATAAATAAAACAACAATATAAAACTTGTCACTTTCTTCTACTACAATGGAGAGAAACTTTATAAAGTCTTGATTGTTGTTGATTTTATTGCTTTCTTTTTTCATTCTCTAGAAATGAAAGCTCTCCGCAAATCAAATTATTTACGCGAAGAGTCCTTTGTTGTGCAAAGACTGTGTCTGGATGTGTATGTGTGTAGGTAATAATAAATACATTAAAAAAGTGAAAGCAATTACTTTCCTCTTTCTATCTTCTGAAAGAGAAGCTAATAAAATCTCACTAAAAATATGAGTGACAAGTAAGAGAAAGAAATAATGAAGGAAATATATTTAGGTCTCAGTAAGGTCTTAACCGCAGTAAAAAACTGTGTCATTGAATTGTCAAATCAGCGTTGGTGCGTCCTATTCAGTTTAAAAACAGAGGATCAAAATCCGTAAATTATTGATATTTATACAATTAATCGAAGTTTTTAAGACAGGTAAGTTTGGAAACCATATTTCTAAAACGATTGGTTGTGCAGCTTCAGAATGTGAATTTAAAGCAATTTGTTGCGCATCCCGCATCAAAGTTATTTCTTAAAAAACGCACACTAATAATTCTCTTATCTAAATTAAAATTTTCAAAAAAAAAAATTACTGCAAAACTTCACAATTTTTCAAACAAATATCTTATTCAATTTTTTTTAGTTGAGCCTAATCCCTAAATTTTAATCACTAAATATTCAATTTATTTCACTGCTTATGCGCTCTCGTCAATTTCGTTTGAGGATACCCCAGAAAAGACTCTACCAAGTCTGAAATCAATAAAGACAATTTGAAGTTTGCAATTTAAAACATAGTCTCCCCAAACTTCACTTAGGGTTAATTGATTTAAATTAGGTCAGATTTAACCTAGAAACATTCGCTAGAATAAACACCATCTCCCATACATCTACAAAGCCACGGGGCTTTGTATTGGCCACGAGGCGATAAAAATTCGTTTCAATATATTTGACCATTGGTATTTATTGTCATAATGTCTCTCTTTGTTTCTTTCCCATAATTTTAATTTCTTGCTTCCCACCTTGCTAGCAACTGGTCAGCTCAAAAGATAATAAGCCTTATTAGCGAACAGCAAACGATATGGGACGATCTGACTTATCTTCAATTCTTCTTTGCTATTTTTATGTTATTAATGATTCGGTATTAGCTATCTACAACCATATCATTTTCAGGCGATGTTCTGTTTTTACAACAACACTGCCGGTGCTTAAGCGATTTCGATCGCCAGAAGTAATCTATTATGTCGCTACAAAACAATACCTTTTGTTTAATAAAAGGATGAATTTAAGTGTAAAAGGAACAATACCTCTTACAGCTCCAACTATTACTTACAATGCTAACGATATTGTTGGATAGAGTTCCCTAATACCGAATTAGCGTTCAAATCGCTTACTAACAATACTGTTGTTAGTTGCAAATCGATAGTCGGTAATAAGGTATAATATCACAGCACTAAAATATGTTACCCAGAATTCAACAGGTCGTTGACGCTAAAGTTTCATTCGAGGCGCTATCTTTTCAAACGTTATCCGATAAAGAAAATATAATTATAATAGGCAAATTCGTGAAATGAGTAAATAAAATGATGTGACCAAGGGTATATACGATCGTTATATTCACACACAAAGATATATTCGCACACAATTACACACAGAGCCATACGTACACGTTTATTTGCCTTCTGTACTAATGAGTGAGAGATCGCACTTAATTATTTTCTTTTTTTAACTTAAATTAAAATTTCAAATTACAAGTTTCTTCATCATCCAAAAGAAATTAATCTAAACTGTTTTAGTAAAAGAGACACCCAAAGAAACCCCATTTGATCGCGTTCTTCAATACTCCAAAGAAAAAACAAATCTGAAACTTGCTGACATCTCAGTAGTGATTGATTATGTTAATTTTATTGAGGCTAACACTCGACCAACATAAGTTTTTGGATCGCACCTAAAATTTTACTTATTTCAAATATATGTTTTTGGTCTAAATTCAAGAAATGTTTCCTTCCAATCCTCACGCATTGAGAAACAAGATTGGTAAACATTAATATTCTTAATTATTTATATTCAAATTTTTCAGCATTTATAAACAATTTTCAATACATTCATACGATTTTGCGGCACGCCTACCCTTCATATAGATTAAATCATCACGTATTTTCCCGTTTTTAATGAAAATCTATAAACCATCTGCACGTAGTAAATAACGAAATGACAGATAAAATCTCTAGAGCTTATTTTTTTATTAAAATTTAAATAAAGAAAATCAATTCTGTATCGTTTTAGTATTGGTTGTCATGAGGTTTCGATGGTAGCAATGACAACGGTGATGATAGTGATTTGATTAACTCGGTGGAATATGTTTAATTTTTTGATAATTAAATGTTGATAATAATGTTGATGATAATTAAATTCGTTGATAATTAAATGTTGGTTTTCTTAATATTTTGCGAAGGATTTATGAAAGATTTTTATATATCCTTAATGTAAAAAGGAGTGGTTTTAGTTTCCTTTTGATGAACCTTCGAAGCTTTGTCTTCTTATCCTTTTTTGCAATCGAAGACGTGTCTTCTATTACGTTATAGAAGTTTGATTCAAGAGACATCATTATTAAATCGTATACATACAATAAAATCTTAACTAAAAGGTGTCTTATATATCACATACTGAGTCCACAAACCATGATTGAGATCAATAAATACCATAAGAAAAAAGGAAGCGATAACTATAATTTCAGATGCCAAGAACTATGGTTGACTCAGAGTAAAATCGAATGTCAGAGAAAGTGAGGATATAATGTGTCGCAATTCTTATTACGGATTGAAACTGTGATTAAATAAATCATATGGACGGCGTAAAAGCTATCATAGTCGAAGTAAATACAGAACAGTTTACTTTTCCCAATCTACGATATTTTAAGAGCCGCTATAGCTTACAATATCCACTAAAATAATTATTTCCAAATTTCAAAATGTGACCTTATAGAAAACGTCCTTTTTGGAATAACGGTAAAATTAGAACAAGTTATAATGGATAACAGCAAGGAAAGAAAGTGCAGTAAAGGAAAACGGATTAGGAGAAAAAGTTAATCTGCAGCAATATCGCCTTCCAATATCATATTTATGAACATATTTTTCTTCCAGCTAAAATCTTGCAAATAACATGATGATAGTAAAATCTTGTTTTTGTGGAAACGCTGATATCGTTATTGAAATGGATGTAGGTTTCCCATACGCACATAGCCATGAGTCATGAAAAAGAACCGCATTGATAATACTAGCTGTGGTTAAGTTTTGTTAGTACCGATCTTGTCGGTCAATAGTCTACAATTTATTGTTACACTTTTACATTATTGTCAATTGTAGAGATACACGCAGAGGAGGTATCGACACGTTCTTTCACCTATAACACTTATCAAGTACCTCTGTCAGTAAAAAATATTCCGAGCAAAATTTCATTATATTAAATATTAAACTATACAAGATTTATACATGCCGAAAAAATAAAAAATAATTGTAAGGAAAATTCTTAATAGTATTTGTTTCCTTCCTCTCTTAATTTTTTGCATTTTGTTCCAACAATTGAGATAAGCATTATTTTTAAGCCTTTCAAACTCATATCAATGCAGATATTTATTAGAAATATCTAAATAAATTTATAAAAAAGAACAACGAATTAATGAAACTACGAAAGTGGACTAATAATGCCGAAAGGTCGAATAAAAAGTCGCTATTTTTATATTTTCTTTTTGGATGTGACGTCGATATCCTGAGTGAGTTTTCGTATATTCATTCACTCGTAATACTACTTAAATGAATCGATGTGGAAGGTTGAAAGTATAACGTCTGATCTTCCGTCGCTAATGCGTTCTGATCTCAAATGATGAGACCCACTAATTATACCTAAAAATCATACTTGAAAGCGTAAAGCTTGGAAGACACTATATGATAATATACAATGATAAAAATAATGAAACAAGCGCCACCAGACGAATATAAAATTCACAATCTCGATCCGGCCATACATGTCTCACAATAATGCGTCCGATGGAACGTGTCACCTTTTCGAGTACTGGCGGTCGTATGTCACAAGGCTTGAGTTGTTGGTGGTTTATGAGCATAAAACAGTGACTTCACGTGACCCCACTAAAAATAATAGAGAGGTCTCAAATCGTGTGACCTTGGAGGACAATTGACAAGTTAATTTTTCGAAATCAGCTTTCGAAACTTTCTTTCGATGTTTATTTACATATCTTTAAGTAAGTCAAACATAGGCCTTATAGTAATGCAAGACTACAACTATTGGGTATAGTTACATAAAAATTACAAAACTTCTTGTTTTGAAACCAAGGTGAACTCACACTAATTAGCCACAGAAAATGAAAAGTTCAAATCAGAACAATCACTTCGAAGAGGTTCATGATGTGTAAATGACGAAAATTATATCGTCTTAAAGTATATCTGGGAGCGTAAATATGAATGTCGTTCAACAGAGACGCAGAGGCGGTAATGTCATATAGTAGTTTCAGTATAAATGTGGAATTAAGCATTATCCTTCGATTTACCAAAGACGGCAAATTTAGCTTTAGCCTGGACTCGTAGGATGGTGATCTTGAATTCAAATCCCATCGCAGTTTGCGGAGACAGAAAAGCAAAAATTGCTTTTTTATAGATTCAATTAACGCGATGTAGCAAGTAATATTTGGCTCCAAAACGGCGAAGCATATTCAAAAATGGGCCGAACTAATGAAGTATACAATATTATCGTAACATATGATCCATTGAATTCTTTCGCTTTATGAAACCCAAGAGAATTAATATGAACATCGAATCGAAATTTGCGATCGAGAAGAATTCCAAGGTTATTCAACTGTTTCGGTAATACTCAGCTCTTGACCATGGATAACATAAGTAATAGACTGCGAACGTGAACGAGGGAAAGTCGTCTGTTTACAACTGTTTGAATTCAGCTTCAGGCAATTAATTTTCTATACGTGGCGCCTTGTTGAATAAAGTTATGGCAAAAGTAGGAATCTACTGAAAAGTTGAGACGAACGAAACGTTCGGAATTATTAAATTAGGATACAAATCATTCACCATAATTTACAATATCGATGGTGAATAAGATCTTCGCTCAAGGAGTTTGAGCAAAATAACACACAACACGCTATCAATTGTGTTAGTCATCACAATCACTTGAATAGAAAGGTAGAACATAAAAAGTGCTATAATATGCTTAGTATGGAAAACGAAATGCAAGCGATTCTTTCTTTTTTCTCTCTCTTTTTAGAGCCTCTAGATAAGCAGCAGATAAAAATTCGTTTGACACGGAATAAAAAATGTTGTTATTGCTAATCAGTGCATTCCAACCGAAGCAAAAATTAAAACGAAACATCTTGTGAAAAAAAAACGAAATCAAGAGCCCTCTGTCTCAGAGAGATCTATATAAGAAAGATGACAAAAGTTTTGCTTTAAGGCCCGGCTCAAATTTTTGTGAAGACAAGTTAAAAACTAACTATGTTTTCATTTACCCATTATTAAACAAGGCCTTGTAAGACCTTAGAATTCGGCGAGCAGAAGTCCTGGCTAATGTTTTTTATAATGTGTACATGATTTGCTTAATGCTTCAAATATACTTTTTAAAATCGGAAAAGTAATCATAAGTAAAAAGCAGCAAAGAGACATTTAAATTGTGGTAAATATAAATTTTAAAAAATTGATTAACCTTGAAATCTTATTTCCATCTTCCACTTTTTGTTCTTCATTTTGCCTTTCTCTCACATTTTCGCAATGAACTAAAAAGTTCAATTAAATTATTTATGAGTGAAGCTCGTTCTTTCTTTCTTTTACTCACTTTTTTTTGTTTTTCCAGCTGTCTTCTTGTTTTTCAACTTTTTCTAGTTGTTTTCCAATGATCGATTCTAATGGCTCTTCACTGCATATATATTTGCCTCACTTCTGCATTACTGTAAGGATATTTATGTTGCAACAAACCTCGCGGTCACTTTTTTAATAAACAGTCGTCGAAAGATCTGACAAAGGATCGCTTCACTTGACAAAATTATGGCAAATGTATTTGGAAAACATTCTTTGTCGTAAAAATCGGCAAGTTTTCGGAATTCTGCAAACAAGGATTCTACTTCCCGGATTTCTATTGCACCCTCTCACTTCCACCCCTCCGCAATCTACATCCTTTGTCCTTCTCCTCCTCTTTAGTTAAGGTTCTTATACAATCGTCTTCTTGCTGTCGGCAGTTCGTCTCTTCTTTCAGTTTTGGTTTGCCTCTTAGTGATTTTTTATCGAAAATGAATTTGCATACGGTATTAAATTATGCCCGACGGGACTTTGTTTTCTCTCTGCGCTGGTTTGAAAACATCAATGAATCGTTCATTACTTGATCGACGCTCTGTCGGTCATTGAAGTTATTATTTCGAACATTCATTGCATTCCTTTTGATTCTTCTCGCTTTCTTTGTTTTTTTTCTTTTGATAAAATTATAAATTCTATTTTAAATAAAATAAATATAAAATTTAAATAAATAAATAGAATAAATTATATTATTCTTTTTTTTTTTTTTTGATAAAATATGTGCAGCTACTTTTAGATAAGTTTTTCCGAGTTTGTTCTTTCGCTTTCGGCTTTTTTGTTTCCGAAATAAGTGAAAAACGTACGACTATTTTATAATGCAATAAACTAAAATAATTCAATTTGCAGAATTACTTTCATTTCGCTCGCAGACGAAATTGGTTGACAATGTATAATCCAAGAACTCACCCACAATTGCAATAAAATCCGAATTACTGGATTCATCACATGAAAATACCTCCACACATGAAATAAATATTACATGTGATAAATATTATATGAATACTCTGTTATTATAAACTGTTTGGTATTGATGTAGCCATACCCCTTTCTGATACCTATAAATAATGCATATATATTTTTATATAATTTTCAACGTTTGGCAAAATTTTGTCATTAAACTCACGAATGTTAAATTAATTTCGAAAAAATAAACGTGGTTCTGCTACCGAAACTATAGTTATGAAGATGCCGTTTTAACAGAGAGGGTGGAAGTATTGTTGTAAAATGGGGCAGTAATATTCTATCATCATAAATTGTTTGGTGTTAATACTTGGAAAAATCGGCTTAGTGAACTGAAATTACATAGCACATTTTTCCATTTTGGAGCTGAAACTTTGTGGCGGTCATGACAGTGTCCCACATCATAAACAGTGTTTGTTTCAGACACCTGCACTTCGGGGGGGCGCTACGGAGATTCGGGGGGGCAAACTGAATAAAATGATAGTTTAAATAACATTTAAATAATGGGTTCGGGTTTCTTCGGGGGGGCGCTAGGTCCTCTCCGGGGGAGCTGAGCCCCTCCGGAGAAGTACCTGAAAGAAACACTGATCATAAACCACTAAAATAACGGACGCCTTGCTCAGTATTATACTAAACTATGTGTGGAATCTCTTCAGAAGAGTTTTGCGAAGATGAGCTAGTCAAAATTAACCAGGAAAAGACAAAATAAAATAAATTAACCAAGAAGAGGCAAATCTAACGTTGAAAGGGGCGCCTAATGTACAGTACATAAGCCTGGGTCAGCCAAGGCTTGCCTCCTTACGTAACACTAAATTAGCTTTTAACAATTTCTGTCCAAAGATTTAAATTGTTGAACCATTAGGTGCAGTTAAGATATTTAGTGGATCGCTTACTTTTTGTGAAATTTGGAGACGGTAATATGGATATCTCAGCGCCACTATCTATTAATAATTTCAAATTGCTGTCTTTGTCGAGAGGAATAAGGCAATGTGTCGAATAATTTATCAGCTGGCGCGATGGGGATTCGTTTAGTTTCAAAAATTGACAATTTGTTATGAAAAACAAATGGTTATTCACATTTCTGGCTTTGCCTCCAAATCGATGGATAGATATTTGGAAAGGCAGTTCGGACATGAGGAGTTTCTTCTTCGTGAATATATCCGAGGTCTGTGTAGCCGTTATTTCATTCGTCAAGTTCCCACAATAGTTTCTGAAAATGTTAGGTATTTTTGTTGTTATTTTAATTAACGTAACAATTAGTTAGCGTAACAGTTTTATTAGAGGAATGATTCATTTTACAAATTTCCAATGAATGCGTCTTAGCTGATTTGCTATGGAGAGTGTGTTTAGATAGTGTTGCCGGTGAAGCTGCTGCACTTATTTTGAAGTCTTTGATATTAGTTTCAAACTGTAAAGCTAAATGCCAGAAGAAAACTATTAATGGAGGTTATGGTTTTGTGATACATATTAAAAGGTTATTTAAAAATTAAATTCAAGGTGGAAAACGAATTTTCCCATTTGTGACAATTTCTCATTTACAAAATCCACAAAATGTTTTATAAGAGTGTAAGCGCCACAATAACTCTGTGAGATAATTATCTGTGAGGTAACTACAATAATTAAAATTTAATTCATCGGTAATATAAACAAACAGGAATTAGCAGTTAAGAAAAAAAGCTTAAATCATTAATTTTGTGGATCGAAAAACGAGATTACATGGCTTTTCTGATACCGACACTTTTGATAAAATATTTTGGAAAAAGTTTTATCATCATACCTCACACAGCTCAATTATATAATTAAATTATGTTATGGAATTATATATTCCATTACTGTGCTAAAACTCTTTAGCAATTAATTCGAATATAGTTTTCGAAATGTGCAAACGCTTTTCATACAATAAATTTTGTTTTTGCTTGCTCGCGATATTGCATTCCTAATTCAAATTAATGTTAACAACTATTTATCGAATAATTCCAGCTGACAAAAGTGGCGAACAATTGCAAATATTGCGGATTTTCATCACACACAGACTTTTTGCAATTTAACAAAAATTGCAAATATTTACTTCGTCCGTATATTTAATGAGCCAAGAGTTTTCATAAACCGAACTGCTATCATATTTTAATTATTCATATTTTACAACAACAAAATACAATCTGAATGTTATTACCTCATTACGCTATTATAAATTTGATATACATATTATGACATACTGCCAGTGAAAATTTACATGATGTCAGCGATTACTTCTCACGATTTGATATTCACTGGCACTATTTGTTTATAATTTTTGCAAAATAAATCAATTTTTTCTTTCTTTTGTATCGCTTAGGTTTATATTTAACAATATTTTTATACGAATATTTAAAGAATGTATGTGTAGTGTGTACCTTTATTCTAGAATGACGTGATGTTTCATTTTGATATTCTGCCCTCCGTTGTATTCACTCTTTACATATTCTATATTCCTAAAAATAAAGGTTTATATGAGCCTTTTTAATGATTAGCTTGACCAACTACAACTGTTTCTGTTCTTTTAAAAAACATCTTGAAATAGGCAAATTTTGTGAAAGTCGAATATTTCCAAGAACACGCACAAAACCACAGTCAAACACACATTCCCAATGAATGACATATGTACAAAGGTCAATGTTCAACTCATCACTTTTATTTTTGCGTATTTGAATGATGCTAACTTAGATTTACTTTCACCATAACAATTATCTGTTGTTGCACATCCTATGCACTTCCGGACTCCTCCAGTTTATCCTCCATTTTTCTTCCATTCTGAAATTTCCTTACTGGTTCTTGTGCCACTTTTCCACTTAACGAAAGTGATTGGTTGAGAGAGGGGGAGAGGAAAAAATAGTCGCGGGGAATATGAATCGCGGGGAATATATATATATATATATATATATATATATATATATATATATATATATATATATATATATATATATATATATATATATATATATATATATATATATATATATATATATATATATATATATATATATATATATATATATATATATATATATATATATATATATATATATATATATATATATATATATATATATATATATATATATATATATATATATATATATATATATATATATATATATATATATATATATATATATATATATATATATATATATATATATATATATATATATATATATATATATATATATATATATATATATATATATATATATATATATATATATATATATATATATATATATATATATATATATATATATATATATATATATATATATATATATATATATATATATATATATTGATTTATATATATATTGAATTAATGATATCTTATAGGTCAGTATCCTGCTAATTTTTTTCTCTTACTTAATCCTTTCTCCTGCGTTGATTCTATCGACATTTTTAAAAAACATGCCAGTTTAAAGCTTCGGCATCAATTATTTGGCTTCAGTTGTTTGATTCAGACAAAAAGAAGAAAAGCACAAACATTTGGTACATACAATTTTATTCTCAGCGTTAGTGCCTTCATCACTTCGACCCTTACTTAGTTGACCTTGAATTGAAGCAAAGAGAGGGAAGAAATAAAATGGAAAGAAGATCGTAGGGTTTTATTGAAACTTATAAATATTTAAACACAAAGGTGTTTACGGGCATATGGCACCCAAAAGCAGGCCTGCAAGGCAAAAATAATGTATTAGCTATGGCCATTGACAGCCCAGAGTTAATACACTGAAGATAGCACATAACCGAAACCAACCTGCTTGCAAACCAAATAAAACACCGGATAACGAAAGCCCATTCAAAGTTTTATCAACAATCTTTAAATCTCGACTGAGTGGTGACAAAATTGATACGAATTGGTCTGTTATAGATGAGCATGTAATCTGTGCACATCAAAGCATGGATGTTCTAATATACCCTCATGATGTTCCAACAAAATCCACAATGATGTTCTAACTTATTTTTTGAAATGTCTAATACTTTATCTTCATTATCAATGGTGAATGGAGAATTCTTTCATTGTTTCTTCTTTCTTACCGATTCCCTAATTCGCCTCCTAGCGTCTATGAGTAAACTGACGATGATGCACCGCCAGTAGGGCGTGAAATATTAAAGAATACACTACAATTATTACTGTTCTAAATCCCAAATAAAAAACTTTCAATTGCACATTCCTATGGTTCCTATCCTATGGATCATATGGAAAAGTATTTAATCCAAGTATTATCACTAATTTATTAATTCGGAAACTTTTGGGGTCAATGTAAATATATTTAAAACCTCTGAAAACTTAGTCATTAATAATACGCTACGAACTACAAAGCTTCGTAGAAAGTTTCCCAAAGTTTCGTAGAAAAACATCCCTTTTAAATATAGTTTTTGTACCCGTGATTATGTGCCGGCATTATATTTACATATACTTATTTTTATCTAAAAATCAGAGGATATTTCGCTCAGCTCACTGGCATAAATCGTAATTCACAGTTAAAGTGTATGTTCAGTAGTTTGTACTTTCTTACCAAACCATGGGCTGCAGAGCCTTGAAGCTTTCAGCGTTTTATCGAGAATCGATAGGTGAATTTTTGCTATGAAACACTAAGGTTCTGGATTCTCTTCATGTGCTCCAAGATATGCGTGCTGTCAGTTTCCACCTTTATAAACGGGCTCTAATTGATGCCTCCATACCATACAGTTTTCTTCTTATCTGTACCCAAGCTATTTATCTCGGATTTTTTACGCATCTTATGCAGAGAACCATGTAAGTAATAATAACAAGAACAGCAACAATAGTAAACAATACACCAACAATCGTTATTTCTTCCATGCTTCTCCTCCTAATTGTATAAGAATTGAATAAATTTGCTGTATCAAGCGGGGTGAAGCAATTATCTAAAGCGCATAGAAGAAAAATTATAAGGAGTTTAGTTAAACTGCGTTATGAGAATCCGGCCATAACTTATCTTAGGTTTATACGTGTAAATGCAATGAAAATATAGGCCTACGCAGGCATTAAAATCAAGAATTCTTAATTAGTAGTTTCTGTTACGCAATAGTGCATACGGTTATTTTTAAAAAGCTTACAAATAATACGGTGCTCTTCGCTCGTTGCTTGTAGAGTGTCGACCAAAAGATGCAAGTTATTCCCCTAGTATTACTCAATTATCTGGTCAATTATTTAAATGCAAATTTCATTTATTTTAATTCATTATGTTTCTTTTTATAGCTCTATAATTTTACTATTTTAACAATGACGTGATCTCAATTGAAGTTAGTCGTCTCTGATATTTTTTGCTATAAATCGCTCCAAAACAAGAATTAATTTCGTTTATAATGTACAACAATTTTTTCTTTTATACCGTTACCCAACCTACGCAACTCTGCTAACAATATCTTTAATTCGATTGAGTCCTACATTGCTGGTTTAGAAATACTAGCAAAGTAACAGCAAGCGCAACAACAACAACGACAACTAAGAGGAAAGACTAAACTCATTCTATTTATTGAGCAATAAAACTTAAAGAGAAATAATAAAAATACTTTAAAAAATAATAACATCAGACTATGGAAGGGAAGTACCAACATCTTAACGTTATTTCAGAAAGCTTTTAATTCTTAAATTTTATTTTCACGGTGGATTTCCCTCCACGTCATGATGTCTCACATACGACGACATTTACGCTCGTCAACCCCGGTAGTTTTATACCGTTTATTCTGCCCTGCCAACCCGGTGGAGTGCTCTTAATAAGCATTATGTGCTTCTGGTTCTGTCGATAGAATTGAATACATCCAGAGTGAGAAAAAATGAAGAGGAGTGAAGAGCTGGAGTGAATTTATCAATACTTAAATACTTAAGGAATTAAAAATTTATATGTATTCTCTTTCATTTTTATATCATATGGAAGGAAGGAAGTTATTATACAGTGAATGAAAATTCGCTCTCAAAATTCGTTCAGTATTAACGAATAAAAAATCGTTTTAACATGCAGCAACTTAACATGCACTGTAAACGATGGATTGGATTCGATTCGGTTGCGTGTTACAAGTTTTCTTGAGACGTTCTGCTTACAAAGCGATTATTTCCACTTTTCTTTGCATCAAAATCTATGCGTTTTGGTGTAATTTTCTACAATTCTTGCTTATTTTTTTATAGTTTTAATTATTTTTACATCTATATCGAAACCACAAATGTCACTGGAAATCCACCAATTTAGATATCAATTTACACTCCAAATTATATTTCTCTAGAGACAACCCTGACGCTGTAAGCGATGAACGCAGAGAGAGATTTTGGGACGTAGCAATGTATGGTTACTGACTTGAGAAATGGATATCCAAACTAATCCTACGCAATGCAAGTGTTAAAACTACTTTTGATACATGCAACATTTTTATTTCTATATCATCTGGCAAAATATGGCAATAAATTTAATTTATCACACCTCTTTGCTAAACCGAAAAGGGGTAGTTTTTTTAGTCAACTAAGCAAAGAAGGCGTATTGTCAGCCAAAACTTGAATATGGAAGTATTCACTCAATTGTTAATCACTTTGCCCTTTTTCGGTCTTATTACCGGTCTTATTAAGCATGATATTAACAAATGGTTAAAAAACTTTTAGGAGCTTATTGCGATGGTTTTGGATACAATTTATTAAAAAATCCTTTTAAAAATCGTGATCTATTTCAGCGATATCTTTTGAACCACATAACCGGTTGTAAAATCGTATTTGCAACTGTGAATAAATTCAATGGTTTTGATTTAGCGCCGGGATCTACCAGACTCATTTAGCTCCAGACCCATAATCCATAAGGACACCAACATCTTATTGAATGTACTTTTCAGTGGAAACTAGTGCAATCAATTAAGTCGCAGTTTAAAGCAATTTCCAGTAAAAGCAAGCGAAGGAATAAACTCATGAGCGCAACTTCTCTCACAGATTTTAGAATGTAGCAAGTGAAACTAATTCGGTTAACCGACATGTCATTTTATATTGATAGGCGGGATACAGAAACGAGACCAAAATGGAGGGTTGCCTTACTGTCAAATTCACGTTACTTTCAGTTATCCTCTAGTTATGCAAATACTGAGATCAAAGAAGAATGTGTCAGGGATAAGGCGATACGATGAGGAGGAATCACGGCTGCTTTCTCCCTACTGTTTGTATTTTAATCTTTACCGTTATATATTGCTTTCGAAATCATCCCAAAAAATCACAAAATTGTACCACGGTCGAAGGAAGAGTTCAGGAAGCCGACTACGCTGTTTGGATCACCACAAATTTTATTGAAAGTGAAAAAATAAGGACACTAGATTTTTGTAATATCGATTTCGTGGGCTGAGAAAAAAAGAAAGAAAGAAAGAAAACGGGCGACAGAAAGAAATGCTTCAGGATTTTAAATTTAGAAACAATCCAGCTATTCTAAAATGCTGCACATTTATTCAATGGAATTGTTATATATATATATATATATATATATATATATATATATATATATATATATATATATATATATATATATATATATATATATATATATATATATATATATATATATATATATATATATATATATATATATATATATATATATATATATATATATATATATATATATATATATATATATATATATATATATATATATATATATATATATATATATATATATATATATATATATATATATATATATATATATATATATATATATATATATATATATATATATATATATATATATATATATATATATATATATATATATATATATATATATATATATATATATATATATATATATATATATATATATATATATATATATATATATATATATATATATATATATATATATATATATATATATATATATATATATATATATATATATATATATATATATATATATATATATATATATATATATATATATATATATATATATATATATATATATATATATATATATATATATATATATATATATATATATATATATATATATATATATATATATATATATATATATATATATATATATATATATATATATATATATATATATATATATATATATATATATATATATATATATATATATATATATATATATATATATATATATATATATATATATATATATATATATATATATATATATATATATATATATATATATATATATATATATATATATATATATATATATATATATATATATATATATATATATATATATTGTTACGTGTGTTTCTTCTTCTTAACTGGACAATCACTTCCCCTTGATTATTCTCGGGGCCCGATCGCTGGATTGCCGATAATCCCTCACAAAAATACGCGGATTCTTCTAGCTTTAATTTGAGGTTTATTTATTTGATTTCAATCAAGCACTTTATACAATTTTTCACTTGTATGTTCTTGACGGAACAGAATTTCAATACTGCGTTCTTTACAAGGATCAGAATATTACCGCTACGTTCTTTTTACGAAGTCTAGAGTTTCACTGCTATGTTCTTCACAAAGTTTGGAATATCACTGCTCTCGATGAGATGCTCGTTTGCTATTTATAGGCGTTCGGCTTCCATTACTAAATGCAGTTTCCTTAATTGCCAAATGTCCTTCGGCTCTGAATAATTAGCGCGTAAACATCTGCGTATCCGCGTAATTATCTGGTGTGGAAATTCCAATATTTTGATTGCTGTCCTTCCGCGAATTTTGTCTATGCCTTATTATGTGCTGTGGACGTTCTGGCGCCGCCGTGTAATTACCATCTGGGAATTCTACCATCATTTCGAATTCGTTACACTGCCCTCCGCTTAATTCTGATCGTCCCGATCAGACACCAAATTCCCAGATCCGTATGGGGCCAATCTCTCGAGATGGACGATTTTCATTTTCCCTCGCCTCGCCGTGTAGGATTGTATGCGGTATACAACATCGTTCAGTCGATTTACGATCTTGTATGGCCCTTCCCACGACGTTTGTAGTTTTGGACACCTTCCCTTTTTTCGTTGCGGATTGTACAGTAGCACAAGTTCGCCCTCTTTAAATCCCTTGGAGTTCATCGCTTGATCGTAACGATCCTTCATCTTGTTGCTCATCAACTGTGTTCGCTGCCTTACTAATTGATGAATTTCATTCATGTCGTCCTGAAGGGTTTTCCAGTAGTCGCTTCCATTTCCAGAACGTTCATTGATGCTTCCAAACTTGAGGTTCGATGGGAGTCGCAAATCTGTTCCAAAAATAGTCCTTGCTGGTGAGTGGCCCGTAGTGTCATGGACTGCCGATCGGTAAGCCAGTAGAAACATTTGGATGTGTTTGTCCCAGTTCCGCTGACATTTGCCAACCACTTTCCTCAAGTGTTCTTCCAGTGTACGGTTAAATCTTTCTACCATGCCATCCGATTGCGGGTGTAGGGCTGTCGTTCGAGTCTTCTTTATACCCAACAGTGAGCACATCTCTTGAAATATATCAGACTCAAAGTTCCTTCCTTGATCTGAATGTAGCTCCATTGGTATTCCAAATCGCGTGACCCAGTTCTGCACGAAAGTCTCAGCCACAGTTTTTGCCTCTTGATTCGGTATTGCATATACTTCTGGCCACTTGCTGAAGTAGTCTATTATCACCAGCACATATTTGTTTCCTGAATCACTGGTGGGAAACGGACCAGCAATATCTATAGCAATGCGTTCGAATGGGGATCCCGAATTGTACTGCTGCAGTCTTCCTCTACTCCTTGTTTTCGGACCCTTGGCCGCCATGCATTGCGGAAAGTTTTTTATCCAATCTGCAACTGAGTCCTGAGAGTTCACCCAATAGAACCGCTGCTTAATCTTTTCCAGGGTTTTTGTAACGCCAAGATGACCTCCACTTGGTCCATTGTGGAACTCCTTTAAAATAGTCGCTATCCTGGATTTCGGGATTACAATTAAATCTCGGCTATGTTTTCCATCCTCACTCTCCCATGTTCGGTGCAGTACCCCATTGATCAATTTCAGGCTATTCCATTGCGCCCAGTATGCTTTGGCCAACGGGCTTTCTGGTGCCATCTCTTCCTTAGTCGGCCTCTTGTCTATTTCTTTTCCTTCCATTATTTTCACCAAGTCTGCGTCCTCCAGCTGGCTCCTCCTGACCGCGCTGGGCTCCCATTCATCAGCAGGCTGTAGACTCATCAATCGGATGTCGACTATACCTTCGCTCCTCTCGGCTTTGGAGCAATGAGTGCATTCCAGGGCACATGGACGTCGAGAAAGTGCATCAGCGTTTCCATGTTGCCCACCTCTCCGATGCTGTATTTTGAAATCATAGTTCTGCAACCTTTCTATCCATCGTGCAATTTGTCCCTCCGGATTTTTGAATTGGAGCAACCATCTGAGTGCTGCGTGGTCCGTCCTCAAGCGGAAATGCTGTCCATAGAGGTATTTGTGAAAATGTTTCACGCACTCGACCACTGCCAAGAGTTCTCGTCTTGTGACGCAATAGTTTCTCTCCGGTTTTCCAAGGACTCGACTGAAGTATCCGATTACCTTTTCCTGGCCATTTATAGTCTGCGACAGCACACCTCCTATTCCATGGGCGCTGGCATCTGTGTCTAGAATGAACATCTCGCCGGGAACTGGGTATGCTAATATTGGAGCTGTGCAAAGCAATTTCTTCAGCTGCTGAAAATAATTTTCCTCTTCCTCTCTCCACGCGAATTTGCAATTTTTCCTTGATTATCTGGCCCGCTTCCTCTCGTTTTGCTAGCGGAACTCTGCGTGGCGCCTGCTGAATTTGTCTTGCGTCGCCAGTGTCTATCCGATGCTTTACGATGGAGATTCTCCCCAGTTTATTGCCGTTATTGGCAAACACTGAGCTGTATTTCTCCAGCAGTCGTCTCGCTTTTGCCCTTCCTGGACCACTCAACTCATCGAGCCAGCTTCTCATTATTGAAGTTTTCAAGCTTCCTTTTCGCACCTCCTTGCTATAATCCTGCTGTTTATTGTCGCAGCTCACCACAGCCTCCACAGCTTGGCATTGTCCGATTATTGCTCCCTTGTCCAAAGTGATCGGCGATTTGAACTCGTTCATTACTCAAATTGGGATCCGCTTATCCTTTTTCATTTGTACTAGTGTTCGTCCAACCAATGTATTCCTCGTCTGATCTGATGGTTCTACTACCCACAGCTGGTTTGTCCCACAATTTCCTTCGACGTATGCCCACAGGATTGCTTCGCACTGTGGTGGGATCTGTTGACGGTGGCTTACGCTCGCATTCCTGATTTGTGGCTGCTCATATCCAGTGTTAAGCGGTATTTCCATGTTCTGGCACGTAAGCATTCTTCTTCTCAAATCTAAGGTAAGACCATGGGCCAACATAAAGTCCACGCCGATTATGACTTCGTCCATTATCTCTGCCACCAAGAAAGTGTGAATCACTTCTAGCGTTCCTATCTGAACGGTACACACCACTTTCCCAGAGAGCGCAGCTTCTTCTCCTGTAGCTGTTCGCAGTTTACAGCCAATCAGCGACTCGATATTATCTCCTGCTAGGTCCGATCGAACGATGGAATGAGTTGCACCAGTATCCATGGTAAAGATCCGAAATCGTCCACTAATAGTCCCGTTCACGGTTAAATTATTGCTTCCTCGATGTATTTGTGAGACGGATACTGTGGGGCCATCAGTAGTGGGAACCAGCTCGTGCCCCTTTGAACTGGTCCGTTTTAGTTTAACGGCTTCTTATTTTCGCCAGCACCATTTGCATCTTCGGCGGTTCTCTTTCCTGGATTTTCATTTCTCTTTCCAGCAGCATTACAATTCCGTGCGATATGTCCTATTTTTCCGCACCTGTAGCATTTAATTTTCTTATCTTTGCGCGAGACTAATTGCGAAATAGTTTGCATAAGATCCCTCATGGTCTTTTCCAGAGATTCACTTGGTCCGACCTCCAGCCGGTGTACTTTGTGCGCCTGCTTGCTGAGAAGTCCGGCTGTTTCTTGTGTCAAGGCCAACGTTACTGTTTCGGCGAATGTTTTCTTTGGCGTGGAGTAAACTGCACGTTTGGTATCCGTATCCCGTATTCCATTCATGAATGCCTGAGTTTTAAGTAATTCGATTACTTCTGCTGGGGCATCTGCGTTGGCCAAATGTGCGAGGCGCTCTATCTCTGTTGCGTATTCTTGCAGCGACTCGTTAGCCCTTTGCTGGCGATTCATTAACTCCATTTGGAATATTTGTTGCCTATGGTCGCTGCCATAACGCCGTTCGATTGCTGCCATTAACGCGTCGTAATTACCACGTTCATTTTCAGGAACTGTTTGTAACACTTCAGCGGCGGGACCTTTTAGTGATACTACCAATGCTGCAACTTTCTCTGCCGTAGACCAGTGATTAGTTCCTGCTGTTGTTTCGAATTGTAGTTTGAAAATTTTGAACGGTACTGCTCCGTCAAATGTGGGCGCTTTCAATTTCGTAGCACTGGTAGCTGCATCTGGTCCACTTAACTGTTTTTCATGGATATGACCTTCCAGTCGCGCAAGCTCCGATTCCAGTCTGCGAAATTCGTTCTCCAAGACATCTTGTCTGGCCTGTAATTGGCCAGAATTTCCCTCGATGCGTAATAGTTGCTCCTGTAGTTTCGAGGTATTTTGTGCCAACTGCTCCATGCGTGTGGAAATTTGCTCCTGCAATTGAGAGGTGTTTTGTGCCAGCTGCTGCTCCATGCGGGTGGAAATTTGCTCCTGCATTTGTGCCATAGCTGTCAAAAGCATATTCATATCGAATGAAGATGTCTGCTGTTCTACGGACTGCTCCTCCACTTTTGATGAGACTTCGAAAGAAAACTCGTATCCATCCACATTGATGCCTTCACTCTCCATTGCATTTCGTAAGCGTAACTGCAGGTCTGTTTTGTTACCTGCTATAGGCAATCCGCGAGACTCCAGCTCGCTCTTTAGCTGAGGTATTTTTAAGTCGGCAAACTTCACCATGTTTGGGATTAATTGGCAATCCCACTTCTGACACCAATTGTTACGTGTGTTTCTTCTTCTTAACTGGACAATCACTTCCCCTTGATTATTCTCGGGGCCCGATCGCTGGATTGCCGATAATCCCTCACAAAAATACGCGGATTCTTCTAGCTTTAATTTGAGGTTTATTTATTTGATTTCAATCAAGCACTTTATACAATTTTTCACTTGTATGTTCTTGACGGAACAGAATTTCAATACTGCGTTCTTTACAAGGATCAGAATATTACCGCTACGTTCTTTTTACGAAGTCTAGAGTTTCACTGCTATGTTCTTCACAAAGTTTGGAATATCACTGCTCTCGATGAGATGCTCGTTTGCTATTTATAGGCGTTCGGCTTCCATTACTAAATGCAGTTTCCTTAATTGCCAAATGTCCTTCGGCTCTGAATAATTAGCGCGTAAACATCTGCGTATCCGCGTAATTATCTGGTGTGGAAATTCCAATATTTTGATTGCTGTCCTTCCGCGAATTTTGTCTATGCCTTATTATGTGCTGTGGACGTTCTGGCGCCGCCGTGTAATTACCATCTGGGAATTCTACCATCATTTCGAATTCGTTACAATATATATATATATATATATATATATATATATATATATATATATATATATATATATATATATATATATATATATATATATATATATATATATATATATATATATATATATATATATATATATATATATATATATATATATATATATATATATATATATATATATATATATATATATATATATATATATATATATATATATATATATATATATATATATATATATATATATATATATATATATATATATATATATATATATATATATATATATATATATATATATATATATATATATATATATATATATATATATATATATATATATATATATATATATATATATATATATATATATATATATATATATATATATATATATATATATATATATATATATATATATATATATATATATATATATATATATATATATATATATATATATATATATATATATATATATATATATATATATATATATATATATATATATATATATATATATATATATATATATATATATATATATATATATATATATATATATATATATATATATATATATATATATATATATATATATATATATATATATATATATATATATATATATATATATATATATATATATATATATATATATATATATATATATATATATATATATATATATATATATATATATATATATATATATATATATATATATATATATATATATATATATATATATATATATATATATATATATATATATATATATATATATATATATATATATATATATATATATATATATATATATATATATATATATATATATATATATATATATATATATATATATATATATATATATATATATATATATATATATATATATATATATATATATATATATATATATATATATATATATATATATATATATATATATATATATATATATATATATATATATATATATATATATATATATATATATATATATATATATATATATATATATATATATATATATATATATATATATATATATATATATATATATATATATATATATATATATATATATATATATATATATATATATATATATATATATATATATATATATATATATATATATATATATATATATATATATATATATATATATATATATATATATATATATATATATATATATATATATATATATATATATATATATATATATATATATATATATATATATATATATATATATATATATATATATTAGCCCAATATTGGCTAATTTTTTACGTTGTATGAGAAAATCAAAAATCTGCGGAAATTGTCCTGCAGAATGCATTGTATGTCATCTGCATACCAGACGATTATGACACACTTATCTAAATGCAGCGAGAAGTGAAAAGTAATAACGAACAAATAGACAAAAAACCGCCCAACAAAAAATGAGCAGAGAAGCAAGTAAACTAATAGAAAGACAGTTGGGGAGACATATTACAAAAGTGATTCCCTGAAAATAGAGTGCACGTAACACATATGGATGTCAGCCGGCTTTTCGCAATAAAATGTATGCATTGTTAACTGAAAAATAATTGAATTACCGATTTCACTGTTTGTACGAGAGAACCACTTATAAAAAACCTATCAGTAGCTAGTACCAGTATTGGAACCAGAGCGGTTTCGAACCAAGGATACTTCAGACTGCATGAACTACAACATTTGAATCACGAATATTTTTGTAGAAGCAGAGAGACAGAAAGTTGTATAGACGCTCTGAAAGACTCAGTGCAGTGGAGTGCCAGTGTTTATCTTCAACAATATATTTATTTTTTGTATAAATATGATATATAGATATGTGGAATTGGGTATGAATGTTGGTGAAAGCCTATGCCTTTTTTGTCTGATATACGCATGTTGGGTATATAAAAAAAATGGTGTGCGAACGTTGTGTGTGTATGTGTGTGTTTGTTGTGCAAGTATATGTGTATGTTGTGTATGTGCGTGTTGTTTTCAGTACTTTACCGTTCAAGGTAGAAGAAACCGGAAGCTTTAAAGAAATAATTTCTGGTGCAACACTAAACATTTGCTAGTAGAGAAAAGGTAATATTGGTATGTTATTTATACCAACAGTCAAATACGTAGACAATAATCATACTGATACAAAAGAATATATGCAACGAATTCAGAATTTAGTTGGATTAGGTTCTAAATCCAACCAGGCCAACGAAGATTCATTACGCCTGTCTTAGACAATAAAAATTTGTCAAGCGAATATGTTTCCCTGATCTTCCAGTCTCTTAAAAGCAATTATAGTAAAAGTTATGTGTCTACATTATAAGATTCCAGCTGAGAACATGGGAGTGACGTGTCCGCTTGTCGAGAAGAGAAAGGTCATTAACTAAGAATTTGATCATAGACCATGAGTATTTGATTACAACCGCGTGTATTTCTATTTATTTCTATATTGTTCCTCCTTCATTGTGGCGGATCTTAACAGTTAGTTAAACTGGCGACGGAATTATATTTCGAAAATAAGTGTTAAATAAAATAGTTAGGGTTTTGGTCACAAAAGTACGATTTATGAAATATGAATTTTTAAACAAAAACAAAAGATGAAATATTAAAATATTTTTCCATTTAGCGGAAAGACATCATAAGACTTTTGAGACGTATTTCTGGCAATTTAAAGTGAAACTTGACCTAATGACTAAAAATTAAAAACCAAACCTTACCCAGTGTAACACACTTCTGGATTAAAGCATGTATATTCTTCTTCCCCTCCTCCTACCTCATTACCCGACTATGAAAAAAATTATAACTCAGGGTTTTCTTCAGCAGCATATTCTTACCCTTCTCGCTAAATTCTTCAGTCAATTTTATTCATTACTCATTCAGCACCTGCTGCGTAGCGAAGATTAGAGAAGAAGAATAAGAACACGACAATAAATCTCCATGACAGCGTTTGTTAAGGACGTACTGCTGACTGTGTGCGCCTTTCTAGACGTAATAACAACAGCGGCACCAGCGGCAAATAAGAGTAGCTAAAGTACGACGGTAGTAAAATTGTTGTCAATCCTACAAAGTAAAATAAAATTTATTTAAAATTCATTATTACATTTCTCTCGTTAGACGAAGTGAAGTGCTAAAACTCGATTTTCTTTCTTGCCCAGATGTCTCCTCTTTTGGATCTCCGCATTTTTTTAAATCTTCAATTTTACGAAAACAGACAATAGCGCGCGAGTTATACGCAGGCTATTGCGTGTGTGGAATAAAAAAAGGTGAATATTTACTAAAAACCTTATAACAACCTGATCCATCTTTCTTGGTCATTCAGATGGCACGGAATGGTATGTTAAAAACCCATAAATTTAGCGCCTCACTAATACTAATGAGCGAAAGATATAAATTATATTAATTTTTAAGAATTTCCATGGGACTTTTATTGGAACTTGTTTACTATGCGTTATGAGTCACCAGAATTTTAAAATGCAATCTCTGTACTCGGAAAAGCCTAATTTTCAATCCGGTTGTAAATGTTTATGAAGCACGGAAACGGATTTTTAATGCGCTCAGTTCTGTACGAAAATGAGAAAAAAAATTATAAAGAATATGTTTGCGAAGAAGTAGCGATTTAAATTAATTTTTCTCATAGACATATGAAATGTAAATGAAGAGTTGGGAAAAATATAAATTCACTTAAGGTTCACTTCAATACACAATGAAAAGGAAATGCTTACGTTTTGCACTCCATGCCATTTATTTGAGATAATTATTAAATCTCGAAAGAACTTCCTTCAGTTCGAACCAGCTGATGAAAAGCATGCCATTACTGAGATTTAATATTGTTTTTGTTCGTTATTCTGCTGTTCCTTTTGGTGCCTCCTTTTCCAACAAACTGCCATCAATATGATTGGTGAGAATTTCTGCCATGACTTATTCGCGTTGTGGTTATGCTTCGTCCTTCAGATCGCGGTTTTGCTTCGTTGCATTAATCACGTAATCATCATCAATCATCCCATCGCCACGAGATTATTCGCTTCCATTTGTCGCAAAAGTGGTTATGCTATGCCACTTGGTTCTTAGTCAAAATCTTACTATTTGATAGATTTGGTTATTACTTCGTTATGTTTACTACAGTTATATATGTTATACCAAAACTCTACTGTAGCAAAAGACTACTTTTAAACTTTTATTTTATTATTACGATGCAGCAAAATTGTTGCAAAATGAGTTTTTATTTGTCGCCATACAAATTTGTTTTCTAATGACAGATTATCGTTTTCAATTTATTAACGTTATTAGGGGTATCTTTGTCCTTAAGTCTTGGGAAACGCTAAAGTTGAATTAGTGACTCCTGAAAATCGTCAAAAGCATTACAAATCAAGAGACTCAAATAGCAAAGACAAATACGAGATCTGCTCCCTTATATTTTATATATTTTATATCATATAAGCTGTTTATATAGTAAACCTACGAAGAATTAATTTATGTGAGGGTTTACTTTTTCCCGAAATTACAATACAATTTACAAAATAGCGTAGCAGATCTTCTCCCACAATCAGGATCAAACTATAAATTCACTTTCAAGATTAGTGTATGCTTTGGCATGTATGAGTTGGCGGTCTTGTTTTTATTTCATTCGAGAAAAGTGAAAGAAATATAATTAATTACTCAAATTTCATTTGCAAAGAAAGTAGAGTATTTATTTCTGTTTTTAAATATCGAACGAAAGCAGTACTGCTTCGGTTGGTGTCTAAACAAATTCAATGCTCCTTTTTCTATCATTCCTATTTCGACGAACGTATCTAAAATTCACAAAAAGATTGAATTATTTGTGTAAGTTATTACAGAGTTAAAGAATTTTACGGATAATTCAGAAAAAGGCTGCAATCTTGAAATATTTTACCTTGTACTACCATAACATTGAGTTCTGTATCTTTTATTTTGGTTATTCCCTCGATTAAACTGACCATACGGTTTGACTCTCGCTATACGGGACCGTACATATTCCGCGCGCATCAAATTTTTTCATCAGGTGTATTAAGTACAGCAAGAAACTAAATCACTGAACATTCCGAGGGCGAAAAACGCAGGTAATAAAAGCAAGGGATGCATTTTGATTTCAAGATGAATTTTGACGTGAAATGAAAAAAACGGTAGACAACGAAGAATCGGACCCCGTCGTCGTTTGAAGTTTTTATTTCATATTCCTTTTATTACGTGCAGAAGCTTGTGAGTTTAAATTTTAAAATTTAAAAAGTTAGTATAGGATGTATAAGTGTATATAGTACAGATAGGATAGATTCTATGTAATTATTGGTATGATTGCTATATACATTCGTATGCAGCTGTCTATCCAGAATATAATCAACTCCATCTATTTGTAAGAGGCTATAAAAAAATAAGGATAAGAAAGTATTAAAGGAAAATAATCTTAAGTTCCAAAAGCTTTTTACTGAAACCAATTTTTTATTACACTACAAAAATACGTGTTCGCGTTTCTTCTTTTCCTACACTTCCCCCTCCTTCACAGGGTTAGCCATTTGTTATTTCACTCGAGCTTTTGGAATGCAAGGTAATTTATAATTTAAGAGCTTCATTGTTGCTAGCCTACATCGAAGTACCCATATCGTGACTTTTTAGTACAGCGTCGATTCCGTTTTCTTCTTATTATTACTCTTATTCTTATTTCTTCTTGTTGGATTTATCATATTCGTTGTATGAACATTTTTGTTTTTGCTCTTTTGCTTTTTTATTTCTTTATTATTATTTACTTTCGCCATTCTCATTAGCAGACGTATGAAACTACTGCGTGATTGAAGCATATCCTGTTATTCAAGGTTTTGCACCTGGTCGAGATTATAACAGTTACGTTGTACTGTTATAACAATGTTGCAATAAGACTTACAATGTCAATATTTTAAGCGATAATAAAAAAATCACCCTGCTTTACTTAACACACTCTTACAAATGCACCTACACGTGAAAAATGTCACGCGCGCCTTATGTGGAATCATAGAGTAAGAAATTATTTCTTACTCTGTGGTGGAATTCACGTACACCTTATACAGAATTCCTAAGCGACTTATTACGCCCTAAACCGTAATGTCCATCTCATTTTTTATCATGTGCTTGATCCCGAATCTAAATAATAATTAAAGAAAGACGCACACAAACATAAAGCAAATTCATTTAGTCTATTTAAATTTGGTTTCGAATTTTTAGATATGTTTTTCAAATGTTTCCTAATTTTTGAGTTAATTATCTCAAGCGCATTACAAGTGTTCCAAGAGCACAATCTTAATGTTAGTAAATATTGCAGAGAATAAAGGGGTGCCGTTTAATAACACATTACCACGTGAACGTATTTACAGTCAATATTAGTGGTCAAAAAAGTATCGAAAACAAATACAGATATATAAAAAATAAATAAAATAAAAGTAAGGGCACAAACTTGGTCATACCTAAGCATTAAACGCGAGCTTCTGAATGGCATTAAAAAATCTGATAAAAAGCTCGACTTTTTATTCAGATTGATTTTAAAAAGTAGGCGATACCAATTGCGACCTCTTTTAATATCAAATAGCTGAGAAGGCCGGAGAATAACAATGTCAAATACCGCTCTCTTAGCAGACAGTCGGCTGGTGGGGCTAAATTAAATCATTGGCTGATGCTATTTTTCTTTTCTTTTACGTTTGTCCCACCTGTACAGATTATTGAAAGTATTGTAATCGCGGAAAATTTCAAAATTCACATTTGACTACATTCATCTAACGTCTGTACGCTTGTAAGTAGTTTGTATGCACCTCTCATAACTGGGAACCGATTAGCCGTATAACTTTATGATGTTGTATTTATAATTGTTCTAACATATAGTTGTGAATTTGTTGTGGAAGTAATGTGTTGAACGCATTTTTTTAAATATGCTGCAAACGAAGAGGCACACACATCCAGACAGACACACACACATAGACCCACTCAAACGAACAAACAAACTTACACATACATACATACACACGCGCGCGCACGCACACGCACACACATAGGTGTCATTATATAACCCCGAGGTTCATTGCTTACAAACATTATTCTTTAGAATTCCTTCGGTGAAAGTAAAATTACAGAGGACAACGACGTGCCAAAGATGCGGAACAGTTCATAAAATAAATATGGACTCAAAAGCAAGAGAAAGAGTAATACATAAGTCAAGGAATGAGGAGGGGAGAAATGGGCGAAAAGAAAGTCCTGATTGTTTATGCGTTTTGAAAGTAAAACTGTATATACAACGCATATGATAGTGGGTATGTTCTTGCTGAGAGTTGTATGATCTTGTTTATTTCGATATATGTGTGATAACCTAAGCAGAGACTAATAAGAGCAACTGCAAAAAGTGTACTTAGCACGATCGAACAAACATATATTACAAACACACTAACGCGTTAACTCATACATACCCACACCCACCTCCTAGAACATCTGTTATTGCAAGTGGTCATCACGCTCATAAAATGATGTGAGCAGAGATGCATTTTGCTGTAGATGAGGAAGCATTTTGCTGTAAACTGAAATGGGAAAATTTAAACGAAGATGAAGGGTGAAAAGTAAAGTACTATCATATGCGGGTTGGTGGTACGCGCTTATGCATATGCGAGTGGCTCATTGCACAACGTTGGACGTAATCAAAAAGAAAGAGAAAAGGGAAAAGGAAGAGAAAATTAAGCTAATTAAGCAAAAAAGTACACCCTTGCACAATCTCCATGGCTTAATTTGAACGCCATTACATTGATCACATAGCCTTGGTGTGAAATTGTATCCTTAAAGTGGCAACAATATATACGGCGGCACTCAAAGCGACGTAAAGGTTTAGTCGCCAACGTAGATAGACGCTGTAGCAATTT
Organism: Physocephala rufipes; assembly: GCA_963966595.1. Lineage (NCBI taxonomy): Eukaryota > Metazoa > Arthropoda > Insecta > Diptera > Conopidae > Physocephala > Physocephala rufipes. The sequence goes on along the minus strand of OZ016502.1, from coordinate 21,316,154 downwards.
ATCCTCTCTACTTACGTTCATTCCAGAGATAAAGAGATAGGACACTTCCCACTAATGCACATGCATTTGATATATACAATCACAGAATGGTACAAATTTAGCTGGAATTTGGTATTTACTTCCTAGGAAACGCGTACTTGCGTCAACAATAATCAAAAACATCAGTTTTAAATAGAAGGTGGTGAATTGAGTGTCCT
>OZ016502.1:21245982-21315757 GCA_963966595.1 Physocephala rufipes | reverse complement strand
AAGATCATTAATAAATAACTAGAACGGCATTACTGCTAGAAAGTTATAAAAGTTAATAATAAATTTAAAAAATAAATTTCAACATTCTATGTTCTAAAATATAATATAGAACAAAAATATTTAACTTCGTTTTTGTGTGAAAATATTTAAATTAAAACCGAAGAATTGAAAACTCGAAGACAGGAGTGCACATTCTCAATGTTCTGAAATGGAATTCAAAATTGGAAACGAATGGAAAATTAGGCGTGAATATACTACTACTGAAGGAAGTTCGGGAGCGATCGGAAAACCTGTGATTTCCAGATAAACTGAACAAGAGGAGGAGAATGACGTGGCTTCATGGCAACGCATTGGCTGTTACAGGTTCTTGAGGATGAGTTTGCAGAACTTTTTTATGGTAAAATCGGAAACTCCATCAAGACTAGCATTATTGGGGACTATCAGATGACTTCCCTTCGGTAAATGCATAAGCACTCTTCCGTAATGGAACCTGAATAATTCTGCTATTAGCCCGATAGCTCTCACAAGTGATATTCACATTTACAAAAATTGCTATTAACTCACCAAGTGATTGAAACGTGCTCACCGCTGGTAAAGGATATTTTTAAATTCAATGAATTCTATCGAAAAATTACTGTGCTCAAACCAATTTTCAACAATTCCGCCTTAAAAGTAAATGATAAAAGTAGATGATAAAAATTTTTTGTCAATGTATGAATTTATATTTGCGTCAATCTTCGCCGCGGGCGAAAGATTAAGAAGGCGAAAAGATTATTAAGATTAAGAAGGGCGAAAGATTATTAAGCGGGTCGATATTCTTATCAACCAATATTACAATAGGGCGTCAGCCAAAATATTAGCGAGAGTTTTCGCGATAACATTGTTTTGCATATATGATTGTAGAGAAAAAATGTTCATAGTTACTATGTTTAAAGCTTGAAAGGGACAACATTTTCGACGAAGTTTTGCCCTAAATCCGGTCACCTAAATCCGAAAAAAGTACATATTGTGCACATTGGCAAAGATTGAAACTGAGGTTTTTATGTGCATGTATTGATAAAAGTTATCAAAAGTATAATATATACAATACATTTTTTGTAATAGAGTATATTCGTATTGAAATTTCATTTCAATGCCTCTACTTGTTCTACTGTAGTGACGTATTTTCTATAACAATGCATACATTCATATAAGCCACAAAAAGTGGACATGGTTTTCATCCGATTCAATACTAACCCTCTGGAAATGACAGAATATTTGTACCAATTCATGACCATATCTCTCCTCGTTCTCTCGTAATCGTGATTTCAACAGACAGACAGACGGATGGACGGACAAGGCTAAATCGACTCAGGAAATTATTCTAAGCCAGAATATATTTTTACATACCTTCCACACCACCTTTAATGTGTTAAAAATGGAGGAGAAAACTTAATACACCCTAAACCCTTCGAGTGTAAGGTGTAAAAAGGTTATGTAAAAATTGCTTCCCTATCTAACAAGTAATCAAGATATGGAAACTTGTTGCACTAAATTGGTAAGAAAATTTTTTGAAATTGATTGGATAATTGGTCGTCTTTTGGGTCAATAAACTTTTTCTTGTCTCTGGTCATGCACTGAAAATAAAGGGACATTTTGAAACGGGAGAGACCTTTTTCCGGTTTAAACTAATGAAGAGACAGATAGAGAGAGAGAGAGAAAGAGAGGACGAAATATTTATGGGCTGAGGAGTAGGTACCGCTAAAAAAGAAAGCCTTGAAAAAATTTCATTGTAAGTAAATGTAGCCTACGAAAACTTCTAACGAAGTTATTTTTCTATAACGAAAGTTATGGTTTCTCTTTAGCAAAAAGTTTAATTTTACCTTTTATAAAGCTTCTATGGCTTCAGTCTCCTTGTCCTTCATTCATGAGCATTAAAACTACTTCGAATTTGTGTTCACGCATGTTTCTTTGTCTCCCTACAAAAATAGAAATGAAAAAAAAAACGATAAGAAATCTTATTCAAAGCATCAGTAAAAACAAAAAAACACTCATACTCACACACTCACTCACCGCCCTCCCTCCCTCAACAACGTGCGAAGCGAAGGGTATGCGCTAGCTTAACCTTCCTCTAGATGCGGTGGACAAAGATGGAATTTTTCAGTTGCAATTTTTATTTCGCTGAATATAACGAATTCGTCAAAACTGGCATTATTTTCATCACTAGCAGTCGACGTTCCATTTACTCGTAAATGCAAAAGAATTCGATTTAATTCATTGAATAATCGTTCTGATTTTGTGGTTATTTTAATTCCTTACAAAAGTTTGCGACAGCTCATTCGGAATTCGTTAGTAACGAAAGATATTGAGCTAAATATTCATATATAAATATTGCAACATATAACAAAACTACAAATGATTCCATTAATTTATTCGTGTGCGGCGTAAAAAAAAAATGTATGGATTTAATTCAATTGAAAAACATGTAATAGAGCTAACTTTGAACGGGCCGTAGTGAATTTTATATAACCTAATATCGTAACAAAGACCTCGGACTCAATTTCACAACATGGTGGGTAGGAGGACTACGCTTGTTTTTTTGAATTAGTAAAATTTTTTGTAAAAACTAGTATTTTTTCGTAAAAACTAGTAGTATTTCGTAAAACTACTATTGACCATATTACACGATATTGCTACTGTTTGTGTCACTGTTATTATTATTACTGACATTGTTATTGTTGCTAATAAGTTTTGTAGCTAACCCAAGCTGCTACTCGTCACTTTACTGCAGCCTTATATATAACGATTTACTACGTGAGTCTATTGTTTTGAATCCTCAAAGCTAAATACCACGCGAGTGGCCATTTTGATTAATAAAGTCGAAATTTAATTCAATGTCTAATTAAAATTTAAGTTGAAGTATAAACTTAAAGTCTAATATTAGCCACAACGAAGCAAAGGCCTCCAATTGTGAAGCTTGCGCGTGAAAAATATTTAAAATTGTCAAAAACGACCAAGAGAAAAGAAAGACGAGGAAGATGTGAGCAGATTTAGCCATTAAAAAGCAAACAGCCTAAAGACCTGATGACTTACTGCTTTTCAGATAAAAACCACTTATCCATATAGCAATATGATTCATTTGGCGTTTTATTCTAACAAATTCGTGAATTGCAAATTTTTTTTGGCGGAACTCAGCAAATCTACCTAACCGAAAAGCGTTCCAAATATCTCATTTGATACGCGACGCAGCGTTTCGTTTCGAAACGAGACGTTTTGTTTTCACGGTAGCAATAATGCATAAGTAATATGTAAAGTAAATTACTGAGTATCTAATTAACGGCAAAAGGAGCCCAAGGACGACAATAGCCGGCATTTTCGCTGTGCGGTTGTGCCCTGGCAGATAGTAAATTGATGTCTAGTACGTGGATTGATTACCAATTAGGAAATGCAGAAAATGCCAGGATATTGTTCATAGCAGAATAATCTCCACTAGCAGCGGAATTCATAGTGACTATAGAAACACTCTGGCATCGTAAGCGCAAAGCACCAACAGATATGTCCATAATCGTCAAAGTTTAAGAAAGCAAGTAAGAACCGTACTTCGGCCCGGCCGGAGCTTATACACCTTGAACCCGAATATAAGTTTACAACTTGATCTTTAAAACTAGTGGGTGCTACACGCTCCTTTTAATATTACAATTATCTTTTCTTGATTAATTTAGATTTGCTGACTCATCTTCAACACTACATTTGTGGAAGAGTCACGCCCATTTTTGTGGAGTAATAATAACTAATATCAACATCCCGGCTATAAAATTACAGCCCGATTACATTTATATAGATCTTATATAGAACTTATATAGACCTTTATATATAGAACTTTATTATATAGAACTTATATAGAATACCTATTTTCAATGAGACAATTGCAATAGAGCAATTCGTGAGATATTGCCTTTGAGTTGTTTGTTTAGCGGTTTGCCACATATCTCTCATGTCTCTCTTTTCCTCTCTGTATATTCGTGGCAGCCACGAGAAATATTAATCGCCATTATTCTAGTTATTAATCACAAACAGCAAAAACAAATAAAGGTCAACTTTATCGAGACATTTTCCTTTTAAATACGAATAGACATATCGCAAATATTGATTTTGGGCGTCATGTGGCACTCCCTCAGATTCTCATAACTTGACCAGTACACACACACTTAGTTGCATACTTCAATTCATACCAGATAAGCGTCATACCAGATAAGCGATAGTAATCGCGATTAAGGCTCATATTTATCCTTAACTAAAAACGAAGGGTTGCCATGCCTAATTTTCAGCTATCTATTGATTCCATCTATCGTTCCAGAAATCTCTCGATGATGTCAAATATATGCAATAATGTCCATTCATGAATCTTCTGTCAACCTCTCATCAATTTCATTTATTTTGAAATTGAGCCAACACTGCGAAAAAGGTGAGATCGTATATCTGTACCACTATAATGATCACTATCAGGCACAAAACAAATTTAAATTAATAGCAGACACAAAAAGAATTTTGTAAACAAGAAACAATAAAAGTTAAAAAGTTAATGATATCTATGATAATGAGAATGATAATGAGAACTAAAATTATGCCAAAATGCGACAATTCGAGCCATTATTTGCTGCGAGCAAATCATCAAAAACAGTGAGGAATCAAACAATGACGACTGCCGCATAAATAATAATTTCGTCTGCAACGAACGAAGAAAAAGTGAACAAAATTTGAGTTTGTATTTCCACCAGTCTGTCGTAGTACTTGGCCTTCGGTGGTGGAAAAAGTGGAGAGCATGCCGCACGAAAGGGTTGGAAAATGTTGAAGATAATTTATAACTTTGTTCTATCGGTCTTTTCGGTTTTCATTTTGCAATTCATTTCGATCCTTTGAGAACATTTTGAATAAAAATTGCAGACAATTTCGATACATGTTAAATTACCTTTATTATAACTAAAGAAAGAGGTCTGGGAGAATAAATGTATTTTATATACAAGAATTATACTTTTCGAGTTAATGACCAAACCAATCTTTAGTGACAAGAGAATAAACAATTTAAGTAAACTTGCCGAATTTATGAATTTTAAAAACTTTTCGAAGGTCATTAACTGACTGGCTTTACTAGCCTTATTTATTTTTAGTGGTAATCGGCCAACAGACCATACGATGGTCGTTGTTCACTGACGAACACGAGAAAAAATTGACTAAAAACATTAAATACATGGAAAGGAGGAAAACGATATCCGACTCGCTGGAAGCTGTAAACGTATATTTGTGTTACATTTTGTTCCGTCTCCTTTTACATCTGTCTATCTGTCGGTTTAGCCTTCTGTCTGTTTGTGTTTATGGAGTACATTTCAAGACGTCCTTGTTCTCCCCGATCTCTTCTTTCCTTTTGTGTGCATTCTTCACAGTCGTCTTCATGCCACTTAAGGCACAGACAACCGACACAATTGAGGCGTGTAACTTCCGGCTCTTAAAAGAGCCGCAACATTAGTTTTCGTAGTATTCCCTTGTTCTAGTCGGCTTTATATTTACAATCTGACTCCCAACGACTGCGAAGATGGTGCGTAAATTTATTACCAACAAAAGCCCATTGTTTTTAAGGCTGTTTAGAAATTTTACCCTCGCTGGAATGTGATATTTCGGTTATCAATTTAATTTATACCCTCATAATGAAGTCACACGGTCCGTGTGAGGCATGAAACTTTCTATTTTGTTTTGATTGTCATCCCGTTTTGACGCTTTCGAAGGACAAATAGACGGAATTCGCAGCGAGACGACGTCGCCGTCCGTTTTTGTTTTCTTTCATAAGCTCTCACTGACTGAATTCTATTCGAAAAAAACCACACAAATCGTAATAACGATTTCAGTAGGTATTAACGTAATTAATAGAATGTGCATAAAAATATTTTAAATTTAATTACGTCTATTTGTAGAGTTTCCGTTAAAACTTTAAAGAGATGGCGGAAACTCCTTACTAGCAGACATAATTCACTTTAAAGTATTTTTAACTCTTCAAAATTATATACCTTTTCGGAATATAGTTCCGTCCCATTTGATAACGAATGTATGTATTTTTGAATATATACTGCGAACCACTAGAAATTTTATTCTATTTTTGTTCTCTTCACTAATTTCCTTCCCCCGATAAGCATACTAAACTCACCAGAGCTGTTCTAAATATCTTTATTACGCAGGATAAAACTGTGCCTCTTCGTCAAATGTAATGCTGAAACTGAATGTGCCATGAGTATAGTTTATTATTATTATACAGTATATTGTCATATATGTAGTATTAGATTGCTACGTCCATTATTGACATTAGCCTAGACTATTCTCAACGAGTACTATCGCCCAATATTTGCATTCTAGAACCTCCCATAGCATATCTCTTAAATTATCATAGTATAGACAGTAACAGTTAACCTCGAATTCAATTTCTCAACATGTGATGTCAGTATCTGTGCATCGTGTGCGGTTGCATCGGTTCCATTGCCTGTGGAAAGGTTTAAGTTAAGAAAACCTCATTGTTCTTATATTTAACGGCTAAATTTTTTTTATTTACCATTTTCCTTTTGCGTCTCTCACCAATTATCTTACTCTTCTACACTTCGATTCTGTGACTTAAATTGCTCAACTCTGTGACAGCGCTGCCATTTTAAAACAGCAAACTCATAAATTATATTTATGAGTTAATGTCACAATAAGATCATTGTTGCAAGGGGAAATCTGTTTCCGCTAGGAAAAGCACTTGCCTGATGTTGTGGGGAAGGAAACGACAAGAGGATAGAAGACAAAGGAAGAGAAATTCATGATGAGAGTAATATAACTTTAGACAGCACTTAAGTTAGAATTGTAGACGGAACGAGAGAAAACCACTTTCGAAATTGTCATAACAAAATCGTGTTGATAGGAGTGATGAGCACATTTTATCGATGACATAAAAGCGAAACAGAGAAATTTAGGATTTGTGATGCTTTTACTATAATCGTCCAAAATATTACGAAGAACATCAATTCATCATTGCCATCATCATTACCGTAAACTTTGTGTTTGTTCTCTTTATTGATAGCGATATTCGTTCGTTATTCTTTTTGAGCTCATCAATAAGGATTATCGTATTTTACATTCTTATACTAAAAATTCTTATACTAAAATTCGTATATAAACTTATATAAAGTTGGTAAAAATTTTTAGAATTTAATTATAAATAATTTGTCGAGAAGAAACGATTTCGAATCTAAGTAAAGCATGAAATAAGTAAAGTATCGGGTCGAAACTATACTATCTTCAGAAAATGTCACAAATACTTGAAAATTTGTTTCATGTGCTTTAAACGCTTATTTACAAATTTTTAATTGTCGGTTTAATTCGAGTAATCAAATTCGAAAACTTTACTATTTCGTTTATTAGAAATGAGTTCTTGCATTTATATATTCATTATAAGTGCATTCCTAATAAAAAATATTTGAAATATTATTCTGTTTTTTAGGTTACAATAATGAGTGTGGCGGCCTTTCGAAGACGTGTTATTAATTTTCAAACATCACTCCACACGTTACTATTTCGTATATAGATATAGACAGACTTCTCTCTACTTCAGTACATTTTTATAAAAAGAATTATGAACGAGTGAAAATACGAAAATTCACAAATATAATCGATAAATCGCACATAAATCAGAAAATGTAAACATTTTTATTCCTTGAGTGAGAGTTATTGATAATATCAGTTTTGGAGAAATTTTTGGAAGAAAATTTTGAAAATATATATTTTCTTTCACAAAACACAGTAATCCGTTTCAGTTATTTCTAACATATGCGTGGTTCAGTTTATTTTTGTTTTCAAAGTAGCTTTTTCATTAGGCTATGCTGCGAATATTAGGTTACAAATGTTAGGACAATTACAATTTACAGTGACACTTTATAAGCTCCGTTGCTATATTGGTGTTGTTGTGATGATATTGTTATTATTGATGGAAGTAGTTAGAAGAATGAAATGCACTAGTCACGTGACTTGTATACTCAGTGCTTAAGTTATCGTCGAACAGCAAAGAAGCATAACCAAATCAGCAATAACATCAGAAATTATTACAGAAACTGCAGATACAGCAAGATACGCAGAGGTGCGTACAGCAGTACAGAGAATAGCTTAATACTAATTAATTGCCGATACGGAAATACGTCCGATATGGTCACGTTATAAAGAGCGGGATTGAGATTGCTTTATATCTTCGATTTCTTCCAGTTGTCATACTTGATGACTGATATTTGAAATACTAAATTCTTGCACGTAATCTGTAAAAGCATTATTACTTTAAATAAATCAATCAAAACGCAGTTTTAGTGCACTGAAATAAAATTGTATTGACGTTTAGTAGAAGATAAAATGAAATCTTCATTAAAAAATTATCATTATCTAAAATTCACTTATTTTTCGCATTTTTTAGTTCAGAAGTAGTATTTGTTACTAAGAAGAATTTAAAGAAAAAAGTTTTTGGGAAGAATTTAAAGGTAAAGAATTTAAGGACATTGTGATTGCTTATAACGATATATATTTTACAATATTTCGTTGTATCGTTTATGATTTAGAGACAAATTTGTTTTTAAAATTGAAACGGTAATAATTCTTATACTAAACATAAGTGTTCAAATCTTTTGTGTGTTTTAAGGATAATTCTATTATATCAAACACCCATAAGTCGTATTAAAATTATTGAAGATTTTGTGAGAAAGCAAACTTAGGCCTGAAAGCATTGCATGCAATATGAGAATTCAGTGTAATAATTTTGTATAATTAAGATATATCCATTGTCTTTCGTACACCATCTTCGTTTATATCTCGAATTGTCGATGCAAACATTAGGGAAAACGCATACTTCGCACATTATTTTAAATTTATTAACACCTCCCCCACTCTAAACGCACTTTCCGGCACAATTTTTTATCTTTGCATTGCTCCTAAACAGGGATTTGAGGGCACTGACTGCCTCCCTGTCCAGAGTATGGTTACCATGGGTATATCATTGGTGGTTCAGTCTCACTTGAAATAGCGGCGGCTTCTAATAATTCAACAGATAATTATTAGAATTATAATAATTCGGAACATATTGACATGATCGTACTACCTCTGATTTTTGTTGTTGTCGTTGCTTTGGGTGCCAGGCCCGTCGTGGATGAAAGGCGACAAAATGGCAGTGACTAGTCGTGCTTGCACGTAGTTCACTTGCCAGGAACTATGCAGGCTAGTTCCGCCACCTTACCAAAGGTGTAAAAATGGTGCCACGGGTGGTGTGCAGCTCATTTTGGGTCTTAATCTGACCCCGCTAATATAAATGCCCACGTACACAGCACACCAGTGGGTAGGCCCCCTTGTGGGAGCTTCGTGGTGGCTGTGGTACTACCCAAAATTACGCGGGGAGAGACCATAGAGTCTCCGCGTGGAGTTGCGTGAGGAGGCAGCCTCCGACAACTCAGAATGCCGGTGAGTAGCACACCGGCATTAAAGAGGTTTTAGATAGGCCTCGATCGTCAACCTGCGAGGAATGTCCTGCACGTCCCAGGCTTCCATAGGTACACAAATGGCGCAATAGGGCTAAGTTGATGCCGTGGCTGATGATTGCCAGTATATAAGGTATTCACAAAGTCTACCTAGTAATCCCGAGTGTGGGTAGGCCCACCGTGAGATTAAGCCATACTTGGCAGGTACTCACGTTAAGCACCAAGCGGCATCTGTTGTCGTTGCTTAGGGTGCCAGTCCCGGGTGCTTGGGCCCAAAATGGCACTGACCAAGGCGTATGAGACGGTCACTTACCACGACTGTGGTACTCCCTGGTTCCGGAGCCTACCATAGGCTTTAAATTGGTACCACGGGAGACAAGCAGACGAAAAATACAGCCAGTATGTGTGCTAATAGCTTAGGCTAATAGTCACACGATCTGGTTTATACAGCCAGTATGTGTGCTAATAGCTTGGGCTAATAGTCACACCATCTGGTTTATATATTCCAAGCCCCACATGCTTGTCATTGGGTAGGCCCTTCGGGAGCTTAGTGGTGGCTGTGGTTAAAACCCAAATTTACGCGGGTACAAGTTTGGATGAGCTCGGGTGTGGTAATGCACTAAAACATTACCGGGTGCCGGGCCCCACAGACCGGCAGAGGTTTTAGATCGGCCTCGAATATACCTTAGCGGAATGTCCATGCCATGCACATGGCTTCCAAAGGTACAAACGCCACGGCTTGGTAAACCGGAGGCACTGGGCGTCGGTTGTCGCCATAGAGCATAAAAGGTACGTTCACAGAGTTCGTACTTGCAACCCCGTGCGGGATGGCCCGCCGTGAGATTATGCCGTCAAGGCAGGTGCTCACGTAAAGCAAATGGCAGAAATCTGTTGTCGTTGCTATGCTCTCCTTTTGACCCTAAAAACATAAAAGAAATCTCAGCTGTCTTTTGTGGGCGGGGCTGACGGCATTTGAAGTTTGAAAAAATAATTATTGGTGCCTTCTAAACCGCAACTGATATCCAAGTACCGTTAGTATCACTAGAAAGCTTGTATAAATATTAATAATTTTTATAAAAAGGCATTTCATCGAAATATTAATAGTTTTTTAAATAAATGAACTTTTAAAATGCTACTACCTTTCCCCTTATTTCTAAACAACTTTTCGGCACACTTGGTTGCCTTTTCAGACTTGTCGGTGGAGCACTATACTTGGCGAACTGCGGGAGGACGGTCGTGAATTCTATAGTGACGCGCCACGGGATGAATGGCCGAGGCAAGCATTCCATTGCCGGACGCAAATGCCGATGTAAGTCACACGTACATACTCACGGCATATAGAAAAATATACCATGAAAATAAAACCTAACAGTTAAGAGCTTTTTGAGATAACGTTAAGATTAGGGTCTTAATATTACTTTCGGAACTTCAGTAATAAGTTATTACTCCTTTTTTAAGGCATATTTATTTGTGGTGGTATCAAGGCACTCGTTCATCTCCTCATATTTCCAACGGTGCACTGAAGTATTCGAAATCTATCCACAGCCTTTTTGCAACATTATATTCCTGCATTAAAATTTGAGAAATTCTGTGAAATAATTTGGCAATACATCTTTTGTAGCAACAAATGCGCCGCTTACTAGATATTCACTAACCAAAAACGTCTGATATAAAGTGAAGCACTACATATTGTATAAAATTATGGGGTGCAATTATTCAATAAAATCTGGATATCATCCGAAACATACAAAAATGCGCCTACGAGAATTTTTACACATTACTTATACGTATTTAATATTATATAGGGTACATCAATTATTACTTACGCCTTGAAATTAATACTATTATTCCTATATTCATTTATGAAGATATAATAGAAGTAACAAATGCATTATTACGTAATATCCTTGCTTCCGTTAGAGGAAATGAAGCATAAAATATTGAAATAGAATAGAAGTTGTTTTGTTGGAATTAGTATTTGAATTAGTATTTGCTTAAAATGCTTTTACGTTTATGCTCTATACCAGCAAACACAATCCCATTTCCAACCCCGCCGTTCCACCATACTTTAACCATACCATATCCAAGGTTTGTCCGGACAGGCACTTTAGGAAAAGTGTAAATTAAAGGAAGTTGGGGCAGTACAAGTACACAGCAATTGAAAGGAGCCATAAATAATTATTCTTTTTGCTTTCATTTGTAACTTACAATAACGTTGTTCTGCTTCAAAAACAATAACAATTAAAGAAATAACGTTAAATCTGCAAAGTCTTATATTGCGATAAGTTCCTCAGCATGTGAGGGAATCTATTATTTCTTTCTTCAATTTTACAAAACAACAGTATTTCAGTTGAATATCTTCTTGAAAATGAACACTTAGACACAAAAAGAAGTAACAATGTTTTAGATATTCCTACAAAAATTTGTAGGAGGAAAAGAAGCGTCCGTCCTTTTGTGAGAATAAGGGATGGAAAATGGGGCACTATTATGGGTGGAGGAAGAAAAATATGCGACTAAAATTGAAGCGAGAACAACAACAACTATGAATATAAAAACATCTACAATAACAAAGAACAATGAAATTCCCTCAAACCGAATCTCTGAAGTCATTTACTGTATAGTTTTCCCTCGGAAGAAACGACCTGAACTCCAGTTTATGTTCATTTACAGAAATTGGTGAAGAAAGTGTGGCAGTTCTGTTTTCTTATGATCCTTAGAAAAATAATTCGCCTATCCCACACGAGTAGAAAAACCGCTTCAAAAGGAATAATCTAATCAGAAGTATTTTTGACACCTAAAAATGTTTGATGGAACAGTATTGTAAAGATCGCTGACTTAGAATAAGGTTTCAAGGAAAAAAAAACAAAGGAGGGAAGCGAGGTGGATAGGTTGACGGTTGTTGTATTGGTTATTATTATGATTACATCCTAAATCCACCCAAAGGGTGCCGGATATATTAGGTTCGTTCCTCAATTTAAAACGCGCTATAGGAGGCGTGACACCTATTGAAAAGTATATATATTTTAGCTTAGAGTCATCTCCTAAATCAACTTGTCTTCCCGTCCGTCTAATTATCCATCTGCCTGGAGAAATCACGATTAAGGTGAAACGAAAAGTGATATCATCATTAAAAATTTGCCATGAATATTCCAAATAATAGGTTGTAACGAGTTTTGTTTCTCAGCTGAGGTATGCTCAGCCGTTCCAGGGCTCATTGTAGAGGGATCTCGAAACCCTCTACGACAACGAAAAATCGTTACTGTTTTTGAATTTCTCACGATCGACTTATTGAGTCGATCTATTCACTGACTATTGTCAGCTCGGGCGAAATAGAAATCAGACGGTGTTTTTTTGTTTGCTAATTTTATTTATTCATAAAACATTTGGACTAATTCTAAATTATAATCTAGAGACAGACGGAGCGTCTGGCAACTGAAGGTTGCTTACAATATTCGAGTGACAATATCTTCTCTAATAAACGGGCATAGCGAGGCTTATTTGTGGAGATAAAAGATTAAATTAAACTGAGAACAAAATTATAGCTGCAAGAATCTGCCGAAAGCTGACCTGATTCTGCCACGAGAATTGCTCATGGAACTGCCGAAAGCTGACCTGTTCCATTCCAAAATTATAGTAGCATGAATCTGCCAAAAGCTGACCTGGTCCTGCCGGGAGAATAGCTCACGGAACTGCCGAAAGCTGACCTGTTCTGGACTCAAAAATGTTCTGCAAGAATCTGCCGAAAGCTGACCTGATTCTGCCTCCACAATTGTATTGCAAGAATCTGCCAAAAAACGACCTGATTCTGCATCCAAAAATATGTTGCAAGAATCTGCCAAAAGCTGACCTGATTCTGCTTCCAAAAATATATTGCAAGAATCTGCCAAAAGCTGACCTGATTCTGCCTCAACTGTCCTTCTGCTTGCAAGCGAAAAAAAGAACCTCGATCCTAAGTTTCACGTTCCTTAAGTCAATTTTATTTTTGAACTACATGTGAATTATTGCTTACGAATGAGGCGGAGCAAAAACGCCATAATGAAATTAGGGATACCAACGATTTTAATTTGACTTTAAACCAAGAATTTCGTGTTGGAGATGTCAACTAAGTATTAAATGTTTATGTTCTTAGGAACATATCTAAATTGTAACGATCACGAGTTCGTGGTCGTTACAAGGTTAATTGGTATTAAAAACTGGTGAAATCCAGTGACAATCCAATATTTATACACAAAATTGGGTGACGAAATTTTATTCTCTAATTCTCCCGCGACTATTTAATTATTTTGCAAAGGTGGGGGTGTCACCCCACTATACCGTGTTGTATAGTGGGGTTACACATATACCACAATATAACATGTATTATACTATACCATATGTGGACTTCTTGAGAAAAATTTAGTTGAAGATGAATTAGTAGATTAAAATTAAACAGGGAAAGACAAAATGCGATCTCATAATGGACGTATACCGTCAAATGAACTGCCAGGCATTCTTACGTTTTAGTACTATTACCTTGTTTTACCTTTTAATAATTTAAGTTAACATATAATATTGTATAAAAATGTTCATAACTTGTTTACATGACCTGATTATATCAGCCTGGACCCAAAGTTAAGAGTCTACACAACTCAAATTAGGTGCTGTTTGAACACGCTTCAGTGTCCGTTGTTCTCTTATTTCCATTTTTTTTTTGAAACTACAGTAATGTGATACGAAATTCACTGTTTTTTTAAAATGAAATCGTTTAATTACTGAAATGTTTCAACATATGCAAAGTATGCATAATAGCAGAAATGAAGAGACATTGGGAACTTTATATCCTTTGATGTTTTGATGTTTAGCACTCTCTTAGCTTTATAATTTTAGATACTCACAAATCATATAAAATTTATTATATTAATCGAAATTTAATTTATAAATTTACTTTCACGTAAGTGCTTTAATTTTCAGTTTGAAATTGCAATTACTTAAATAAATTGTAGAGTATTGTAGTTCGTGCATAAGTCAATTATCGTAAATTTGTTCGTAGGCAATAAAATGCCAGCTGGAGAAACCTGTGAGAAGAGCAGGGTTAACGAGGGAATTTTTCACAGGCTATTATCAAGAAGGAAAAAGGGTAATGGATTGGAGACTTGAAAACTACCGATAATGAAGCAGGGAAAAGAGGTGATTCGCATTCTGAGTTATTTGCATTCGGCATACATATTTATCCATGACAGTTTTGTCCACATGAAATCTATTACTATTCCATTTTAAAATAGAAATTTATGCTATCCAATATAAACTCAGACTTATAATTTTGTTGAATACTCTTTACGTCTTCTGAACTAATTTATTTCGAAATTAACAGACGTCATATCCGTGCAATATTTATCGGTACATAGATTTTCAAAACTTGAATTACTTGAATGTCAAATATAAATTCGTCGAATTATGTTATATATTTCAAACATTTGTTTGCGAAAGTATAAATTCCGCGCATTCGTTTGATATCATACAATCTCCATCATACGAAATCTTAAAAAATTCTGCAAATTTATTTCAGCTACCCGCCGTCGATTACGGATAGGGTATATATACATTATGCCTCCCTTTGTAACGCATAGTGGATATAGAAATGTTTATATCCTTGCTCAGAACAACTTCGATCAGTCGATTTAGCGATTACCGCCTGCCTGTATGTGCAACACAATCGCACATCTGTGTATCTGTTTTTTTTTGTGGAAATCACATCTACAGCCAAACAGAGAAAGGTATCGACATGAAATCTGGAAACAATATTGTTGTCATAATACATTGTTTATGATTGGAATGGATAAAATCAACTTTGATTGCTTTTCGTAGTAAATATTACTTCATACACATTTAGAGAATTTCCTTAGCCTATGGAGGAGATATGACTCTGATTTTACATTTCCATAATAAATATATTAGAAACAATTATATTCAAAAAATGAGCGTGGTAAGCCAACTGATAACGGAAGTAATGAATGCATAGGAACTTGCGGGGTAATCGTCTCAAATTAGGTTCATAAAATCAGTTAATTGTCTCGCCGTTTTATCGCCAAAAGTGGCAGAGGTTTTATCAGGATTTTGTGGCACAGTTTTAAAGATAAAAGTACGCAACCAGGATAGTCCTGGCAGAAGTTTGCCTACCATACAAAATCAACTTGACCCGCCAATTATCATATGATATCGCATATCTTGAAGTATCTCGCATATTCATTGATATGATGGGCTATTTGATAAGAGACATTCCTTCCCTTTAAAGTAAACATAACGTAGCGTTTATAATCTGAGCGTAATTTTGAAATTGCTCTTGTGCTTCCAAATAAAGCATTTTCGGCAGGATTATATTCTTGAAAATGGGCGCGACCCCCCCTTTAGAAGTTAAAATTGAGGGAAATAGAGGTATTACCATGAATATTGGTAAGGATATTCTTTAGCTTACTGGGCAGACTTTTATTGAAAATGGACGAAGTCTGACGGTATTTTCAAAGTAAAATTTGCTATCCCTTTACATTTTAAGACAAAAGTGCATTCCCAAAAATTATCTTCACCCGCCAGGGATCTTTTGCATGTATTCTGCCTTTATAGCCTGCTTAGTGTTGAAAGTGTGATTATTCGGGCCAGTGACACACGCACATCACTTTGTACAGAAAACTTGGACCCAAAATTAAACGATACAGTTAACAATATAAGTATTAACTCTAAATATAGGATGAGATATCCCTATGGTTATTTGATTTAAACCATAAATTTAACTTCTCGACATTTCTGGGAAGGAAAAAGCGGAAAATGAAAAGAAGGAGAAGGGCCAAATCTTTTCATTCACGAGCTCGCTGAATTCTCACCAACTGCACCAGACTAGAATATTTCGTAAAAGAACTAATTAATCTACGCTTATTTTCCACGTTGCTGACAACACCGTTTTTTGCATCGGCGATAGTAATACTCGAATGTATTGCAGGATAATTGAATGTATTGCAGGATGATTGAATGAGCAGATTTCTAGTGGCCTCGTTATATACAGGCTTATATGATTCGTAGCAACACAAACGTTTTTCTATATTTCTGAACCAGATAGTATTACTAATACCACATCAGTAGTACTTTTGGCTAGTTTGAGTGACAGGCTTCCTGACTTCTGCATTTTAAATACTTGGATCGCCGTGGTTCTCCTTCCATGCACCGCCTCGAAGTTATTACGTGACGCAGAGATTTCAGGCGGCGCTATGCACGTCGATGGATTGATGTTACTCGAGCTCCATAACGATATCAACCATCTTGTTTTGGATCCAAATACTTTTCCTTCGCTCATTACGGCGCCCTAATTCACCACAGGCCCCTTAAAGAGTTTATCTGCTATTATATACCGTTTGCTTTCCGGTACTTTATTACAAATATATTCTGGGGTAGGCCAAGCGCCTACCGCGGTATATGACCTGATGAATTTTATGAGCTGTCCAACTACTTTAGAGAGAAATAATCGGTGAGGGTATAGAACTATTGTATCGAATTTGCCAAAACGAATACGGGGCATTCCTTTTCATCCGTCGAGTAATTAAGTTCAGTTTTAGTCAGTAATACATCAGTAGCAACAGTTATTGCAATAGGAGTGCCAAATGTAATTAATATGGATCTAAAGCAATTTCATTCCAGTTTGGCCCGTTGTTCAGACAAAATAAAGTCCCAAAAGTATTTGAAAATAAGAGGACGCCGCTCAGAATGTCAATGGAGCACAAACTACCACAGTGAAAAGAAGCAAGTGGAAATTACAATGACAAAGTAATAATAATAAACACTAAAAATGGAAAACCGTTATCTGACAATGAAACTGCGGTTTTTTAATCGTAAAAAATCAGTACTCAGTCATTATTAAGCCAACCGTCGCTTTTACCGTCGGGAATAATAATCGTGATCCATTTCAGTGCATATAAAATAAGCTCAATGACTAAGAAATGGAAAAAAAACGGAATCGGAGAAATTGTCCCTTGTTTCGACATTGTTCACAGTGCTGGAAGAAAACAAAGACGGGAAAGCTTCTATAGGAAATGGTGGAATGGCCTCTTCGAACTCCATAAGTTCGGAGAGGCTATCACGGCCGTATAAGTTCATCACGTATGCGACAAAAACATGAGGAAAGAGTTCTGGAACAGTGCCCCTAAATGGGACGTGTGTGGGTTTGACAGGGTAAAACAAAAAGTAATTGTTCTAATTAAATAATATTGCATATATAATAACATTATATAAGAGAATTAATGATATTGGAATAAATTTCCGTTAACGCTTGTCAAGTTTAATTTGGAAATGAATCGATCTCGGCGCCGTTTATCACCGGTTTTTCCAAACGAAACATGACAAGAGATGGCGGAAATTCATTTCAGTATCCAATCCTGTGGGATACCTCAACAAAAATCTACACATATATAAAAAATATTCCATCCATTGTATAAAACTTTTATAGATAGTAATCAATCAGCGAATCGATATTCTCTAAAGCTTTCACAAACATTTTTAAAAAAAGGTTCATCTCAAGTTTGCTCCTCGACCGTTTCGTAAAAATATTGCTTAGGTGCTTTTTTGCTTAAACGCAAATCCTTTGTTCGCATTCTTTATAATTTCAAGTTTTTGGTGGTTTGTTTATAAATTCGGACAACGTCGAATTCTCTTATTTTTTAATTTAAAAGAAATATGAACTAATGACACCAACAACAATGTTAATTGCAAAATAATGAGAAGGTAAAGTAGGGTTCCCACGAAAAACAGAAATCATCATGTCGTTTTCGTCTTTATTAGTAAATTTTACTCTTGTTGGTTTTAGAAATATGGCAAAGTGAAGTCCTTTTTGAGATTTACAATAAGTGTATATGGGACAATTTTTTATATTTTTGCTTCTTCCTCGAATTGATAATGATGTTGACTATAATAATGAAAATAATGATAGTAGTATTAGTTCTTCCAGGGATATCCTTGGCCAAAAATGAACACTTTTTCCTAAAAAAGTAGTTAAATGTCATTACTTCAGAACGTCATTTGTTTCTAGTATACTATTTTATACATTGCTATCATCACTATAATTATCATCATTATTAATAATTTAGGATTATATTTTGGTATAAAATTATTAATTAAATTTAGTCCTGCGCTAATAGGCTGTGGTAGAATGAGTATTAGGAGATAAGCGAGGGCGAGTGGGCGGTATTTTACGATCTAATGCAATTAGGCCGGGTCGTAAATCGAAAGGAGACGCACTCATATATTACTTAGTTGTGAAAGAGTGTGAAAATAACATCACTAAATAATTCGAAACGATCCTGATATAATTCATCCTTAGAGATCATTGAAGGAAATCGTAAATAACAATTAGTTGAAATTTTTTGTGAAAAAAAGAATTATAAAAAACAATATCAAAACAACACACACATTTACGACAAAAAACGTACTTTAGCTTTCTCGGGAAAATTTTCTGTTATTGGTTTCTTAAGCCATTACACACGGATGGATATTTCCGCAGCCTTAGAATGTGACTTCGCAGATCATTCTAAATTCCAATTTCGGGACAAAATATACCAACAAAACACACAAAAACATAACTCCAACTGATGAGTTCCGTGGATGGAACGAAAAGCTTCTTGGTAGCCCGTCTGTACCTTCACGATAACACATACTCACTCACCACACATTCACCTCTCTAAACACAACTATGCAGCTCAACCCAACATGCTGTATGTTGAAGAAGTTGCTGCTCTCTCATTGAATAATTCAACCAGCTAAATAGGCTGATTGATTAAAAAGCAGCTGGCCAGCCGAATCAGTGAATAATTAACCTAATCACTGGCAGGTTGGCTTGGTAGTCAATTGGCATCTTGGTTGTTTGATTATTCAATTGATAAAAAATTCAAATTCTTTACTTAAAGAAACTTAACTAAGGTATACTTAAAAAAATTTTCTCAATCCATTGTGGCATTTTTATTTTTAGGCTGAGACTGGAAAATCATCCAGTCGATGGTTGGATTGATTGATAGATGGATTGATTGATTGATCGACTAATTAATTGATTGGTTTATTGATTAATTGATTAATCATTTAAAAAAAGGAGGTTGTTGGTTTTTCCAAAACAGTGTTTCACTGTTGGCTTGACAGCTATTTTATTATTTTTTCGGAAAATTGGTTCTGCATTCTATTCTTAATTCCTATTTTTTCATTTTATTTTATAATATTTTCACGTATTAATTTTAGATGTATGTTTACGCATATGGATGTATGCATATGCATAGATGTGGGTATGAATATACGCATAGCTGTGTTCATGTATGCATTGGTATAGTCTCTATGTTTATTGATATTTGCCTTAAGAGACTAATAATAATATATATCGATCATTATGAACTATAATAATATAATCCATATAAGGTGTCTTTAATATATTTTTAATAGTATTATATATTCAAAAAAAACCACGTATACTTAGAAGCTTCTTTTTCCAGATTGCATATGTAGTTTGTCGGTGTCGTTATCACGATGAATACATGTGCCATTTGAAAAGAGATCCCTATCAATAATTTTATAATCTAATGGACATTTTAGAGGACGTTTTTCTGATGATTTTCGATTAATGACTAATATATATTTTTATTGGACTGCTTTTAATTTTAATCTGTGCCAAGACTTTAGGTAAAATGTTTTATTATTCAAAGCATAAGCAGGGATAATTACTTACCTCTCATATATTTGAGAGAGCTTTTTATTTTTATTTCAATTTTTATTTCGATCACCCATTAAAATAGACTTCAAATAAACGTACAAATATTAAAATTACATTCAGCGTATTTTTTACATTTTAATGTAAAATATGCCGATGATTTCAGGTCGATCGCTGATCCTGTATTTATAGATTCATTTCCTCCCCAGAGAATTTTGAGGTAGTCGATATCGTTCTAAGGATGATGAAATAAAATTTGTCTCGAATGGCTTTAAAGACTATCTCTTAATTATAGGAAAGTGTTTTTCCGCCCCGTGATTTTTCCTCACTCTAATTTCCTATATTGGCAAGTTTTCAATTGATTTGTTGCAATCTCTTTCCTTCATTATTAGGTCTAAGGCATGCAATTTGGTCTATCAATTCGTGCTATCTATGGTCGTTGGTTAAAACATTTCAGTTTCCATTAAGTTTCCAGCTTCGTAAACAACCTTCCTTTGTGCTAAAATTGCATCCTCTTTTGTGTAAGTTTTTTAAAGCGAAATTAGTCTCCGTTTCTTGAAGTCCTTCCTCAAGGTTTTTTAAAAAAGAACCTAAGTTTTCCACTGTAATTTTTTTATATCTAATGTAATTTACATTGTCTTGTATAATTTGGTTCTTGCACATTAAGTTTTTTACGGGTTAATCAAAACGTTTCATGTTTTAATTTTATCGAAAATGCATGTGTGCCTGTATGCCGTGGTGGTTAGAGTTGTGTATCCAAAATCTAGTTCGGTTGCTAGTGGGAGTTTTTATAGTAAGAGCATATATGAGGACTTATGCGATAGAACTTATGTAAGGACTTTATGTAGTAGCTGTAGGAGCTGTTTTAGAGAAACGAAAGGAAAGAATATACAAATAAATAAAATGATTTTTAAAGAGGAATAATTGCTATATTAAATAGGATTTCCTTTATTGTCTTTGTGGTTTACATATATGAATATTATTTCTTGTGCGACCTTGCGGTCAACGCAACCTTAACAGGTGCGGAGTTACTGCAGATGAAGTAATAAATGCTAAAAAGGGACAGCATTTATGTTTAACACTGGCAAATTTACAACAACAACACCAATAACAACAGCTACGAATATTATGAACAAACAACACCTTAGTATGTTACCACAGTAAGCAGAGGAGCAAGTAAATTTGCAAAATAGCAGTCAAGTATGTAGGAAAGCAAAAGCTGACTAAATTGGTTCCGATGCTTTTTTTGAAAATAGTTTGCAATTTAATTCTAATGGTGAAAAAGTTTTAAAAATGGATTCAATTAAATTTTCGAAGACTGCGAGTTTTGCAGAATTAAATGGTTTCATTTAATTAATTTTAACGGGATTTCAGGGGCTTACAACTTCTCCTACTATTCTCAATGCTTGCAATCACACTATAATCAAATAGACACTCATAATTATATGCGCTACCCAGTTTATATTTGTCAGCAAACCACTCTCAGAACATGTACATATATTCACAGATGTATTCCGGCATTACGCTCAACCACGCCCATGATTGACCAAAGCCATTTCACAATGAAATTTCAATGAAAGCCATTTCTTTAAATTTGTTCCAATATACAAATGGGGTAAAATTTAAAGAAATTAAAGGATGCTGTTGTTGATGGTGAATGGTAATGATCAAAATTCAACTCATGGACCCAAAATTGTAGGCAAAGTTCTTTGGTCGTATTAATTATGGCAATACTGTGATAAAAAAGGAAAAACCTTAGAGGCATATTTTAATGCAGAAATATCCAAACGGTCATTTATTCACATTGAAATTGTTTCTGATGGCTTGCATATGTGATATAAATGTACACTTTTCGGATTATTGTCGCGATTATTGCCGTTACCATTTTGGTTTACATTGCTGAAAGTACTCGTATATTATCAAATTAGATGCTATTGGATACTACAGATATACAGGGCCTGCCGAAATAGAGGTTTAAAGGACGTTAACATTTCATTTTGGACAAATCATCGTCAGATTTGAAATTTATAATACGAAACATTAAAACTTTTTAACAGGCTATTTTGAAAAACGTGCAGATAAATTCGTGTTTTACCATGCTCCAAATTCGCGTTTTCAGCGAGTATTATCTATAACACTAAAATTTATAATCCTTTACAAATTTTATATTATTAAGGCTTTTCCAATAAGAAAGGGTCGAGGTTAAAATGGAATAAAACTAGCTGTGTGCGAGGTATTAACGAAAGCCCCATATATGCCATTATGTAACGAATATGACACCGTTCAAATACATGATCCGGCTGAATTTGAGCGATGGCCTAGGCTCTGCTTTGAGGACATCGGTCGATTGATTTCAGAACGTCCATCGTGGAGTTCGCAACGTGGCTCGCAGCACCGTCCTACTGGAGCAGCATGTTGCCTAGGCCCATATCGCGCAATTTGGGCCACAAGAAATTGGTTATTATCGATCTGTAGCGCTCTCCGTTGACAGTGATTCTCATCAATGTCGTTTTGGGAAAAGTACGGATCAATGACGCCGCCGGCCGAGAATCCGCACCAAACTAAAGCTTTTTGTGAAATGCTAAAGATGATTTTTCCGCCAGAATTGGGTCGAAACACTTATTTTTATAATAAAATTTAATCATTTGGATGTGCTGCTTAATAGTATAACGTGGCACCTGCGTGATACGCCGTATGATTTGGCATTATTGAGTGAATTATAAACACCATATTTACCATTCGCCGGACAAACAACGTGACCGCGCACACAACCAACATCAACCCGCTCTTATTGGGCTCCAAATCATTTACGTACAAGGCCTCCCCTAGTTTTAAAAAAGTGGATGGATTTTGCTTTCCCGCGATTACCTGATATATTACAGAAAGAATGTAACCATTTCGGTTCGATATCAAAGTTTTATGCCCGTCAATACTCAGTGTTGAAACTATAAATATTGTGCACGAAATACCGCAGGACAAAACTAAAGACAAAAACATTCCCTCACAATTCACAATCATCCCAAAAACAAATATTATAAAGAATTAATTTAAAACAATTCAATTTTGTTTTTAAATTGGCGTAATTTAATTTTTGTTTTTAACTGGCGTCTACAGCCAGATAAATGTGATGAGAACTAATGCTGGAGGATCCGAGCTCGGCAATGCTTAGCATTCATGCAGCACCTGGAAAAACAATACATCGCGGAACTGATAAATTGGAGTGTTCTGGAGTGACTTTTTTCGGAGGAAAAACGGAGGGCATAATATGCCTAATTAATGGAAACAACGAAGAACGAATACTTTAATATCTCACCAAACACCACAAAAATACCAAAAAAGTTACAATTGAAATAAAAAAGAAGCCAGAATAAACTATCGAAACCTAACAAGAAAAGCAAGCTAAAACTATTCTTCACTAAAATACGAAACATAAAGAAACCACGGAATAATAAAATAAATAAGTATTTGTAAAAATTATTTTAAATTATAAAATAATAAAATAACCAACAAAATCTGACTGCTGCCTATCACTACAAAAATACAATTAAAATAACGGGTGGCCTGTTTTACTTATGCACTTACGCCTACGCACCTATTCAAAGAGAAAATAAGTACTGATAAACTACTACCTATTTTGCTACATAAGTCAAATAATAAATAAGAACGTACTGATACAAACAAACCAGATCGAAAAAAGACGTTGGAGGTACCGAATGGCACATCGATGAAACAGCGTAGTCTTGAGTTTACATCGTCTCGTAGTTTACATCGTAAACTTGAAAATGAATGACGGAAAATCTGTCTAATTACCTCATTCGATTCTCCCTTCCGGAAAATCAAAAGAATATCAATAATATAAATTATTACCGTCCTTAAAATCATCTGTAAAATCAGTCAGTAATCTCAATAAAAATGCGGAATAATAGTTAAAAAATAGTTAGAGTTTTATTAATATCCCACTTTACCGCCCGTAACCGCCCTGTATTCGATAGGGAGGTCCTACTACGTACCAGACCTTGCTTTCCTAATCGCTTTCAAAAAGCGTTCGAAAAGAAAAATATTTAATTTACTGAGAAAGAGAATATAAATATGCCAAAATGTATCGCATAAATAACTTAATTTTGGCTGGTACGGATTATGTACTTAAATGTAAGTAATTGTGTACTTTTTCATGCTCAAGTCTTGTTCGACATACGTTGTTCAACTTAATTTCTCACTAGAACCTACCATGTCAGCACGTCAATTCAAAATTCGACGACTGCGCCCCGTGTGCTTCATTAAAGTTTGAAGTAAAGCCCGTGATGTCCGTGCGATGTAATAGCTCTATTTTATATTACCACAATCCACGTTTATATTCTAGAATCGGCTGCTTATAATCATAGGCGTCATATACACTCTGTTCCGTTGTTCGCTTTACAGTTGCGTCCTGGACTTTTTTCCCTAGGAATCTATTTATTATAATGAATCAATTTCAGCTTAAATTTCAGCTTAAGCTTGAATTTCAGCTTAAATTCAATTTGTATTAAATACATAATTTAATTAACATAGCTAGAAAAGGAGATCACAAAATCACCAAGACGCTAACGCGCAAAGAAGCTACAAATTTAATTGCGTGCAGTTGTTTGGTCGAAGCAAATGTATTATTAGTTTATCAATGACTGCCGATAATGCGATTACACTCTTTTGAATTCATTAAAAACGTATTGAAGTTGCAAATGAAAGCTTTTCAACAAATTCGTATATCCGTTTTCATTTTGTGAGACTTATTTAAAATATTTTTAATTAAAGCAAAGCAAAGCATAAGTGATTAAAATTATGCCTCCAAAATCATTTTAATTTTCGTTTCACAGGAAACAGTAAAGTTTTAAATTTTTTTATTGCCGAATTGGCCCAGACCATTTTCCTTTCTGTCAGATTTTGCACGGCAATTAAATTAATATTCAATTTAATAAGAAAAAATCAAAACACAAAACTAGTTCTGCCCATCCGGTCAGTCTCAACTCATTGAAGGAGAATCGGCTGAATACTCAAAAGTTGCTTGCATTAATTTTTATGACAAAACATAATTTACGTATTCGACGCAACTATGCATTGGCGACATCCAAACACACACGCACACATGAACAAATACCTGTAAATCTTTGTCGTAACTCACAAGTTTCATTCTAATAGAACAATTTAACACAAAAATATTTCAAGAATGCAATGGATGCGCCAGGAGAAAAAGTGGAGGAAAGGAGAGTGAAATATTTCGACAGGGCAGACAATTCCAGAAGAAAACTGAAGCTCTAACATTCTTTGTAAATTCCATCTCATCTTGTCATCGTGTACGTGTGTTACGCATATGTGTGTATGGCCTACAACCCACGAAAGCAATTACGGATGCACAATTTTTGCTTAGGTCGTCAAACACGAAATGAACAAATGTTGAGCAGAAAATGTATACGTGAACACTGGATTGTGTGCCTCGGTAAATTTACGAAACCCCGCAAAGTACAATCGTGTATGCGCTGGCTTTGCTGACACATTTTATGCAGGTCTGAGAGTGAATAATTTGCAATGGACGAATTACCTTGGCCTTTGTCTCAATCGCCTACAAGTGTAAGTTTTTTGAAAGCACAATTGTTGTCATGTATAAAGCTTCTGTATGTATCTCTGTATGCAATATATTTACTTATGCGTATGGGCTTGAGAAAACGATAAGTCATCACTTATAATTATACCTATAATTAAACATTCTCTCTCTTTCTCTATATATCTTTCTCCCCAGCCTTCTATCTCCACGTGGATGCAGTATTCAATGACAAGTAGTCATCGCTAGAGATTGTTATAATATTCCACAATTAGTATTCGGCAAATTGCTACCAAATTATCATATTGATCGATAATCTATAAGCAGTGAAAGTACTCAGTGAAAGCAAACGAGAGCATGCATTGTCTGTCGCACAATCAAATTTAATGAATTGAAAATTGATACGAAACAGACTGCAACCTATTTCATATCCGTGCTTAATAAAGGAAATCGTGAACAAGGATGAAAAAGAAACCTCCAAGAAATTATGTATTATAGATATTATGGCTAGCGTTAGTTAAAGTGCAATGACATTGTTCGGCTTTTTTTCTTTTCAGGTGTGAGCATTTATGTATGCATAAATCGTGTTTATTGGTGTATGTATGTGTACATTTCTAAGTATGTGTACGTGTGTGTACGTGTAACCGCATAAACGTATGGTTGCGTTGGGCTCAATTTCCTTCTGTGGAAATGGACGACTGCGGTTGCGGTCGACTTTGCAGTTCGTATATGAACTCACTCCCAGTGCAAAATATGGTCGTTATCCTTGTTGTTGTCTATGCTGTTCGGATTCTTGTTGTTTTGTCCCACTTTCGAATCGTCAAACAATCGTACGATTTCAAGTGTCTGGATGCATGTGAGCATGTATTAAATGTGTGTGAATATGCAAGTATATGAGTTGGGGTAAGATGTTTAGTTCTATTTTCTCGTGCAATTATCACTCGAGATATTCGTTTACCCCACATTTTCGAAGCGTGTTTCTTTCACTTCCTGCTTTCAAGGGTCGGTTTTTGTATGATGTGATGATTGTTCGACGATTGTCTACCGCTCAAGAAACACGCCAGTAGTTAAGTGTGCGATTGCGGGATGTACGTTTTCGCGCGCAGTGTAGTACGTGCTGTCACGTGTTCATGTGCGCCCACTTCTACAATACAAACATGTTCCATATTCTCAATACTCCCTTTCCCATGGGGGACTTCAATACCAGCAAATGAGTGAATTCTTGTTGAACCAAGTGAAAAATAGAGTGATTATTTAGAAAGGAGAAAGCGGATTCAAGAAATATATTGAAAAGCCGATTTTGCAGAATTGGTTTTTAAAATTTTTCGTTAAAATTCACAAACAATATAAAAATGGAAATATTAAATAAATATAAAATTGGATTTAACCCTTTTTAATTATTGATTAAATATTATATTTATTGCTAAAAAAAATTATCGATTTTATAAATGAACCCACAAATTATAACTACGTGTTATATCCTACTATACAACAGATGCTGGTTTCCAGTCCTTCATTTCGTAGATTTCAATCGAATTGTACCCACTTATTTAACTTTACCATTAAAATATATTATTACAAATTTTAACGTAGATCAAAAGTAATAAAGTCAAACCCTAAGTGAAATAAAATCAATAAAAAAATCACATAAAATTTCAAATCACATAATCACTTCAAAATCACATAAAAGAAAATGAAATAAAAAATCGCATAAAATTTACAAAATAATATCTGATCAAAAATTGCGGGCTGTTTTACATAAATTCGCGCTTACTATTGCTCGTATAATATCCTCTTTCCGTTCTTCCACCATTTATGATTGTTGCTGTTGTTGTTATTATTATGAGCTTATTAATTTCATGATCTTTACCAAAACATCCTTACCAATAAGCTGTAAAGGTTGAAACTTGTAACGAGAAACGAAAATAGGATCGAGAAGAGGAAAGAAAAAAGAGAGAGATTTCAAAAATGTGTTCCTGTAAAACTGATCTAAATATATTTCTCACGAGAAACACTGTATTTAAAGAATTTTACATGAAAAAGGAAGTGATTAACAAAGTTATGCATATGCCAAAACTTTCATTATAATGAAAGTTATGGCATATGCATGTTCGTAATCTTGTAGTCATTATACTCTCAGAACACAGATTCTCAAATAAGTTTAAAAATTTTAAGGCGACCATGATTTGAAACTATTTCCACGGAATATATTCGCTGAGCCTTACAATATTTGACATTCAAACGATACTTAATTTATGAATTCATGGATAATGGATAGTAGTGGAATAGTTTATCATTCATTAATATTTGTTATCATTAATAATGTGAAAATTTCAAAGATAAATATTTTGGTTAAAGAAGTTTGGTTTGGTTAAGTATTTGGTTAAAGAAGTTTATATTAGAAATAATTCATGATTAAATATTCTTCTAAATTTTCCATAGTTTTCATTCAGTTCTCTCATTTCTATCGAATTTATCAAATCGGGAAATTGGTCTTATTGACTAGAATACGAGTTTTTATTCATTAATTCATTTAAATATTCGTATTAAGTTTCCATTCTGCGAATGTTTAGTTCAGTGAACTAAATTGTTTATAACTTTGCAAAGTTTAAAATCTGAAAAGAAAATCTTTCAAAACACAAATTTTAATTTAAATCTTAATGGAATATTTCTAGAGAACGCAAAGGCGTTAACAATAATCAAAAAGAAAATCCCTAGCCGGTAAAGTAACTCTTTATCAAAGCCTGCTAATAATGTTAATGAAGAAGCACATAAATCTTGTTTTTATTCCACACTTACACGGACAACACAAAGTATTCTACGTCAGCAGATATGATTTGTACAAAAGAAGATCATTACCATCATTTTTTAAAATTCCTCGCATTAATAATTTAATAGTCGGGTAAATTATATTAAGTAATCAATTGCATAAAAGTAATGTTATTAAATTTTCTAATGTTCCTATTGTTATTTTTCTTGTTCGCCTACTTTTTTTTCGAGCATAAAGGCTAAGAAACGTCGTAGGATTAATGTAGACAAATTGTGAGTTAAATAAAAGGATTGTAGTATCGTATAAAAAGTAGGAACACTAATTTTGAGTCGGCCGGAGATTATAAGCTCTACACCCGTAACATAAACTTATAGGATGTTCTTAATGGTCAATGGGCGGTACACGCTCCTTTTATATTACATTTCTCTTTTATGGATTAATTTAGATCTAACTCATCTTCAACACAACCTTTGGCAAAAAGTCAACATATAATAACATACCAACCTAAAAACGTGTATAGGAACTGAAAAATCGGATTTTAGAAGGAATTTTGTAATAAAAACTAGGCGCGGTACTGATGCTATTCACCCCGTTTCCAATCCGAAACATCCTCTGATGGCAATGAACAGACCGCAGACAGAGTGGTAAGCACATGATAAACCAACAGAGGAGTAGCAATCCCCAAATCTATAAAGGTATAACACACAAAGGA
The DNA here is from genome assembly GCA_963966595.1 of Physocephala rufipes. NCBI lineage: Eukaryota > Metazoa > Arthropoda > Insecta > Diptera > Conopidae > Physocephala > Physocephala rufipes. The sequence continues at coordinate 21,286,489 of OZ016502.1, read as the reverse complement.
ACAAATTTAATATAACCTTCGCCTTTTGGGTGTATGGTGGTAAAAAGCAACATCACCCAACCGGGGCGAAAATAGCATCAGTTAAGAACAACAACAATGTGTAATATAAAAGCCGCGGTAATTGGATACTAGGGTGACTCGTATTAACCTTTATTGGCGGAAATAAAGGTTAATTTCAAAAATTTGACCTAAAATATTAACACGTGAAAACGACAGCAGGATATAATATAACAAGTAAGAACGCTAGCTTCGGTCTCGCCCAAGCTCATACATCCTACATCCGTAAAATAATTTTATATTAGAGCTCGATTTTGATAACCAGTGGGCGTTATACCCCCCTTTTAATATTACATTTCTCTTTTCTTTAAGAAACTCTTGATGTCAAAGAAGTCCACGCATGACAAAGGAGGCGCGTCCCGCCTATGTTTATGGCGTGATAATATCTAATGCGAATATCTACGCTATAAAATTTCAGCCTGTAAACTTATATAGAAACTGAGCAACTGTTTGTTGGAAGGGCATGTTTTATAAAAGGTAGGCGTGCATGTTTGTACGAAATTCCATGTCGATATCTCCCTCTGTTCTACTACAACCATGATTTCCACAGACATAGAGGCAGACAGACGGACAGAAATGGATAGATTGACATAGGAGATTATTCTGAGCAGGAATATTTATAACGGGTTTCTCAATGAGAGCGGTTGAAATGGAATAAAACGAGCTGTGTGTGAGGTCCTAACGTAATTTTTTTATTTGAAAGCCCCATTTAAGCCATTATGTATGGAATATGACGTCGTTCAAATTTCCTTCAGCTTCCACGGCTTCGCATCGTGAAACGGATCCGCGAGGTCCACATTCCAATGAACATAGATCCGGCTGAATTTGATTGACGGCCTCTGCTATGTTGGCTCTGAGGGCATCGGCCGATTGCGGCTTATTCGCATAGACGTACAACTTAAGAAAACCCCGCAAGAAAAATTCTAGCGGGGTCAAATCGCACGATTCTGACGGCCAATTCACCTCACTTCCACGAGAGATGACCATACCCTCAAATCGTTCATGTAGAATCTCCATCATGGCTTTTGCTGTGTGGCTCGTAATGCCGTCCTGCTAGAACCACATGTCGCTTACATCCATATCGCTCAATTTTAGTCAAAAGAAATTGGTTATCATCGATCAAAATCCCATCCAAACAGTAACTTTATGTGGATGCATTGCCTCCGAGTGAACCTCGTGTGGTATCACGAGGTATTGGTATTGGTATCATCCCATAAACGGCGACTTTGCTTGTTCACATAGCCATTCATCCAGGTATGCGCCTTGTCGCCAAAGATGATATTTCGGCCAAAATTGGGCCGAAACAAACACTAGTTTTGATAGTAAGGTTTTATCATTAACGTGCTACTCAGTAGTGTAGCTTGCCGGGATAATTTGACATTACTGATGAATTACAAACACCTGATCTACCAGACGCCGGCTGAACAATATGAATTCTACAGGCTGCCAACATGGACCCGCTCTTATTGGAAAATCCCTTACTTTCTTATACGGATAACGCCTTATATACTGCGTTACAAGCGGAGGAGTTAAGTGAATGAACCCTATCCCTTGGGGTGTAGGATATAAAAAATGAGCAACCACGAACCATTGGTTGGGAAAAAATTGAAATATTACGAGTAAAATTGAAATCGAAAAATTAAGAAAAATATATAAAAGACATATAATGACAAAAGGATAAACACAAATATTAAAAATCGAAAGTGATCATCGAAAGTATATTGAAGCAAACAAGATGCATCAAGATGCAAAATGCATTTGCCTTGTAAAATAAAAGTTGTATCGCAGCTAATTGTGCGACAAACTTAATTAGACAACAGTTTCTGTGACTGTCATCCGATTTTGAAGCTAAGTGATTTCTAGGTACTAGGTTTTTAATTGGGAGCCGGAGCACCTCCTGTATTTGGGCGAGAAATTATTTGCATCGCCACAACAACACAAAACAAGAATACAACCACAAACCGTCACGCACATATACACACCCGGACTAACACAATTACACACACAAACACAAACACACAGCCAAACACACCTACTCACAAACACAGACACACACACACACGCACGGGGGATCTTCTTGGTTTTCTTGGAGTGTGGATGCGTTTCGTACCTGCTCCGGTGTTAAAGTGTTTTTACTAATTCTAATCAAGTGTGTTTTAATATTGGCGACGTTAGTGTATAGTGTAAAAGTGTGGCAGTTCGTTGCAGTTGCTACCTTGGACATCTGTTAATCTGTGGACGGAGGATTTGCCAGATAAGTGCAAGATCGTTTGCTATTTTGTGTTTCTTCTCGTTTTAATTATATTTCAATCCCGCGCAACATTGTATCTTGTCAGTGCTAATTGACAGCTTTTGCGGAATTGGAACCAGATAATTTTCTGTTCTTACATAGAACTTAGAACTTAGAACATAGAACATAGTTCTTTCAGGCCTGTTTTTTAGTTAGGTGCTGTTTACTGTCGGGTGCATATTTTCAGGCGTATTTTTATTTTGGGTGTGCAGGAGCGGCTTCTTTTCTCATACAAGCGCCTAAGGGCGCCTCACTTAAAAAATGAGTGAAGAAGTGGATCCGTTTAGGAAAAGTAATCGCGTCGGGCGGTCGCCGCCGAGGCTTACAGTTGATTCGCGAGGCGTTCGGTCAAACTCTTCGCCGCCAAGTTTGGATGTAAGTTCCCAAATTAATAAACCGCCTACCGCGTTTGAGGCGCTAGGTGAGAGAATAAATGATTTGTACGCGGTAATGTACGAAACAGGGGCGACAACAGGCGCTCTGCGTCGCTCTATCACTCAGCCGATGCGTAATTTGGTAGAACATATAGTTAAATTATATCACGCGGTAAAAATTGATGTACTGCCACTATTGGCGCAAAATCAGTCAGTGGCAAGAAAAGAGGAAGGTTTTGTTGATCGCAAATCTACTCGTGAAGTTTCAACACAATCTTCCCCTTGGGTTAAAGCAAAAAAAGTGGGTAAACGCCCGGGTGTTGAGATCGGGCCGTCGCAGCCGCGAGTTAAGAAAATCCGTGAATGTCTGTCGGAAAATAAAAACCTTGAAAACGAGAGCCTACAGCAGCGGAAAATAACTGCACAACCAGAGGAAGGGGTTTGGAATAAAGTTGTGAACAAAAAAAATCTAAAGAGCGTTATTCGGCATTGAAGCCTATAAAGCCACAAGTTATTGTCATTGAAAAGGCTGGTGTGTTATCGTACTCTGACATTTTGAAAAAAGTCAAAAGTGATCAGGCTCTCACCAAATTAGGCGAAAATGTAAAAATACGGAAGACTCAAAAAGGAGAAATGATGTTACAGCTCAAGCGGAAGCCTGATTTTAACGTGCAGGCGCTTAAGACTGATGTGCAGAATGTTCTAGGCGAGCAAGCAAAGGTGAAAGCTTTAGGTAATGAATACCAGCTCGAAATTAGGGACTTGGACGAAGTCAGCACGAAGGAAGAAGTTGCTCAGGCTATTGCAAGTGTTTGTAAGGAAGAGCCAGTTGTTGTCTCGATTCGTAAAGCCTATGGAGATACCCAGATAGCTACAATTCGTTTGTCAGTTAGTGCAGCCAAACCGTTGTTAGAGATGGGAAAAATTAAAATTGGGTGGACAGTATGTCGTGTAAGAGCTAGAGATACAATTCCTCGCTGTTTTAAATGCCTGAATTTTGGTCATATGGCTAAGATTTGTACAAGCAAAGAAGACAGAAGCAAATGCTGCTTCAACTGTGGTCAAGTTCGTCATTTCGCTAAGGACTGCAAAAATGAGGCCTTCTGTCTAATTTGCTCAAGTAAATCTTTAGAGAGCAATCACGTCGCTGGACGAGGGAAATGTTCGGCTTTAGGAGATGCTTACAAAAATCGCAGATGAAGATATTGCAAGTCAACCTAAACCATTGCCAAGCGGCGCAGGAACTTTTGAAGCAGACAGTGATAGAGCACGGTATTAGTGTGGTTATCATCGCAGAACCGTTTCGAAATCATAGAGAATGGTTGTCTGATAGGAAATCAAAGGCTGCTATATGGAATTGTTGTCGTTCACCTCTTCAGTGGAAGCTTGAGGCGGAGCGCGATTACTACGTTGCTGCTAAAATTGATGGGACCTACATATATAGCTGTTACTGTCCACCAAGTTTAACAGTTAGAGAGTATGCAGATGTAATTGATAAGTTGGTTAGAGACGCACGTAGTACTACCCCCTGCGTTATTGGTGGTGACTTCAATGCTTGGGCCACTGATTGGGGTAGCTGGCATACTAATGAAAGAGGAAGAATTCTGCTTGAAGCTTGTGCTCGCCTGGATGTCGTGTTTCTTAATGATGGTCGCGAACATACATTTGAGCGAAACGGCAGAAAGTCGATGATAGACATAACGTTCGCCAGTACTTCTCTGGCTAGGCGCGCTACTTGGTGTGTGAGTGATGTGTATACCAACAGTGACCATCGAGCCTTAATCACGAGTGTTGGATCAAGGTCCAGTGAGGCACGAATTGCTAGCGATAAGGATGTCAAACGGTGGAAACTTGACACTTTGGACAAAAAGCTGTTTGCGCATTTTGTTGAAAATGTTGATATGCAAAACGAAAGTGAAGAAGAGATGGCAAATCAATTTTCATCAGGCCTTAATACAGCATGTGATGCCTCGATGGTCAGAGGGGTTCATAAACACGGTCGGCGACGATCTGTTTACTGGTGGAATAATAGTATTGCGCAACTACGCAAAGAATGCGTGCGCGCCAGGCGGCTAGAGCAACGTAGTATTGGCTCAGATACGTAACAGACTTTCCGATCTTTATACAAGTGTGCGCGTAAAACACTTAAGATAGCGATCAGGAAGAGCAAAGATGCTTGTTTCAAAGAACTTTGCGAAGATATGGACTCAAACCCTTGGGGGGTGCCTACAGGGCGGTTATGTCAAAGGTAAAGCCCGCACATGTACAAGTACCTACTGATAGAGCTTTTATGGAAAGAGTTGTTCAATCGCTTTTTCCGAGACACGAACGAGCTGTGCTGACTTCTGGCCCTGTGAGAAATTGCGACAACGAAACAGCTATCCCGGCAGTCACCTATAACGAAGTGACTGATGCGCTGAATGCTTGTGGAAATAAAAAGGCACCAGGACCGGACGGCATACCGTTCGAAATTTTAAAACTGGCGTACACCATCAGGCCAGAGTTGTTCCTAAGGCTTTTTCAAGCATGTCTGCGCGAGCAAATTTTCCCAAAAAATTGGAAATCTCAACGGTTGGTTTTGTTGCATAAACCAAATAAACCGGCGATGGAGCCCAGCTCGTATAGACCCTTGTGTATGGTAAATTGCATAGGGAAAATTTTTGAACACATAGTGAAGGCTAGGCTGCTGCGCTACATAAATGAAATTAATGGGCTGTCGCCACAGCAACACGGTTTTCGAAAGGGGCGCTCTACCATAGACGCCCTACAAATGGTCATTTCTATCGCTGAGCAAGCTATTGAGGGTTCGCGCTGGTTATATGGTGATAAAGAGTATTGCCTGCTTTTAACATTGGATGTTAGAAATGCCTTCAATTATGCGTGTCACAAGAGCATTATAGCGGCCTTACATCAAATGCATACGCCGAAATATCTAAATTTATTTATACAAAGTTTTCTAGCCGATAGAACGCTGATTTATAATACTGACGGTGGTATTAAAGAGTTCAACGTCACAGCAGGAGTTCCACAAGGCTCGGTTTTGGGGCCATTATTATGGAACGTCATGTACGATGGGATTTTGCGTATACCTCTCTCCTTGGGCGTGAAAATAATTGGATACGCGGACGACATCGCAATCACTATTGTAGCCAAACAGCTTTCCCAACTACAATGCATCGCTGCTGACGTGATTCGTCAAGTTAAAAGCTGGTTAGATAGAAATCTTTTATCTCTGGCACTTCATAAAACCGAGGCTGTGCTTATAACCAGCAGGAAAAAGGTTGAATTCGTAGAGATCAACGTCGATGGTGCTACCATTAAGTCTCTTCCGGCGATCAGATATCTTGGCGTTATGATAGACAATAGGCTATCGTTCGCTGCACATCTAGAAATGGTGTGCGATAAAGCGATGAAGACATATTCAGCTCTAGCCCGATTAATGGCCAATACTTATGGCCCATGCCAAAAGCGCCGAACGCTTCTCTCAAAAGTAGTGCTCTCTGTTGTTTTCTACGCTGCTCCAGTGTGGAAAAAGGCCGTAAATAAGAAAAATAATGCCCGAAAATTAGACCGTATCTTGCGTATGTGTGCGCTCCGAGTTTTCAGTGGTTTTCGCACAATATCTATCGAAGCAGCCGGGGTAATAGCTGGGTTTCCACCGGCAGATCTACTCACTGAAGAGATTGCGGAGAGGTATCGTGTCAGGAGGGAGGCCAATATGAGCCTCACAGGTGCGGAATTGAGTCAAATTGCTAACGTTACCATTTCAAAGTGGCAGGGGCGTTGGGACAACTCCACCAAAGGACGATGGACTCATCAGCTTATACCTGACATAAAGACGTGGGTTGAAAGAGGCCATGGCGAACTTGATTTTTATCTGACGCAGTTTATAAGTGGTCATGGTTGTTTTCGTGCATACCTTTGCAAATTCGGGCACGATATAATTAGCAGTTGCGGATGGTGCTCAAGCCCTTTAGAAGATGCGCACCATATTTTCTTCGAGTACCACGCGTTCAACCATGAGCGATTGGTTTTTTTAAATATTGTGGGTAGACAGCTCACACCAAGCAATCTCATTGCCAGTATGCTGGATTCGCACGAAGTTTGGATGGCTGCCAAGTCCATGTCTGCTGCCGTCATGGTACGGCAACGCCGTTTGAAACGTGCTCGACTAGGAGAGAGACAAACTAACGAGTAGTACTAAGACATTTTGAGTTAGTGACTTTCTGTTACAAGACAGTTACGTACGATTGAGCATCAGCTCGTTCTACCCTCCGACGGTATACTTAACGGTAGTTCCGGGGGGACTGTTAGACTAGGGGGAGGGGGTTTAGCGGGTTGAAGTCCCGCACTCTGGCTTTTGATGCTTCCCCCTCATTTAAAAAAAAACACACACACACGCACGTACATAGACGCATACATACACGCGTACATACACGCATCAGTATTACTCACTTACTTTCATCGCATCGTAACTAAATCGTATTAGTTGCTGATGCCCTACGGATGTCGCACTGATTTCGTTACACAATTTTGCGTATATTTGAAAACTCTCGAATTGATGGCAGGCTCGATGCAGTAAGTGTTATGCCTGCCCGACTGCCACCTACCCCAATTGCTGTTGACGCTGATGACATGTCGTTTCCGATTCTACTGATCTTATTGTTTGTGACGATAATTCGCGGTAATGAAATATTAAATGTATGCGGAGTTGTAATCGGCTAATTTTGCTCAAATAATCAAAACAGCAGAAATACGTGAAGATAATATATCGGAAAATTTCGTAGAAAATTCCATAACGAAACAGAGTCTAAACACATTAGTATTTTTAAAATGTTCGCCCACATTGTGTCGGTTACTCATTGGAGAAAATTACCCCTTCATTCCTTTAATGTTCTTGCTTAGGACCATACACCAGCAGCAACAACAAAAACATATTGAAGGCAATAATAGCGGAAGCTGAAACAACAAAACCAGCAACGGCAACATCTGTGAAGGTTTAAATGTTGCAGCTTTGTATATTTATCTTCTTCCACTTTTTAAGTTAATTTTATTTATTTTCCTCTGCAACTCCGAAAAATAAATCGCGCTTACAAATCCGATTTTTTGCTGTTTTAAATCTTCTATCGTTACACCTAAGCTGACGTGGAGGACATAGCTTAAGAATAAAATATTTTTGTCATTAAACAGAAAGAAGGGGGAGGGTGATGATTGCGGTCACCAACATCAAGAATAAAAAATCGTAAGCAAAGTCATACACACAGGTAAGGAAGAGAGGATAAGTCTGATGGATGGCAGATTTGCTAAAGGAAGATCTTTCCGTATTTGTCCATTAGTGGTAATATCTTGCTTGGTTCAGATTTTTCAGTTAACAATCGCTTCATTTGGAATTAGAGAAGGAGTGAAGAATACTGTGGAACGTAGGAAAACGTGAGGACAGAAAAATTAATTAATGACGGTGTTATTTTTCTTTGGTGTCCTTCCGCTCCGTATTTTTGAGGAGATAATTCCTTGATTAACTCATACAGTTCGATAAATGTTATCTTATTCCAGATGCCAAAGCAAATCTTCATAATCAGGTTGGCCCGATTATTTTGTTAAGGTCATAAATTTCTATTAGGTTTCCTTGCTTTACCTAATTCTTTGAAAATTTTCCCACTCTCGCACTCTCTCTTCCGCCCTCACTCATAATGTAAAGAACAGAAATTATAACAAACACAATCTGCCACTGTCTAACACAATCTTTCCTTAACAATAAAGCACCAATAGATGTGGGTGAAAAATCAGGAAAACGTAACGAAATGAGGGATATAAAAATAAACCGAATTTGCTTTATTTTTATTTAAGTACAAAATTCGCTAAGAACAAGTAGAAAAGTACACTCACACAGGCAGACACACGCGCACAGTCGAGTCCAAACTGTTACAAATTTCGCCATATTTCAACACATGCACGCTTAACATTGCCACCAACATACTGACGCACGGCTAAAAACAGCCTTCGCAATTCTGAAATGAACTCAAGCGGAATCCACTCCACCGATTTCACTCCTTGCGCTCTTGATGAACAATTGTTTAGGTTGTTTTTTCATAAACGTGTACGCGAATTGTATGTATACGTGCACGTGCGTGTATGTTTATATGTTTGTGTATACGGTTTGGTGTTCATTCGGAAAAACACGCTTGAATAGATAGTCGGTACCCTGAGCAGCATGACTTTTGACAACGATTTCCTTTTATTCAACCGCTGCATGAGTTACGAGAGCAGCGTAAAATCCAACCCAAGTACGCGCCACAAAGAAAACCAATGGTAAAGAAGAATGTTCTGCCGACACTTACGATTGTAGTTTTCTTCTAAAAATATCCTGTTATTTAATAAAGCACACTAGTACAAGAGATGGGTGACTGTGACTCTATTCGACCAGGCCAGACACTAGGCATTTCCATCATTGCATCTGGTCAATATCTTTAAATTTAATTGAGGGGCTGCTCAAGCCTTTTCGTGGTAACGCCCCCAGCAATTCCGCCAGTAGTTATCACATGTCATATCTTTGTTGTTGCAGTATTGCGGTCACGTAATGAATCAGTAGCCCGAATTTTGTCGGCAGAGCAGGCATTGCCGACGGCTGTGGCCTACTGACCATAAAAGAGGTAGCAATGCTTCAAACTGAGACGTGCTGGTAAAGAGTGCCAGTAGAGGACCTTTAAACAACAATAGCAAAACCACGTTTTTATTGAGTGGATGTCCATAATTGATGCACTTGTTGGTGTTTATGATGGAGATACAAACGAAGTTGTCAGGGATTATGATAATGATGATGATGCCGTTGATGTTAGTAATGGCAATAATGTTCAAATGGAAATATTCGCAACCTCAACGTTTCCTAAAAAATCCAATACAATTTGTAGTAATTGCTACCACTTCTTTAAATGATTTCTATTGTCGTTAAGTAGGTTCGATTTTTGGGGCCCTAAAGAAGGGACCGCTCTCCAAGTCGTGTCCAGTTCTTAAGGCCGTGACGTCAGATTTATCGCCAAAAGTTGCGGAGGTAGGATGTGAGTTTAGTATGGTTTTTACTTATTTTATATTTGTGTTTATCTCTTCAAGATGAACAAAGCATCCTCAATACTGCGTTATAAATATAGTTTCATACTTTTGACCCCAGTCTCACACACCACCACAATTTGGGATCCAGACGGAGCGAGATTCCATTTGACAACTCGTGTCAACGCCCATTGGGCACCTGCTTTTAATTACTTAAAGTAAACCAACAAGCCCTTTGGTAATATAACTTTCGCACCCACAAAGGGTATGCCACAATCGCTATTTATGTTTCAACTATATCTACGCAGTTCACAGAGCCTTCGAAAAGCTGCCAATAGTATATCAATTGTCATTTCACTGACCTCTTCTGAGTGGACTGCACCCCTCCCTGATCATGCATACAAACATTATGTTAGGGCCAAATTACAATTAAAGAGATATAACGGAAGACACTTCGTTTTCATCAAAATTCACTTTTTCCCTGGAAAAATCGTTTACATTAATCATCTACATCTCTTTAGTAGTAATTAGTTACTACTACTACTGCTGATGATCACTATTGTCGTCTCAGTTTTACATAAATTTTATAAACATTTCTGTTTGGCTTAGAAGTAATATCAAAAATGTTTGTTCCTCGCAAGGGGAAAACCCTTTTAATAATATAGTTCCATATAGTTCCGTTCTCTTGATTATTTCAGATCTACTAAGTCATCTTCAACAAAGCTCTTATCCAAACAAATCCACTCAAGGTATAGTATTATATATTGTAATAAGTACAAAATAAGATAAGATATAGTATAAGATTTCAGCTTCAAAATAGAGACTGAAAATGGGGCGTAGGATGATTTTACTCATTTTCAATCCCAAACAATCGATGATAATGCCCATTATTTCAAAATAATATAATATTCATAGTTGAGTTCGTGGATACCACTTCGATACCTGTTAGTTTTTATAACAGAGAATATACGTACCGCACTTAATGACAATGCCTCCACACTTTCCACACGTGAAGGGTTTTCTTTACAATTTGGAGGATCACGCCCATTTTTTCAAAATTATTCAATACGAGTTAGTATGTTCGAGGATATAATTGTGACAACTAATTCCTATCACAAACATTGAAAGTGAAGCAAACATATAGATTTATTCATATTAAGTATCAGAATTGAGTGTGGTTCTCTTCCAATTTACAATGACGGAGAATGTTCGTGCAGATTTCAGAACAATACATTCACTCGGTTTCCTATAATTCGCGCTTTCCCGTAATTGTGGTTGTGGTGGCAAAAAATTGTTGCCCATTTTTTGAAAAAAATATTCGTGTATGAGTTCAGCGGTAATAATTTTCCATCCAGTGCCATCACTAATCAAAAGTGGGCGTGATTCCAATAAGATTTCGCCTATTTTCGCTGCCAAACAATTTGTCGTAATCTTTCAATATTCCGAATTGAATAAGGTTGGGTCTTTTTTTAAGAATTAAAAGGTTAGGTACATACACTAAACAAAAATAAAGTACAATTTTTGATATAGAGCTTCCCAATAGGAACACATCTGTCTCCACATTTCAATACAAAATCATTATCATTAGCCAGGACGTTAATCAGGTTTACATCGCAGGCACAGAGATTTCCTGATTTTTGGTATATTTTGGTCCCAGCCTACCGACTATAACACACACGTCCTATCTGGTTAAGCATTTATTACACCAAAAATTAGGGGACAAGACGAAATTCAACTGATACTAATTCAAATTATTAAAATGTAGAACGTTGCGGCTTCTTAGACTTCCTCCCAATTATTTGTGTAATAACAGCTCAATCAGATAGGCCGTGTGTGTTATAGTCGGTAGGCTGGGATCAAAATATACAAAAAATTGGGCAAGGATAAGTGAGCTTCAGGCAAGCTCCAAATTGAGAATTTTGTAAAATCCCTAATGAATAATGTTTTATAAATTGTTGTTCTTGCCATAATATTATAAATATTACCTCCATCGCTTTGGCTTCCGTAACTCTCTACACTTATTAAATTAAATGTGTACTTCGCATCATAACTTCAGCGTTATACATAATCCCACTTCGGCAAAAATAATTTGTCCTGGTTTTTCTAAATAGGGCCTGACCAGAATTAACACCAGAACGTGCACTGGACGTGCCACATTGGTATGAGTAGAAAACTGCTCGGGATCTTAATAATTTATTTAAAAAAATACCTTTTTGAAATATCCATTGACAAAGCGGTCCGGGTTAACCGGGCAAACGCTCCAGCGCAAGTTTCTCTTTATTCTTCTAGAACATTGCATCGTTGGACAGTATTGGACAGTTGGACTTGAATTAAGAATTTTTTAATAGACTATTTAGTATTTTAATATAAATATATTATTTTCGTAACCACAAATCAACACGGAAGTAATAGAATTATTAGGTCAATTAACAAAATATGTTCAATTTAAGGATGGAAAAAGGCTTTCGTATTATATAATACTGGTGTAGAATAATTTTGCTTATATATTTAAAACCTTAATACGGAATACAAAACGAAAGCAAGAGACCTTTAGTTCGGGACATTTTATCTACGGAAGCTGACGAAAGTTTTACATACTACAACAACTTGGAGCGTTTCGTCAAAGCCAGCGTCGGTGTCGCTTTCCAATCGCTTCTTTTTGCGTAATTAGGCCCTTAGTGTTTAATGTTTTTAAAGTATTATTTATTTTATATTTTATTATATATTACATTAGTATACGAATTGACTTTTAAATACTTGGAAAATATAATACAACACTTTTATTGGTCATGAGAATAAACAATTATGACGACGGAGAAATAATGAACGTAATATGAGTAAATGAGTAAAAATATTGCAACAATATACCCAAAATAATTTGATAATATCCAAACACAAATGTTTGTTTTATGCTAGAGAGAACGCCCGGAAAATGAATAAACAAACGCGAAACAGTTCGGATATCTCATTTGCCCTTTTTTACAAATTTCTCCTAATTAACCAAGTTCGTGCAAAGGCAGCATAATCAGACGATAAAGGATTTGCTTTAAAGTGAATCAAAATAATTGTGTCAGTCTCTGTTTTGAGGAACGTGGGGATGTTGTTCTAAATGTTACGTAGGAGCTCTTGAACTAAGCCCCGACATCTTAGAATTACGTCAATAATAGCAAAGTGTCGATCAGTTTGGGCACTAAATCATCGTGAATTGGACTGTGGCGAGAAAATATCGTATTCAATAAATAATAAATAAAAGGTTTAGAATTCATAACAAATAGCCAACACCCTAATAATAATCGTAATTCATTATCTTCAGAAATTTGAAAATTATTAAAGAACTTCATTATTTACAGATCGGCATGATTCAGTTGCCGCATCAGTACTGGTCATCTTAGTAACATAAGTCTTTTTACATTCATAAACATTTATGGTTATGGTTATTGATTTTATTTTCACCATTTTACCGCCACATTATTTAGCGTAAATTCATTATGTTTTAATCTTCTAAGCACAGGGTTAACAATTCAAAAAGGATATGTCAGACAGTCGGTCAGATTGCCAGTTATCGATGCTCGTGACCGCATCTTAATGATTCTCTCGTAATCCCAGCTATCCACAAACATAAATGATACATGTGTTCAGGAGAGATGAGGGTTGTTAGTATTACGTTACTCAATATCCGTGACAAAATCGCATTTAAAAACACATGATTTATAACAAAATAAGCTATCGCATCACTCAAATAGGCAGAGACTAATATAATAAAAATCGTAATTGCGGTTGTTTTTTATTATAATTTATACTAAAATTGTTTTCTTGAAACATAAAACAGCCAACGAGATTGCTAGTTGGAAACATAAGCCATGGTTACAAGAATAACGAAATCAACAACAACAACTAGTATCACAAATCACAGATAGAAACCATGATATATTTCCATTTTGGACCAGGGTCGTTCAACAAATGACGATAATGTTATTGATGATTACGATTGTAATACCGCATGTATACTCGCGTCATTTCAGCAAGAGTAGAGCGGATGGAATATTCCCATATATGTTTGTTGTTATATGTTCCAAAGTGTGTATATGTAAGTGTATCTGAGTACAATGATTACAACGTTTTGAGAGCCCACATAAATAAATTTGCGGATATAACTTTCGTAACGTTGCGGGTAAAAGAATAAAGAAAGTCGTAGGAATTATTTTTCGACATTTATTGTTATTATTATTATTATTTTGCTACTGTTACGGTCAACAGTAAACTCTTTGCAAACAACCGAAAGAAGGTGACCGTTGCTCATGCACAAGAGTTCAATAGTGGAATAAATGCGAAGAGAAAGAGGAAGCGGTTACCGGAGTATACAATTTTAAAGTTAATGGGAAGAATAAAGTCCTCGTAACATAATACCCAATAGCGCAGCAATAGCGAGTTGAACCCATGCTTGCCTCAATCTCAAAGAATTTTGTTCTGTAAATGAAGAATTTTGTAGTGTATGGGAAAAGAATATGTGGAAAAAGAAGGGTTTGTGCAAGCGACATTGAAGCCCTTAAACTTACCAACATCTGCTGCTGGTGGAACCCAGCTATTATAACCATCAACGCCATCAGTGGCGCCGTAGCAATATCTATTGTAACCTCTTGTGCATTTCTGGAAAACGACAGAATAGAGATATGTTTCAACGAAACGCAAAAATCTATAAGAAACACTCAGCAGTTGATGACTTGTACTCACCACACCAGGAAGTACTCACCACACCACAGACAATTATATTTTGGAAGAAAATGAAAATTGGCTATGAAGATGTAGTTAAAGGTTAAAACGGGACCATAAAGCCCAAAAAGATCCATAAAGACCCATAAACCATAAAGAAGAAAGGAAACAGCGGGAGAACAATTTTAGGACCCACAAACGTACAACGTGGTCAGCGCAACAATCGATGATTTCAATGATATATTTGCTGAATAATCCGGCATTCCGACAAATGCGTTGGAAGCTCCTTTATTTCGTTCTGTTTTTTCACTTTTTAAAATTTCTTTCCCATAATTCTAAATTCTGAATTTTTTTCTAGTATTTTTTGTAGCATGCCTTTCGACTATTTCCTTTTACGAAAAACAAATTAAATGGTTCATTGATTTCAAAAAAGTGAAGCCGACAGAGGGAAAGAATAAATATTTGTATAAAGGGGCGCGTATTCATACACATTGACCCACACATATACGCCGTTGTAGTACGGTCGAAGAGTGCATGGTCGGGAGCCCAATAATGGATTCGGCAGTGGGCAGTTTTTTTTCGCGAGTCCTTCAGAATCAATTTTGTGACTGAATATTTTTCGCCTGCCTTTTGCTACTTTGCAACTTCAAGGCAAGTAAAAGGACAGATTTTATTTACATATTACACTGTCTGACATTTTCTTTTGATGCCTTCGCTGCGGTGCCCTCTTTTTATTAGACTATTCTTTATTTCATTTCGGGTTCATCCTTTTTCATCTACACTTTTTCCTACCCTTTCCCTCTCCGAAATTTTATGGTTTTGCTGCTAAATAAATATTTAAGGCCAGTGCGTTCGTTTTGTGACTGCATCGTTTCGGTAAAAGCTATTTTTCCTAACTGACGAAAGATATTGTTCGAGAACCTGACCTCAGGTGATTAATTTCAGAAATAGGTGCGATTAAAACTCGTGCGATAATTTTTAAGAAAAATTGTTACGTTGTGCTCTCTCTTATCTGTCAGGGCTATAGCTGAGGACTAGGAGGCCCCATTCATTTCCAGCATTTGTGAATTGAATTTTAAAAATTCATATTAAATTGCATTAGAATTTTATTCAGTCAAAAATTCATGCACGCATCACAAAAAAGGCACAAAGTTGTTAAGGAAGAAAGAAATAGAATTCGCAAATCGGCGGGAAAACCAACCAACATTGTCTTCACATGGAAAGCACATTTTGTCGTATAGGTATATACACCTCATTTCTTGAAAAATATTTCGGTACGTGTGGCAAAAATATATACAATATAAGTGACGGCTACGTCGCAACCATTACCGTAGAATGGTTTCCGTAATTGCGGTCACCTGACTTGTGAAATTAGAGCGTACAAAACGGTTTGTGCGATCTGAAGACTCTGCCTTTACATCAAAAGTTTCAATAATTAGTCTGAAGGTAGGGTTGGCAGTAATTGAATTTCTATCAATCTCCACATAATGCGTTCCAAAAAGGAAGAGAGAATTTACCTGATCTGTGTGTGGCATAAATTTTGCAAATTGCTCAACACAGCTTCTCTGAAAACAAACAAACAAATACAAAGCATACGTGTACACACACATACATACATACACATGTGTGGAAATTCTTTTCAATACATGCATACATACTAATTACAAAACTATTGCAAAAAGTGCACCTAACGATACAGATGCCCCCAAAAATAAGGTAAAGTAGCAAAAAGATTGTGTGTGCAAAACATGGCGTGAAAACGCGTTTGTGTCAATGCCAGTGTGAGAGTTTATGTGTGTGTGCGAGTGAGTGTTTTCTGTATATATGCGTTTGAATTCAACAGCAATATATGACAGTTACAGTTAGAACAAATGACAACATTTACGTGTGTCTGGATGCCCGCGTATTTGCTCAAAAATGGGAACAAATTCAAATTCTCTTAGATTATACAAAGGGGAAAAAGCTGAAGATTGCCATCTTCTTTGTAACGAATTGAAATAAAGTTACGCACACACATAATACAGCGAAAAGATTTAATGACAGAATGTACATCGTATCAAATTTTATTCGCATCTCACTTGTATTCTCAGTTTTTTCAGTCAAGGTAGATTAAAGGAGAGAAGCTGGTAGGTACTAATGGCCGGAACTAATTGTTTTTCTATAACAGTTAAAAGCAGCCAGTCTTCGACATGTCGAAATTTTGAAAGCAATCAATTACGAAGGCAGAGTCTCTGTTTCTTTAACAGAGTCATGCTCTTGAAGCTATTTATTCTTTTATTCTGCCCTTGTTCTGGTGGTCATGATGAAGGCACAAGCCGAGGCATATTTCCAATCATGAAAATGTGTTGAAATGCATTTTCATTCGCTACAGATTTTTGGTTAAATGAAACCATTCCTGGACCACTATGCGACCTTAAAGAAATATATATAACTAAAAGTTTCAGGAAAATTAAGGCGCTGTAAAAATGTGCAATTAAAATATATAGTAGCTAATTTCAATATTATTGCACGTTGAAATGTTGCAAGGTGCATATTTTCAATGCAAAATTGATCATAACATGGTTCACATTATGTTAAGCAAAGGAAAAAAATTAACTGGTAAAAAGTGAATATAAAAACAATATTGACTGCAGTAATAATATGGTCTAGCGGAGCAATGATAACGCAATAAAAATATAGGATAAAGTGTATTTTTCTTTAACTTTTCAATATTCAAGAGAAAAAATATGTAAAAATTTGGAATAAATCTGGTATGATATAAAATTAATTCAGTCATATTACTTTGGCTTTTGGGAGATATGGCCTGCCTCGTTTCTTGTTTTGAAGTTTGTCAAGCTTTCGCACCGGGATATCCGATTTGTAGGCTGTAGCAAACACGACTGACCATAATCCTTTTTATAATTTTGCCACAACTTACAAGCTTTTAATGAAAACAACTTACGGCAAAAAAAGTTAGACTATATTTTGCAAATCTTGGAAAGAAAAATTAAAACAATTCTTCTTAAAACAGCAATCAGATAACTTTTAAATCCCGAAACGAGCTACTGAAATCTTAATCATAAAATAATAAGAGTAGGTCAGTTGGTACTGTATAAGCCTGCACTCACTTCTCTGTGTATGATATCGTTTCGGAAGCCATACGAGGATTTGGTTGGTTGGCTTTTCTTCTCTTGAGAGGCATACAAAGGACCAACAGCAAACAAAGAACCAGTTCAAACAGCATTTTCCACATCAATGAGAGTAAAAAAAGCTATGCAATACGAATAACTTTGTGTGACGGAAGGATCAGTTCCTCCCAGAGAAGTGAAATTTTGTGCACATATATCACTCTACACGCGACCATGTATACAGTCATATACTCCAAGCATATATACGCACACATATACCCATACAAACACACTCACGCACACAAACACACACTCACGCACACCAATACACGCAATCACAGATTTGTACATACTTGTTGATTTTTTCCCAGCGGCGGCATGAAATGAGGCTTCGTTTTCTTCAGCTTCGCTTGAGCTAAGACTGAACTCACATTCGTCGTTTACTTTCATTCCTTCTACTGCATTCTTAAGCTTTACAGCTCAACTCAATGCCAGCAAAAGCATGGTGGCCACCATGATAAGGTGCAAATAAGAGAATGGAAGGAAAATGTGGAACGAGAAGATTGAGAAAAGAAAATTGGGATGGAATAAAAGTGTGTGAGAAATTGGAGGTCACTGTAAAAGACGTTACATGTACGTAAATGTGGAGTGAATGCCCTCTTCCTTCCTCTGCAAAAACGAAAGCTGCTACGCGATATTATTACTCCAAAATTACCCTGCCTTCCATCGAGCTTTTGTTGATCATAACTTGTCGGTGCCTCTGAATGGGCCTTCGATTAAAGATTTACTGAAACAAACAGTAGCGACCCTCTCTGCGTATTAAATATTGCGATTACTTATTTCTCGAAATAATGGTGTGAAATTTTTTAAAGCGAAATTCACTTGAAGCGTAAAAAGGTATTAATTCTTCATTTGATTATTTGATTTATTTCTTTCCACGAATTAAATTTGTATTGAAATGCATTGTATTGTATTAAAATGCATTTAATTTTAATTGCATTTAAATGCATCGAGGCTTCTAAGAATGAAGAGAGAAAAAATTTTTTTACTGTAAAATGAGACGTGTCCCTTACCTGATTTTCTATAACAAACATCCCAGAATGGAAACGAATATACACTCCAAAGTTCATGTACAATACTTCTTTCCGTTCAGCTCTCCTCAAACACGCAGACAGATAAGCGGACACACAGCCACAGCCACAATGCCACACAAACATACAGACAGATAGACAGACGGACGGACTGATATCGCTAAATCGACTCACGTCGTGAATATGAGAAAAAATATATAAGTAGGTTTTCTATACTTTTCGTACCTCCTGTAATGCGTTGCAAAGGGAAGAAGTAATTGACACACCCCACCATATCACTTCGAGTGTAGGGTATACATATACAATACAGTTATTATATGTATACTATTATAATACAGTTAATACAGTTATGTCCGATCACCGTCTAATCAAAAAATCCACAGAACAGTCATTATTAGTACATCATAATAATGCAATATTTTTAGAAATGTAAAATGTTAGAACATAGTTATTATCCGGTATTTCGAAAGCACTCGAGTAATCTTGGAAGCGCTTCCCCTCCAAAGGTATGATATCTTGACGACGTTGCTCCCTCCTTCTTAATACAAACCTACCCAGCGCCATGCTTTCACAATTTTTACAAATAATTAAAATATTTAAATGATTGACCACAATGGATAAATACCTTACTATTAATTTATTCATCTAATTATTATAAATACAATTAACCTTGAACCTTGAACAGAAGTTGAACAGAAAGCAACATAAACTGTATAGTATTGTACTGTACCAAATATTTGGTTATACAACGCCGTAGTGTCCTCGAAAGATTCGAGAAAGAGACATTCTTCAATAGTACGTTCCTCTCAAGCAACACCAAAATCTTGTTTTATGAAAATGGACGTTCTTACCAGAAAATGCATAAAAACTGTTTTAGGCTTCTCTTTTCATTTTAAAAATTTATCAAATTTTTCTGAAAACTTAAAAAAAACTATTATGCTTTCCGTTATTTGTTCTATTTTTATGTCGGAACCGTTCATCTGAACTAGTTAACTTTTCCCTTCGTTTTATTTGACATAATCCTCACCTATATTAATATTCTTTTGCTAGTTCATTTTGAATTGCTGACAAGAAAAATAAAAGAATGGACCCAACAATTGAACAATAAAATGCGTTTGAAGTATGTTACGGTCTGGTATGTTTGCGAATATGTACCTGCGTATGTATGTATTTGTATGTGTACGTTTAGATACGTGTGAATGGTAATGTAAGCTGACGTATGCATGAGCAGCAGCTACGAAATCTGTTGCTCTAATGTTGCTGAAAGCCTTGTATTCCCAGAAATCTTTCCGTATTTGCTTACTAACCTTATTGATTTTACTCTACTTGGTGTTTCTTGAATGTGGATGGGAAGCTAGCAAGTGAAGAACAACTGACAGTGGAGGCTATGTTGCGTAAGGGGAGTAATATAAATCGATTTATATTTCACCAATCTGAATGCAATCGTTTTTAAGAACTAAAGAGGCAGTCAGAGAAAATACAACTGCGCACTCCGAGAAGGAAAAAAACAATTGAAGTGATGGCAACTGAAAATAAAAGAGAATACTGAATCAGGGGAAGAGGAATAGAAGGGAAAATAAGATTATGTTCAAGATTTTCCACACCAGGAGGGCAGAATAACCAAGAAGTAGGAATGATTCGAAAAATAACAGAAGACAACACCAAGAATAACAACATCAAAAGCACGTCGTATTTGATTGTTTCGAAATACAATAATATGAAATACGTCCTATAATGTCGTCGTAGGGGCCCCCACAAACGTTGGTGAAGATATAGGAACCGTTGACCAAAATTACGTAACTCTTAAATATATAGAAATTTTTTCTTCTAATTTTTTATAAAACACAGAAATTGTCTTAAAAACTGACGACCAATCATTATTTTTATGGAATTTATTAAACAATTTTAAATGCCCACGATTTTAAATCTCTCTCTAAAATCGGTAATACCAGTTGTTCAAGGCATTCGGGATATAAAATTTGGATTAATTGGAAGTATTCAACATTGACATGTGATATGATACGAGAGCACATCTTAGGGGTATCAAGATAAAATTAAATTAGTTTGATCTGGCCTGTCTCACTGTGCCGCTTTTAGTTTTTCGTATTTATTTCAACATTGCCTATTTTTTAATCCACCCTGCTGTATCACATATGAGTAACCCTTACAAGTAGGATATTTCAAAAATGGTGGAGCTCATAAATTTCGAAAAACAAGCAAACGACTCCATTTTAAGGATCCAATATGGATATTAAGTGCTCAACGGTTTAAATCGAATTCGATAGCTAGTACATCCTTTAGTAAGAAATAATCATGTACTTTAATTCACTTCCTTCGCCTTTCCATTAACAATTGAGATATATTTTAAAAACAAAATTGGATTTGAAGCAGCACACCACTAGGCTTGATACATGCATCGAGATTTAAGTCACATTCCAGAGAATTTTCAACATTTCTCTCTCGAATGCAATAAGTCGAAAACAAAACATTTCGTTTCGTAGTCAAGGCTGACTCAAAATTGTAGAGAAAATCTTGAAAATATACAGCGAAAGATGACAGTTGAGAAGGGAGGAGAATACATTTATTACAATTTAGTTAAATAAGATATAAAATTCAAGGGTTAAAAACCATTTTCAGAATTTCTAACTTTGCTAATTTTACGAAATGAATCAAAAAAATTTATAACAGAATTTGCAGAATTTACGGAATGGCTACAATTCGGACAGAAATATTAAATTATGCATAAAGATGAGGGAATAGGAATGTATCATCTAGATGTACGATGAGAAACATTATGGGACGTCTTGGCTAGCCAATATGAAGAACTTGTAATGCCAGACAAACGGGTCAAATAGATATACCCTTTAACATTATTCTTCAGTTTTTGAATAGTGGTAAATTGATTAAGTTTAGCTGGGATTAATAATATGAGAAGTTCATTGATTCATCCCATACGAAGGAAAGGATGGAAAGTATACGAAGGAAAACAGCAGAAATTGATTTTGTATTGGTTAGATATAACGACTCTAGTGTGGACTTCAAACAGGCAATGTATATCAAGAATTGGTCTCACCGTATACATAGGATCATTAGAATCGTTTAAAGAATCCCAAAACACTATTTGCTTTGCTAGATTCGGGGCCCCAAATGATTATGAAAGTGAAGTTTACCATACAGATTCACATCTAGATCACGAATATATTCAATAATTCCAAGTTTTCAAGAACCATTACTTTAGTTACAAAAATCAGTATTCAAAATCCTCGAACGAGGAGCTTGTTTACATTTCTTTAAATTAAGCCCAATTTAATTGATGTGTTCCACCATACTGACAAGGAATCCAAGTTAGATGAAGTAAGTCAAATGAAAATATCGCTTTCAATTTTACAAGACCGGAAGAGCTTTACATTATCCACACATTTCTATTTACAATAACAGTTGCAAGATGGTTAGGAAAACCGAAGAATAATGATGATCCTGAATTGATTCCTTGAGGAACTATAGACCGTAAGGAATACATTAACATTTTATCCACTGAGTTATTAATCATAACTGTTTGATTTCGACCACTGAGGTATGACAATCCAGCAAAAAAAGGAAGCGAAATTTCTGTTTTAACATAAGAAGCCTGTAATTTAAATAAAATGTTTTACAGGCATTAGTATACGTCATACGTCATACGTCATACTTCCATCACCATAGAAATTTTGAAGTTGTTAAAAAAGAAAACCAAAAATTCGAAAAGACTTGTTGTGGTTGATTTCCAACGACGACGGTAAAATATATAGCACGAAGGTAACATATAATTAACCTAATTTCTGAAATAAGTGTGAAATAGAATTACTGCTTTTCTTAAGTATTAACCTATAAAAGGTTCCTACCCAGTTTATTTCCATTAAATAAATAAATAATTAACTAAATAAACATTTGCTCTAAATCCTCAAAATTATTCTAAAGACATATAACTGGAAACAAAATATCTTATTAAAATTTTACTAATACAAATACGAGCAAACAAAGTCATTTAAATACATAGGTACTGTACGGAAGGTGCGGAAGGTGCTAAAGATGCAGTCGACGTGTGCCAAGTGCTACATATGTGCCACATATCAAAACAACATTGAATGAGATTGGTAAGAGCACAAACAATAGCATTGTTATTCAGATATCTATTTCATTGAAAATTCATTCAGATTAAACATCACTTAAGTTGATTAATGGTACTGTTGCCGTCTTCTGATGAAACAATTTCCCATATTCATCAAGACGGTAGCCTATAGAGTCTGTGGTTGGCCATGTGGTTCGAACTATTAATTTGTGCAATGGAAGAAAATCAAGAAAGCAATAAGTGCACACTTGTATTCATAAACGTGTGCATTATATGTACAAAAGCACACCCTCCTGCGGATGACCACTCCTGACCGAGGTGTGTTCCTTGTTATCTGCAGCTTTCACGTATCCCACATTTTCCGGTTGTACGATATACTTGATTCGAAGCCGGTTGTGAACAACAATAAGAAAAAAAAACAACGCCAACAATATGAGCAATCGGAGGTAATCTGGTTCGTTTCTGATATTTTTGTCACTGTCGTTTTTGCTGCTATTGCTAATCATGCTAGCATGGGAGGTAGTGGCAGGAGTAGCTTATTTGAGAGTTTCGTTAATGGCTACGACGTTGTTGATAGGATCCGGATGCAATAGCTTATATTTAATTTAGAAATAAAGTAACTCAGGAATATTCGCTGTCTTGTGCATTTGTTTAAGCGACTCAGTTTAATTGTATTGAGATCGCTGTTACATTTCCAAATGGTTTAAGGTTTCCTCTTATTTAATAGTCTAATGGCACATTTTCTTTTAAATTCACCTTGCGCCGCAGATACAATTCCAAATCGGAGGACTTCAAAATCTGCAACTTCACACTATAGAAAATTTAAATAAAAATAACAAAGTTTTGAAAATTAAATTAACGGCTCTATTCTGGCTGGTTTACTAAAGTCACCACTTTTACAAATAGTAAATATTTTACTATTTACAAAGGTTTCGTATTCTGAGAGAAATTGAAAAATTATTTTCCTTATTATTTTGTAAAAATCAGAAAACGTGTTGACAGTTTTTTGAAATCACAGCCAATTCGAGTTTTACTTACGAATTGAACAATTTTAATTTTTTGACCGTGAAAATAATTATGGAAGAAGATATTCTTTTGTTGCTGGATATTTACGAAGCAGAGGATAAACGACAAAGAAGAATTGAGAGGCGCCGTTACTTAAGACACCTTCGCGATGTTAATGATCCATTTTGAATGAACGAAGGAGAGTTCATAAAAAATTTTCGATTACCGCAATCTTTAGTTTTAAATATTATAGAAGAAATTCAGCCTTACGATATTCATAAATCCCGATTACCATAAACGGTAAGGTTCCTCATAGCCTTATATTTCTTTGGGCACGGTTCATACCAA
Source organism: Physocephala rufipes (assembly GCA_963966595.1). NCBI lineage: Eukaryota > Metazoa > Arthropoda > Insecta > Diptera > Conopidae > Physocephala > Physocephala rufipes. The sequence goes on along the minus strand of OZ016502.1, from coordinate 21,262,355 downwards.
AAAAGCGTAGGCATCACTGCATCCAATCAATGAGTCAATCATCAGTGTCACGCACCATTAATGAAATATCAAAATTATTAATTCGCGTAAAAAATAAGGAAATTGCATTTCCTAAATCTATTGAGAAACAACTAGTAGTTCAAACAGGGTAATTAAGGTGTCTACCTTATACCTTGTCATACATCTACATACTCATAATATTTCCTATTTGTAGATATTTTGCGAAATATGAAATTTCTGATCTACTGAAAACAAGTAATTTTACTCAAATGGCTTTTAAATTTTATTATGAAAATATACTTTCCTTTCTAAATTTTTCATTATTAATAATATTTAAATTTGAACGCCACAACGAAAACTTTTTTGACACTTAGATTTTCCCCATGCATGGTGAACTAAATAAAATTATCAGTTGTAAACAAATTTTCAGAATATCAATATTTAGTAAATTTTACTAGAAATTTACAAAAGCAGAAATATAATTTATAGTAATGTTTATTTTCGGAATAGAGCTGTAAATCACAAACTTTATTATTTTTATTTGAAAAATTCGACTGTGGTTGAACGCGGCTATGGTAACTTGAAATGTAGAATTCCTTTGACAACCGATTTGATTACTCGCTCAAAATATATATCTAAAATTTAGATCTGAATTTTTTTTTACTTCTTCATTGGGAAGAAATTCATTTTTTTTCTTTCTTTACTTCAATTCAAAAATGGGAATTTTTAGACAAAATAATATCACATGCACATGCGATACTTTTGTTGGTTATAATCTGACAACATTCGCAACCATATTCATGCCCGCACTTTTCAAAAAGTCCTGGGATAGGGGCAACCCTTTCTCTTTTATTCGCAAAAAAATGCGAGGGTTTCTCATATGTTGACCATGTACAAGGTGGCAACCAATAAAATGTTGGATAAATTTTGATAATCCTTGAAACAGAGAGGCGGCTATAAGATAACATTATAATGGAATGATGAATGGGAAGTATATAAGTTTATTCCGAAGCGTTGCTAGAGTGTCAATAATAATAGTAATAGTAAAATGGTATTTATAAAATAAAAAGAATAGGAAAGTAGGATGCATAAAAGAAAGGATGCATATATATATATATATATATATATATATATATATATATATATATATATATATATATATATATATATATATATATATATATATATATATATATATATATATATATATATATATATATATATATATATATATATATATATATATATATATATATATATATATATATATATATATATATATATATATATATATATATATATATATATATATATATATATATATATATATATATATATATATATATATATATATATATATATATATATATATATATATATATATATATATATATATATATATATATATATATATATATATATATATATATATATATATATATATATATATATATATATATATATATATATATATATATATATATATATATATATATATATATATATATATATATATATATATATATATATATATATATATATATATATATATATATATATATATATATATATATATATATATATATATATATATATATATATATATATATATATATATATATATATATATATATATATATATATATATATATATATATATATATATATATATATATATATATATATATATATATATATATATATATATATATATATATATATATATATATATATATATATATATATATATATATATATATATATATATATATATATATATATATATATATATATATATATATATATATATATATATATATATATATATATATATATATATATATATATATATATATATATATATATATATATAAAGAATAGGAAAGTAGGATGGATTCAAAAAATTAACTGGGAAAATATTTATTATATGCCTCAGGTTAATGAACAAGTAGAATTCTTTACACAGAAGATAATTTTTCTCTATAATAAATACATTCCCTTAAGAACTAAAGTTCTGTCTTCAAAAAAACCAGTTTGGCTAACTTCGAGTATCCTTGCACTTATGAAAGAACGTGATACAGCTTATGCCACTTGGAAAAAGTATAAAATTGAAGAATTTTATGGACTATATCGTCGTCTTCGTAATCAGGTTACAACTCGACTTAGACATACTAAATCCACCTACTTTAAAAATAAACTTGAAAATTCATCTCCTGGTAAACGTTTGTGGAATACTCTACGTAAATTGGGCATTTCAAAGCAATCAGATTTTTCAGTGGCATCAGTAGATTGTAACTCTAAATGCAAAATTTCTTTCTTGTCACGCTCCAAGTGGCGATGAATCTTCTTTTATATCATCCAGGATATCCAATTTTGTAGCTCACGGTAGCTCATTTGATAACTTCTCTTTTACTACAGTGTTGAATTATGACGTTGTAAATGCTATAAAAGGCATAAAATCTAATGCAACTGGTATAGACGATATCAACCCGAAATTTGTAAAACTTATTTTGCCTTTTGTCCTACGTTATATTACTTACATTTTTAATTCCATAATCACTAGTTCAACTTTTCCAAGTCTTTGGAAATCTACTAAAATTATTCCCATTCCTAAAAAATCTGGCTCTAGCGTGGATTTCAGGCCAATTGCAATTGTCCCATATTTCTCTAAAGTTTTTGAGAAAGTTTTGTTTTTCCAAATCCGTAGCTATCTTGATGATCATAACTTCTTAACTAAATACCAATCTGGCTTCAGACCAAAAAGAAGCTGTTCAACTGCACTTCTTTCTGTAATTGAAGAATTAAGGCGATCACTTGATAACGGATATGTTTCTTTTCTTACTCTACTGGATTTCTCTAAAGCTTTTGACACTGTTCACCACGACATTCTCATCATCAAGCTTTCAAATAATTTCAATTTCTCCACGCAAAGCTGTAGTCTATTATCATCCTATCTAAGGGATAGATATCAGTGTGTGGCTGCTAATAGCACATACTCAAGCTTCTTACCTGTTATTAGAGGCGTTCCCCAAGGAACAATACTGGGACCTATACTCTTTACAATGTACGTTAATGATTTGCCGTCAATCATTGTACACGGTTCGGTGCATATGTATGCTGACGACATGCAGCTAATACATAGCTGTCCCTTAGCAGCCGTTGGTGAAGGATCTTTACTTTTAAACTCAGATCTTTCGCATATTAATAGTTGGGCCAACCAAAACTGTTTGCGTCTCAATAGTGCCAAATCAAATGTGATTGTAATATATAAAAAAGCGTTGCACACTTCAAATTTTCCAGTAGTGACCGTTGGCCATGAGAAGATTGCATATGTTACTTCTGCGAAAAACTTAGGTGTTATCTTCAATCAAACACTTACATGGTCGTCTCATATTGACGCTTCAATTGGGAAAATGTACTGTGCCAATTAAACTAGTGTTGGCAAGATCTCTCTTGTTGCCCATATTATTATATGGTTGTGAAATTTTTGGTAATATGGACTATATTTCGAAGAAAAAATTTACTGTGGCTTGTAATAATATTGCGCGTTTTGTTTTTGATGTCGGTCGTTCTGATAGAATATCAGCGTTTACGAGTGAGCTGTGTAGCTGTTCGCCTATTAATTTACTTAAAATGCGTTCCCTTTGACAATTGCATAGTATTATATATACTGGGCAACCGGACTATCTGTTTGATAATTTGCGTTTCTTCCAATCCCGGAGAACTCTTATGCTGGTACAGCCGCGTTACTCGCTGTTGACTTCGAAGAGACAGTTTTTTGTGAGTGTTATTGGTTTATGGAACTCTTTACCTCATTACTTAAGGTCTATAAAAAGTAAAGCCAGATTCAAAGCTGAGCTATGTTTGTATTTAAATAACCAGCTATAGGGTTAAGTCGTATGTGCTATCTAAAGTTCCTCCTTTCGTCCTCTTCTCGCTTTTTTTCCCCCACCACTTCCAGTTTATCTCCTCCTTCTATTTGTAGGTTAAGTTATAATATTATAATAAGTGGTCATTTAGAATTGAATTTTGAAATTGTTAAGGCTCCCACATATTTATAAGATTTTTATTATCTTAAGTGGAGAGTGAAATGTATAAATGAATATATATATATATATATATATATATATATATATATATATATATATATATATATATATATATATATATATATATATATATATATATATATATATATATATATATATATATATATATATATATATATATATATATATATATATATATATATATATATATATATATATATATATATATATATATATATATATATATATATATATATATATATATATATATATATATATATATATATATATATATATATATATATATATATATATATATATATATATATATATATATATATATATATATATATATATATATATATATATATATATATATATATATATATATATATATATATATATATATATATATATATATATATATATATATATATATATATATATATATATATATATATATATATATATATATATATATATATATATATATATATATATATATATATATATATATATATATATATATATATATATATATATATATATATATATATATATATATATATATATATATATATATATATATATATATATATATATATATATATATATATATATATATATATATATATATATATATATATATATATATATATATATATATATATATATATATATATATATATATATATATATATATATATATATATATATATATATATATATATATATATATATATATATATATATATATACATATATATACTATATATATATATATATATATATATATATATATATATATATATATATATATATATATATATATATATATATATATATATATATATATATATATATACATATATATACATATATATATATATATATATATATATATATATATATATATATATATATATATATATATATATATATATATATATATATATATATATATATATATATATATATATATATATATATATATATATATATATATATATATATATATATATATATATATATATATATATATATATATATATATATATATATATATATATATATATATATATATATATATATATATATATATATATATATATATATATATATATATATATATATATATATATATATATATATATATATATATATATATATATATATATATATATATATATATATATATATATATATATATATATATATATATATATATATATATATATATATATATATATATATATATATATATATATATATATTAAGTTTTAAATTTTTTCGCAATGAACCAGATATTCAACATTTTAATAACAGCATCAATCTGAATGGCAGTGCAGTCATAAACAATTGCTCAAAATATTGGGTAGAAAATTAAAAATTAATTTTAAACAAACTTCCCGGCGAGCTAGTAGCTCGAAGTTTAAGCTATAGTTTGGAACTGGGTGACAATGCAACATAGTCAATAAACTAATAACCCAACCCAATCTTGAAGTAATAAATGGGGCGGGGCGTTTCAAAGTGTTGATACTAACCTGTAGCTAGAAACCCGAAACTTCGTATCACGCTAAAAGTATTTCATAAAGGTATTTATGTGATTACCTTATTCTCGTACTTCGAGTACGAGACAAATCAAATTAATCAGAAAAGAGAACAGTTGAACTTTTTTCAGACAGGGAAGCCTCAGTTCTTCTAAAACAAAGAACTATAAAGGGCCTTAGAAATTTAACACCTATACGTGGTGAGGGCCAACTGTTTTTATATGGGGGTTGTGGAGTCATTTGAAAGGTCGTTATTTTGTTAAAAAAATAATGAATGTAGAAATGCCCACATTAATTACGCAGAAATTTAACGATGTCAAGCAGATATTGGATCTCTTCATTTGGCGAAATTCTCCTATCATAAGAAGTATTGGTACTGGCGGCTCGGTAAATAAGAAAACTACTGGGCGCTTTATCATATCGTAAAGAAACTTTAGCCATTAACGGATTCTGAAAAATCTTCTACATTAATGATTGAAAGGAAGAAAAAAAAGGTTTTAGATCTTTGATTTTATACAATCGGCCCCTGGACATATAATTTTTGTAACGTTCAACAAGCCAAATCATTACTCCAAATATATTCGTAGGTAAAAAGCTATTTAAAATACAATAAGTTCAATCCAGAGGCCCAATAGCTTTTCGAATCTAATTTGCAGTAAATGCTTTTGAAAAAAACTTGTATTTTTTAATTTTTTTATGGACCTTACAAAGTTTTTTATTAAAAAGTAGAAGGAGACGTGAAGCCTGGCTTAGTCGTAAAGCCCAACGTATATATAGCTAGCCAATATTCACCTTCATAAAGTAAAAAAGCCACACTATCACCCTTGTTCACAAGGTCACTTGGTGAATAGAGACGGCTTAATTCTTTATTAGCTAAAGTATATTTACGATCGAATAAATAGCTCAAAAGCTTTTTAGAAGACGTTGTATTCGCAAAATCACGTTTCGAGCAGATGACTCGGTTTTACTCTGTACTCACTTCTTGACATAAGACTTTTTGTAATTGGACTTTTCAGTGCTGGCATACGGTTTTTACCTCATGCGGTCGTGTTTAGTAATAAATATCATTAAAAAATTAAAATACATTTGATATTGATAAGATAAATGAATGCTGAAGAAATGAATGCTGTTTGTTTCGTCTCTTTAACAAGATAACAAAGATAAGCAGAAGAAAAACTGATAACATATAATTACATATAATTACATTTTTAAATAAATATTCCATTTGGTGCCGTACCAAATTTAGTGTCGTCTCTTTTGAGACGACGCGTCGTCAATTATAGGAAGAGCCAACAAGATAGGAAACTCTTTTGACAAAAAAATTGCGGAATTTGCGGCGTAACAACAAAATTTTACACGTACGGGACTTATGTAGATATATGCGTAGTTCACAATAATTATGTAAACAACTAATTATGTTAACAATTCTTCATATTAACTTTAGTACTCCAGTAAAGTACTGATAAAAATGAATTAGGAATAGCCATCGCTATTTCAAGTGAGTTTGGACCAACAAATTATGTGCCCATAGTACCCACATTTTGGACAGAAATACAGTGTCGTCCGCTCCCTGTTCAGGAGCACCGCAAAGTTCTAAAGGTTGTTCCCAAAAGCCCGCTCAGAATGGAGACAGATGCTTTTCCCAAGAGCACGCTTGCATCGATAATTTGAGGTATAGACGAAGATGGTGTGTCAAAGGCAATGAATATACCTTAATTGTACAAAATAATCACTACACTACACTACATATTTATAATCTTGAAGTTTGTGATTATTTTAAGTTAAATTTTGCTATTTTAATGAAAAACGTAATTATTTTCTTTTACATAATTATGGCTTTATTGTAAAAATATGTCCTAGAAAAAGTTTTTTGCGTGCTTTTCCTGCAGGAATCCTTTATGAGGAAGCATCGTTATTCAAGTTTCACGTTTCCTATCGAATATTTGAATTTTGCGTGAAAAATAGTCGAGTGTAATAAAAATTTTTGCCTCTGAAGTATGCTAAAATAAAAATAGTTATTTTTTATTTAACTTTTAATTATAAATCAAAGTTATAAGTACGTACCTTATTCAATTTTAATTTCAATAAACAGCAGAGAACTATCCTACAGATAAATTGCCCATCAGTTGAAGATCTCCACGCACCCAAATTCACGCATATCCATGCGTCTGCCATTTTTTCCTTAAGAAAATTTAATTTAAATTAAGTCAAATAATTAATTATAATTAATTAAAAATTAAATAATTAAAAATAATTAATTTAAATTAAGTTTTAATAAATTTTTATAAATCTTAAGCTGTGATGTAAAAATCGGTAGCAAAATTGTCACAGCGATGTATACTAAAGTAAAGAATGAATCTGAAAAAGTACGATATGGACAAAATGCACATTAGTAAATATTTAGCCAATATGGATATATACGCACATTACTACTTTAAATACTCTAGTAATAGAGTAATTAATGTACCAGCTAAAATAATTTAAACTTTAAAGGAATTGTTTAACTAAGAATTATGTAAATATGGTACAGAAGTTATCGAAGCCTTTGGATTTGCAATTAAAAAGTGAATCAAATTGTATCCAGTTTTTTTTTCTTCCTTATTTGTTATTTTCTTAGTTAATTTTCTTAGTTTCTTTAATAAGTAACAAAAAATCGTACTTACTAGTACTTATTGACGAATGCCGGCATAACTGAATAACAACACTAAAATCATCAAATATAACGGGAGATGGAGAAATAGTTAGGGTATGCCAATGCACACATCTGAAATACATTATTGAAGACGTAGTACTGGAGAGACAACGTCGGCTTTGTGAATACCGTCCATTCTATCGACGATGACGCATAAAAGTGACTTTGTGAATAAGGGCCTGAGCGTCTTATTTCCTTGTAGAAAATATTTTTTTGATTTTTTATCTTCGATCCCAAATCATCTCATGGTTCAATGATTTACACCGAACGAGAGAATGAGTAATTAAAATAACAACTATTTTGAAAAGTTTGTCTTAGCAGATACAGAAAGATACAGCCTTCAGAAAAATCTGGCGTTTAGTAGATACAACAAAATACAGCCTTGGTTAGAAGCTGGCGTTCAATTTGTTCCATTTTAATTTTTTTTACACACACGCATTTCATGATTCAGTTTGATCTAAATAACCAAAAATAAATAAGTGCCAAATATAAAATTATTGGTGAAATTATTTGCAAATTATTTCAAATGAATTTTAAGGCTCTTTCCCAAAAAAGCAAAAAACAAAATTTGTAAGATCGATTTTCACCCTGGCAGAAGTTTATATACTTCACATACATTTCATAATTAGTTCATAATTGAGTTCACCATTAGTTTAATAATTGGGTTCCAATAGCCATTGAAACAAGATAAACGATAATTTTTCCTGGTGGTGTTGCTGCTGTTGCAGTCGTTGTATAATTTTATTGTTGAATTTTACTCGAATGGTGAGAAATTTGCATTTATGCATTGTACCTGTGTTTATGCATTGTACTTAACTTTGTTGAATAATATTTGCAGATTCCAACAAGCTACAGAAAAGAATAAACGGCTATCAAATTTGCAACAACGCATTAACGAGCGAAAAAGTGGTGAATCTCGTTTTCATGCAACAATATTGCGCTCACTATTTACTTTACCCCCACCCCCACCACCCACCCACCCACCACGCATTATTCCGCCCACTACTTCATACTTCATCATTTGTTAATTAGTCACAAACACGCAAGAGTCTATTTGGCACAGCCCTCACAATCTTGCTGATACCACCTTGTAATTCTGCTGATTTGTCTCTTTAAAAGCCCCTCCCTCTTCCTTATTGGACATAACCAGTATGCTGCCAATAAGTTGAGGTTAATTGTGCCCGTGATAATTGGTAGAAAGTTGTCGTTGTTGCTGAAAAATCGATACGTTTTCACTGTTGCAATAAAGCAAACAATTTCGTTGGAATTTACGACAGATGAAAAACGTTTTTGAGAGTTAATATAGTTTTTTGCCATAGAGAAAATCATTTAACACGATACTGTACGCGCTTGATAATGGCATATAACAAAATTACGTCTTCGAAATTTGGTGATGCGATGTCGTCATCGATTATTTTATAGAGCCAATCGTCTCAGAAGCAAAAAAGATGGAAATACTAAAAGCGATAACTTCAAAAACAAAGAATCGGTTATTGGCCTGTTGTTTTAGTAATGGTGTCAAAACGATGTAATTTTTATCGTTTTGTAATAATTGCATACATAAAAATGTTAAGCCCTGGTAGTAAATACACAACAAAGTATGGACACATTTTAATTAAAATTCTTGAGAAATGTCACGTCTCAATCCTCAATTCTCAATTTTTGAAAAATCTTGAGGAAAAATGCAATTGAATTCAAGCATAATTACAAGCATAGCACTTTGTGCATGAAAAAATTACATGAATTTAAAGGTATTGTAAATTTATAAAAAAATTAAGGCACGTTTATAATAAAACAATAACCAATAAAGACACAACTGGAATTAAACAACAAAACTTACTCAAGCATCAATACCTACTGCTGTTTAAATCCTTTCTCTTCTGCTCCTCTAGTAAATGTGAATTAATTCGTCTTTATATTACAATTTCTAAGGTTTTAGAGTAATTTTGAAATGTGCACTCCTAATGTGGTTGTTCGCCGCTTAGTAGTTATTAAAATCGGATTATAAAATTATATTACGGGTGAAAGGCCTGACCCTGGCTTTTTACTATGACCTGGTTTTCTACTATGGTTTTTCTTATAGTGATGTTTGTGTTGGTGTTGTGTTGGTACAAAGAGAAATATTACATAGACAAAAAGAGTTATTGTCGTTCCCACCACTAGGGACTCCAAAATGAATTGTAGAAATAAACATTACCATCCAACCCAAAGGAAATTCCGAATTTGTTTTGTTCCTTCCATTCTTCCATCCTCATTGCTGCACAACTGCCATTGATGGCACACCGATACTGATGCTCCATTAATGTAGATTAACATAAGACGAGGTTGTAAAAGAAAGATTAAAGTAAGATGGCACTGTTGGTTGTTGCACAAAGACAGCTGTAGTAGAAAATTAAAGGAGCTGTAATTGCTACCACAAATATCGTATGAGTGAAGGAAGCATGCTCATTAATTCTCCCCCGTTGACAATGTCACTCAAACTAACAAAATGGGCAAACAGTAAGAAAAAAACAAGCAAAACTTCAACGACCGCAATCAAATCCCTCACTTCCGTTCCATCACATCTGTTTTGTTCCATTTTATTTCTTGCTCGTGGAAATTCCTTATGTATGGTGGTCACACATAAATCAGGGCGACCTTTCTCAAGTCACTGACTTATTTAAAAACAATTAAAAACCAGCTAAAAAACCAATATATGTAATAATTTTGATCTTTAGGACATCCTAGTCCTGTTAAAACCGTGAAAGCGCCCCTTCTAAACAATAAAATTCAAGTTGTTTTCTGTGAATTTCTGCGGGTTAAATTTGATTTACAATTTTTTGTCGCAGTATATTGATACACATGTCCCTCACAATGACGAGTTCCACAATATTGAATCACGCTGACAAGTTCAACCACTTTGATCACTTCGAAGCTTATATATCCTATTTCCGAATGTCTTAATATCAACGTTCAAATAAAATGTCGGCGGCTTATATAAATATATTATATATTTATATTTAAATTATTATATTTACATTTATAACCAGCCTGTGATGACAGAGAACATTCGTACCTAATTTCATGCTTTATTTGTTCTTTTCAACGCTCATTTTTTGTGAAATAGCGGACCACGCACATTTTTGGATTATATTTTCAAATGAGGTAGTAGACTCGGATATATAATTTCACCTTTAAGTTCGTACTCGGGGCTGAGAAATTGAGCTCTAAACGCGATTTAATTCACATTTAAACTAACGTATCCAAAGTACCAAAAGTAGGCGTGGAAGTTGTCCGATTTCGCCCATTTTCAATAATAACCAGCCTATCATAACGCGAAATATTCATACCAAATTTCATAGCTTCATTAGTCCTCTTGTAATCCTAATTTCCACAGACAGACAATCAGACAGACAGAGAGACAGACAGACAGACAGACGGACGGACGGACAGGGCTAAATTGAACCAGGGCATCATTCTGAACCAGAATATTTATATACTTTTCAATATCTATTGTAACTCCTTCACTGCGTTACAAACTTAGTACCAACGTTAATATATCCTTTTTTAATGGGAATAATAGGATATAAAAATATTAAGTTAAATGGTAAATACTAAATACCTAAGATACCCAAGAATAAATGTTAAACACCAAATCTAAATAAATGGTAAATGCCCGTTCGTTGTTAATTTTTCATCCATGGCAAAAGAACCAGCAAGACTCTGAACTTTAAAACGTCATTCATTTTTCATGACGTAGTAAATCAAACGACCGCTCGACGATTGGTCAAAATGTGAAGCACCTGCACTTATATATTTTTGCATTTTCCATAAAGGTAATTAAAATATTGCTAATTGTAATTGTTTAAAATTTGAGTTTATTTTGGGTTCAATTTATTCGAAAATTAGAGAATTAAATAAAACTTTTGATAAATAGAAAAGCAGTAATTGAATTGAATTTCATAAATTGGTAACATAAATATAATAAATTAAACCAATATCGAAGATTCATAATTAAATGATTTTACGAGCAACTGAATTTGACAAATTTTACACAAATCTTCATTTACTATAATACTTAAGGTCAAACCAAGCTCGACATGTGCAAGCCTATGCATGAGAGCAGCTTAAGGGAAAGTTTCACTTATTCTATGTATATGAATTCTCCTAATTATACGGAACATAAGTGACGTCTAAATAAGTAAAATAAGTCAAATATGTCAAATAAGTCAAATAAGTCATTGAAAGGTAAATTTTCGATCAGCGCCTCAATGTATGTCGTGATCTTTTTTAAATTTGTAATAATTCATAATTTTCACATATGGATTCCAAAAAAAGATAACTTAAAATTTAAATTAAGTTATTTATACAAAATACTTTAATTAAAATAAGAATAAAAACAGAGATGGAGGAACCTAATAGTTGAATCAATTGACTTGATTGGTTCTAAAACAGATCGACACTTAGTAGTGTTAAAACAGATCATAAACTCTTTCTGTTTGGTGCTATACCAAAACGTTTTGCATAGGTAGCAGTTGTTAATCCGGTATAGATGTCGACATATTGCAAAAATATGTTTTAATATCTATTATCATCCGCCTTAGAAAATAATAAAAAATGTAGTTAAGTTCAAATATTAAAACACGTATTACAAATTTTTTTAAAGTTTCTAAAAGATTAGATTCTTCGTAGTTTAAACCTACTTTTGTAGTTTAGACTTTTTGTAGTTTAATCCTGATTTTAGTTTTTCAAAGAATTTTCTTTTAAAAATTATTAAAATATACAGATACATTAAATATACATATATTTTAAATAGATATTTCTTTAAACAAAATTCAAAAATTCAAAATAAAAAAAGAAAAATTTAAATTTTTAGAGGCAATGTAAAATTGAGGAATTGTGCATACGCAAACTTTAGTAGCAATTTTCAATTCTAGAATTTTCGTGGAGTCGTGTGTATTATTCCCATTTGCTTCGCTCTTACTCAGAAGACGAATGATTTCCGAATGCGAGGCTTGAAAGTTTGTGTGCGATTGTTATTGTTTTCGTTCGCATTTCCATTCTCATTTGGGACTTGTCGAAATACATGATTTTTGGTCGGTGTAAACCTACTATTAGTTAAGTTTAAACCCAAATTGTAACCTGTTTTAAAAGGCTGCTATACTTTTATAAAACTTTTAAAATAAGGTCAATAAATTGTTCATACGGATGTTTTTATCAAAGTATTTATTCAAAGTTTCTTTTTAAAAAGTAAAAACTTTCGAAAAATTAAATAAAAAATGCGTCTCATTCGATGCAAACTACTAAAAAAATTAAATAAAATGTTATTTAACTTTGCGGAGATTTGGTGTTTTCGTCAATAGTTTTTGGCAGAGAAAGAAAAAAGTGCTAGCGAAATTTTATCAACTGACTGTTGATTTGTGAGAAATCATAAATCAACAAATGCTATAAATTTTATATCTATTCTTGTCTTTAAAATTGCTGCAATTGAGGTTAAAAGTCTGCAGAAATTATCTGCTTCGCATATTGTTGAAAATTGTAGAATTTAAAATTAGTTGGTTTTATATGCACGTAGGAATTTTTAAAAGGATCCTAAATGGTATCATTACACACAAATTAAATTTGCAGATAGTGTTCAGATATTACGTTCGGAATACTATGCATATTGTAAAAATCGTGGATATAGAAAATTAATAAAAGTGGTCTTCGTCGATTTTCAAGAATATCTGGAAGACATATAAATTGGTAACATCACGCATAAATTAATAATTTGCTGCTTTTATAGGGAGGAAAGTGTGACCACTGTTAGCAGATTAGCTTCAGAATCAGAATTAGAATGGGTGTATTGAGTGTATTGTAAATCGAAGAGTTTGTGATATTATATGCTGGAATTATGATGAGATTAGCGCAGTTTTGCCATGTATGGTACAAATTGCACCCAACTGCACATTTAATTGTACGGAAGTTAATGAAGTCTTTAGCAAGATTTCACAGCACACGAACATCACTACTGTTTAAGAGACACAGACTGCAAGCATTTTGTTAGGCACTATATGTGCGAGTACAAACTCTTTAAGAAAGCAATTTAGTTTCCGTTATTTCTCAATTTTCTTCTCTATTTTTTGGTTATACTTTTGTTCTTTTTTACGAATGAAAAAGCAATTAAATATGCTTTTTCACATATCATCATAATTTCATCGTTTCATTCATTTCATCATAATTTCCTTCGCTCTAATATTCGCCTGAAGCAATGTTGTTGTTATAATTATCAATCCCAATGTTTTTGAACTCGATCAATTTTGAAAAATAATTAGATCATAGATTTTCTTTAAAATTAGATCAATCACTTCAAAGTAGATTCGGAGAAATTTACTTTGTTTGTTAAAATAAAAACTAATTAATTAAAATAAGAAAATTGTCTTTAGGTCATATTGAAACCTTTTGTATTTTTACAAAAATTATTTATACTAAGAAAATTTTAATTATATTTAAAACGTATTTCAAAGATAATTCAATATTTTTCATTTCAAATGTTCAAATGTACTAAGCATTATATAGTCTGATTTTGGTGTAGCTATATTAATTAGTTGAAAGTAAAACAAATGTAAAATCTTAAAAAATCTCAAAATACGCCCATAAATTCCAACATGTTATGCAATATTTCCAATCACTTGCTTGCTTGCTTCCAATCACTCACTGATTAATTGTCAATTAGTGTACTGTGCAATTTTTGTGGTAAGTATTTTTAATTTATATAAAAAAATCAATTACTAATTTGGTGATTTTCTCTAGGTCTTAATACACTGCTGTATTGGATATGATCAAAATTGAGTTGGTGCGCACGCTTTCTCTTTAGCATAATCAACGTTGATATTCACGCCGTGAACGAAGTTTGAGGCAACCATGCAGTTGAATTCACCAGATGCTGACTTCGTAGGATTCTAACCTCAGACTAGTCTTTTGTCTTATCTTACATATACCTTACGTTTTTATTCCATAAAGGCTTTAAAACCTTTATTCTGGTGTTTAATTGCATATGTATTATGGTTTTGATCATATTACTCCAAGATTGTGTGTCAAAATTCTTTTCTTCCCTTCTGTTTTCCCTAATATTTTCATGGCTTTTAATACAGTTTATTTTGAAACCATTTTATTCAATCATCCTGATTTCTGATTTTGTTCGTCATAGGCTAGGATCTACTGTTCTTGTATATGCTGGCCCTATAACCGATATCGAAGTATACGGTAAGTGGTACGGAGCAGTACCTCCAAGAAATGAAGTTCCTGCTCCAAAGTATTTTAGGGTTCAGCTGCGTACATTGAAAATGTCTATAATCAGTTATGAAGCTTAAGAACGACTCAGAGAAGACGAATTTTTATGGGGTTTTAAGATATCCTTAATAATTTTATTTCAATATGATTACAGAATTCCCATTTTAAATGATGTTGCTCGAAATATTTTAAGAGATTCTATGAAGTCTTCCTTAATGGAAATGTCTTAAATGAATTTCAAATTGTATTTTGGAGAAAGGACAGGTTTTACTCCTATGCTGATTTTGTTTCTACCACACCGACCAACTAGATGCACTTGTATTGTCATGAAAGAGGCAGAGGAAAGTGGATAATTGTTTGCTTTAGGGAATATTAATTAACGCTCGCTCAATCGAAACAAGGTCATTAATTTAACACGTTTCATACATTCCGCAAAATTAAAGCCCATTTGGCTCCAAAAATTTAGACGAACATATTTAATTTAAATTCAAATAATACAAATCAACAATAATTAAAATCTGGCGTAGGTGTACTCCCAGGAGTCCAAAATGGTGACAATGGTGAAATCGTGACAACGACGGAGGTCTACTCGCAACCCAAATTATTAAATAAACAATCAATTCTCACTTATTTCGAAAACTGTTAATTTGTGGTTAGAGTTCAGCTACAACGCAAATTTCCAAAGCTAGATCTAATCTACACATTTTTTGAATATGGCAGAAATGTAGCTGCAGTGTCGTCCACTAGAACCTGCAAAATTTTAAAACTGGTCTATGAGAAAAAAGTTTTCTGACCTAGAGTGAAATTAAATTGAATGATAATGAATGTAAA